>CM077118.1:2407500-3007500 GCA_039645545.1 Dendrolimus houi | reverse complement strand
TTTTTAATACTGTTACAAAATTAATTCGACAATATGTATATGAAACTTCAAATACCGCTTCTTAGAACGGCTCAACTATAAAGCGTCTATAAATGACAAAATATTGTATTTGTATTAAAAATCTTAGTTTTTTATTGAAATGTTTCATTTCGGGCGGCTACAAGAATATCCTATTTTGCCGCTAGGCAAAAAGTACAATTTGGCTCTAGCTTTTATTAAAACTATAAAACTTGATTATTCATGGAATATGCTTGGCACTAGTTAGATATACAAATCATGCAGAGCCATATTTAAAAAGAAGAACTTTTGGCGGAAGTTCAGGTTGGAATTCTTAATTTGGATTGACTCGTTGGATTACTGTCGTGGAATAATATGTCCCGAGCATTGTGTACGTGTTTTAGGCCACTTTTTGATTACATGATGCAAATTTGAGGGAGTTTACTACGTCCAGTAGGTAATGCACATTAATTTACTCACAAAGCCTATGATAATGACGACAAAAAGTTTTTGATAATTAAACTTATATGAAAACATGTTCAGACATTTTTATCTGTTAAGCTAAGATACACGCCATTTTCACAAAATACTCGTTCTTTTAAAATGATTATGATTGCTTGTTTCTATATTGAAGATATAAATTATTCTTATGTAATTTCCGTCTTATTTCTTTTATAGAAATATAATTTAATTTTATAATGTAGTGATATCGATTAACGTTTCAGTAGATACCTAAATATATGGAAGATACCTTTTAGGTCAATGGATTAAGGTTTAGAAAAGAAATAACACAAATATCCAGTACTTATTTCGCATATATTTTTAATTTCATAATATTCATTGCACGCTCACAACAAAATCAAATAAATAATTTTGCATACTAAAACACTCAGATCAATAATAAACAACTTATCGCTTATTCACTTGGTAATTGATTACATAAATCTTATAGTAGTCTTATATTTAATTTAAAAAAATATTACAATATACGACAAACCCTTAGCCAATAAGGCTCAAGCTGCTTGACTTCGGCTTCAAGAACTTATTTCAATTTCAAGAAATTAAACAAGTCCTTAAGCCCCGTTTTCATTACGACGTCTAACGCGTATTTATCGTTGCGTTTTTACGCAGACGTATAATCATTGCTGACTAGACAGATCGAGTCACAAAAATCAACAAATCATTTTCTCAGCCAACATTAAACAGGATACTGGGAAGTTTCCATAGCGCTTCGTATCGTCAAGCAAAAAAACTGGCAGTATTCAGACGAGCCTAACATACTTGTTAGATACAACATGACGAATTTCTAAATAATAGAAATCCACCAATATTTCGCCGATACAGTTCGCTAAAAACATTAAATTTCTTAAATCGTAGCACTTGGATACAATTGAGAAGTCAGTTGGCTTATAATGTTGCGTGCCTCGTAACTTCCTGCGTTTAGCGTTTACACGATTATTGTCCGACGAAAATGCGTTGGCGTAAATCTATACTACTTAAATACTACACTTAGAGCTATTTACTATGGCAGTATTGCAGGAAATTAGAGAGCAGACAACGAGTTTCATCGTGATCAAGCAGCTTATAGTTGGGCCGGCTGCAGCCTCAACGGCTTGGAGGCTTGAACTACAACGCTCAGAGTTGTCAAGTGAAATATTACCACAAAGATATTTACTAAAGAATCTCTGTGGTAGTAAAATATTTGTCTCCCACAAATTCGAAATCCGAAGCTATTGAACAAAATATTTCAAGCTTCAGGACCGATTAATCTATTATAATTACTTAAATTATATCTTAAATACTAATCATTACCTAATTGGCGTTGTATATTCGTTAGACGCGAAACCATTTAACACTATATTTTGGAACGATTCTCTCACATTGTTTCTAAATGGAAACGATACATGCGACCAGCGCCATTCTAACCTCAATAACCGTCATATCGTTCGAATTTGCTTAATTTATTCGTAATACTATTTTACAAGTAGGCGAAGTATAATGACTCTCAGACGATTATTCATCTCAGGATACTCCATTATTATTTCCTCTCCTTCAGATTGTAAACTAAAACAGTTCTAAAACGTTTTATATAGAAAGCAATATTTTAGAATTGTTTCTCTCTCAATACCTTAACTGTCAATTAAAAAATAATTTTAACTGGTATCAAATATTTACGAAGTCTCTTCAAATATCTATACAAATTGATTAAATATAACAAAACGTAAAGAAGTATTTTTATAAGATGTCATGTTTTTTTTTGTTAAATAGCTTGATCACAGCCTGATTGGAACTAGACATAAAGTATCAATGAAATCGCTCCTTAAAGATAAACGTGCATTGAGGCTAACCACACTTGTCTTACGTTACAGTCACGAAATTGGACAATTCTTTAAGAAATCATAGGCAACGCCCCGAACTTGTGCAACGCAAAATCTGTGGTCTGCAACGCATACAGAGTATAGGTTGTGCCCTAATCCACATTAACAATTCGGTGGTATGCTACGTAAACTTATGACCTAAGTCTAGACAATTTACTTTGTAAGTATATGTGTAATGAAATTACTAGTATTCCAAGGGATATACAGAGCAGATATACATAATTTCAATAGAACTCACATTCAGTGTAAACTGTTGCGCAGATAATATTTTTTATATGATTCTCAAAGTTTTGAAATCTGGCAATGCATATCTTAGATCTGTTGATGAAATTTAACTATTAATAAGTTATTCTTTATAAATACTACATGTGCATTATATAGAAAAAACATTCAAGTTTAACAGGTAAATGTACAAATAAGTTTACATAGCATTTAGATTACAATTATGGGAGACATTTTCTATTGCATAATCCATATTTAAGAACGCGAAAAAAGCTATGTTTCAGTGTGTCATAAAAATCTTGAAACTACGTACATACAAGTTTAGTTACATTTATGTCTACGTTTTTGCTGTAATTTGTTAAATGTCAATGTTAATTATACTTTATTATACCTTTTCCAAGCATTTATTTTAGTAGTAGTAGTAGTAGAATTCGCCACAAAGGCAGGCAAAGTAATCTTAGTCCATACAGCCAATTCTAATGTATTAATAGGTCTTCGTATAGTAGCGCAGTTGTATTGCAGGCTACAACCGACGCCATTCAATGGAGGTTTTGTGAAAACTCGAAAGACCACATCTGACTATACAGTTCACATTTCTCACAAAAATACATAATTACTACTCAAAAACTATCAATATCCTGCAACTATTGTTCATTTTAGAGTACTTTTGCACATTTTTAGAAAATAAAACTGCACAGCACAACGTCCCCTTTCAGTTCCCGCCAAAAACTCTTCGCATTTATTTTACTTTTGACAGCTCGAAGAGGGATCAATTATAGTAATGTCCTAATGCGTTATCAACTCGACTTGTTATAAAAATCGACTCCATTCGTAAATAAGTTTTAATAATTTTAACTTATCTATATATTTTTGCTAAAACTACTATATCGTGTAATAAATATAACCATATTTTAATGAACATATTTTACGTATCTTATAAATAATCCATTTAAACCGACACCTATAATAATTGCGGTAGCGGTATTATTTTTCTTTAAAGTAGTTTTTTTATTTTCAAATCGATTACTTTCGCTTTATTCAAGTGTAGTGTCGATGGTTTAATAGTCTGCGTTACGTCACTAACAAAACGTCACCCAAAACAATAAAGTAAGACAATTACGTAATTTGTTTCATATGAGCTTAACTGTTAAGAAATATGTAACTTGATAGACGTGCAAACGTTAAAAGTAATAAAATAAACGCTTGGAAACAGTATAGAAAAATATTTAGACTTACAAATGCAAAAATAAATTGAAATAAGAATGATAATAATTCGTTGTCTACATTATCAATCATCATGACTAGACTATCAATCATGCAGCAACTATTTCCTCATTATACCTTCAATTAATACCTAAAAGCTAAGTGGAGATGAATATCTATTACTAAACAATCATTCTTACATCAATTCATCAATTTCTCTTCAAGTTTCGCCAAGATACTGCAATCGATTAATATCTAGTTTCTTAAAGACATATGGAGTCGACGATAATCATTGTTGAGTATAAAGAACAGCCAAGGGTTATCATCGTGCCCATAGCTATTGATGAGTGGTAAGTCCTGAAAGTCTTCAATACGCGCAAGTATCGCGGGCAGTGGGCGAGCTCACCTAACACTAGGCGACCGACCTGAAACAAGGAAACATTGAGGTTAGTTTGATGGTGTATGGTGCGGAAAATATAGAATAAAAATGTAACACATATAATTACACAGGACCGCTAAAAAAAAGGTATGGGCTGGGTGTCATTATCATTTTTTGGCGTATTTTTTTCGAAGTCACAATTGTGGATCATCAAGCAAATATTCAAGAAAAACCCAAATGACTTGATCAGTTTTTTGGCAGCCTTTTTTGTGGACCTGTGTCATTAATCTTAAATAAATTAATTAATGACAACAGCCGCTATAACAGTTGTTTCATTAACATTTTATGATACATAGTTTAAATCCGTGATCTTAACTGGTTCACTATGCATTTAATCATTTTATTTAGCGTATAATGTTATCATAATATATGTGACAAAACTTGCAAACAGATAAAAGAAAACCACAATACCTACATTATTGTATGTTAATATACTATATTTCAAAAGTGCGCTTTTGTTACAATATTTATACATATAATAAAACTGTAGAGATCGAATTTCTGTACAATGAAAAAAAATGATAAAAACCGAGTCAGGGGGATGTAAGAAGTGAAATAGAACTAATTTAGATTTTTTGCAAATTTTGTTTCTCTGTTTGTCTGTCTGTCTATTTATACCGGCTAATCTCCGAAACGACTGGACCGATTTAAATGAAATTTTTTATGGCGGTAGCTTATATCCCTGGTCAACATATAGAATACTTTTGATCCCGAAAAATTAAAGAGTTCCCGTGGAATAGTTAAAAATCCGCACCACGCGGACGAAGTCGCGGGCATCAGCTAGTAGGTAATATATAATGTGCTGCCGTTCTCAAAGATATGTTATGATATTTTAAATAACGCATATCATAGTTCTGGTACACAATTCTCCAGGAATTATATAAGAAACTATAGTACAACACTATAATTAAACTAGTAAAACAGTCGATAATAATGCAAATGTCCAATAATCGATTACACAATGGGACACCTGTTGGCATAGTGATGCATTTACTCTTAATCTGAACCATTGGTCTTAAATCACGTGGAAATTTTTACGGGTTAAGAAAAATGAGTGGGTATTGGTAATTTTAAATCTTATGTAACATCCTCAATGTAGTAGATGTATGTACTAATCCAAAGATATTTTTTTTTAATCAATTCGAATGCTTGACTTTGATCAACGTGTAGAAATCAAAAATGACAGTTTGTTTATTGATGCAGTATAATGGACAGGCTGACGATCAACAAATCATAACGAAATCTCTATACATATCATAAGAAAGTATGTAAAATAGATAGGAAATAAACAATAATATAATATTACAAGTAACAAATAAATTGTATAAGAATGGTATAACACGTAACCAATAAGTAATAACCACATTAATGTAATAAATAGAAAATAAGATAAACTAGTAAAAACAAATAGTATAAATAAAACTGTATAACCTAAATGCATGAGACTCTAGCATAAGAATGTATTAGAAATAAGGACCACTGTAAGATTGTTTTAATAAAGAGATATAAAAAAGAAAGATAAAAACATATATACATAGAAGATAAAAAAAAATTAGTAAACAACCCGGACAATCATGTTCGTCCGGAGAGAGGTGAAAAAACAAAAACTGTGCCTCAACAACCTCAAGTTGTGTTCAGGCCATAAGTGGCCGGCAGCAAAACTTAGCGTCATTGATGTTGCAAGTGTCTATAAGGGACTGTAACCGCTTTGTATCGGGTGAGCCGTCAGCCTGTATGTAAACTTTAACCTGTAGTAAGGCAAATACCTGGCATTAGCAACAATAACAAACGCGATACCCGTTTACAATTACAATATATCATATAAGTATGTTACAAGAAGATGGATTACCTCTTGCCCGCCACCCGCGGCCTCCTCCATCTGGGTCTTGACGTGCTTCGCGCGCAGCATCGGCCGCACCAGGCGCAGGCGCACGTACGCCTCTATGCTGAATACTGCTAGCAGCAAGGCTAACTGGAACCAACAGAAAAGAACTACCATAAGTTTTGTATGACCAGTAATCACCCTGTTCTTTAATAAGACAATTTCAAGACTATCACTTAAGTATATTAGTAATTTTAGTAGTTAAGTTGCCTGGAAGGGATTGGTGTAAGCGATAAGGCTGCTTATGGTTTGTATTACAAATCTATTTTTATTGTAGTTGCGTCTAATTTAATATGTTAATATTTTTATTTAATGATAGTGAAATTTCATGGTATTCCTTTAATGTAAGATATTTAGTTGTTTAAAAAATACCCAAACCATATTATAGTTGGCCCTTTCGATACATATAGATTCCCCTCAATTGTTAAGCCAATTTCGCCTAAGAGTCCCGTCGAAACCTCCGCGACAACTTTGAACCTCCTCTTTCCCCCATAAAGAACAACAAGTACTAGGTGCTAAGTAGTACTATTACGAGGATGTGTAGAATTTTCAATAGCAGCAGTGATGTAAGGGATATTTACTTTTGACTGTAAGAAATCATTTAATTAAAAAAATCGTTTAGCCCTAAAAGATATTAATTTGACATAGACTGACGGACAGAAAAATTTCAATATCATAGTTAAAAATATTTGTTACCTTCATTATTAGAGTTCATTTAAATAACAATGAAGACATTAAACTGCAAGCTGTGTTCACCTATAAGTAGTTTTTACATCGCAATGTAAACCTTAGCCATAAGTCCATTATTTGATCAAATGTAAAAAACTTTTAGTGATTATTTATTAAAACAAATAAATATCATAAAAATAAAAATATTACCTATCCTTGAAATATGATGATATTTAAATGTACGCACATATATATTTATCTATAAACATTAGTTTTAGATGTAAAGCAAAAATAAATCAAGCATGAATATTTAGAAAAAATAAATTGTTACAACTTCGAAAATTAATATTGGTGATTCTATAAACATTTATATATTTTTGTAGATATGTATTTGTATGTTATGTATATATCTATTTAATATATAAAACATCTGTATATACTGCATTTAGATCTTTATTACTAGAATGTAAGAATTTGTACTATGTATTATGTATACCACCATCGTCATTATAATCTCAATTCATTCCTGGGGTTGTCTGGAAGAGATCTCTTTTTAGAGATAAGACTGCCCTTTGTGTATAATGAGACATAGTTTTAGTCTGTAAGTTCTTTTTTTATGTACAATAAAGAGTTATTGATTGATAAAATACAGAATATTTTCGCACATTTAACAAAGCAAGTAATAAAAAAGAATATTTGCATGCTTATACTTCTGTCTGAAATAAAAGAATGTTTTCTTTCAGTAAAATTGACTACTATTGATAGGTATGACCACGGCCTTTTTTCCTGGACTGCAAATTATGCTGTCAAGCCCAAGTTGACATGAATAATGATCCTGCAATCTTCCGGTTCGCTTTCAGTATACTATCGATCTTTTAACCGACAACCTTAGAACGTGTTAATCTCGAGACCTTTCAAATTAAACCTTGCTTTTACTTATCCGAGATTTACTGTATTATTAATTGATTAATGCCTTTGGCTTAAAAATAAGCGGCTATAGATAAGTTTCGAATTAAATATTTTATTGAAGTTTTCTACCTTAAGTTCAGATTACATGGGTGATGGGAATCTCTTTGTAAGTATGAAATACATACTACGACTGATTCATATACCTACCTATCTAATACAAAGAAAAAGTACTTGCGTGTTGTGTGAATGCGTACTTATTTGTGCGTGTGCGCACGTTTGGATTGTATCGTTATATATGTAATGAATTAATATATATATATATATATATATATACTAGCTGACCCGGCGAACTTCGTGGCGCAATATTTTCTGAATTCCTAAAAGACTTTGTTTCATGACATAAAACAAAATCACCAAAATCGGTCTAGGTGATTAGGAGAACCCGATCTCAGCGCCACCTACCGGTTCTAATTATGAATCTAAGCCATCCGGGAACCCACTCAAACACACACACACGTACAGAAGAATTATATATATATATATGTATACATATATGTACATATATATATATATATATATATATATATATATATATATATATATATATATATATATATATCAACATTTCTATTTCTTCATATGTTTTAGATTTTAAGTATTTTAAAAGTTCTTGATTTAATACTATTACAATATGTATTGTTTCATTTTCCTTTGTGTATATGTCGCCGTGGCGCAGTTTAATCCATTCCAATGACTTAACTTGGAATCTTGATAGAGGGAATGTGCATCGTTATGGCAATTTTTCTTGTCTAATGTGCTTATTATTCCTATTCCTATTATCACATGTGCAACGACATCGTGAACCCCTTTACATCACGATTGGGTAATTACACGTGAAACCCGCCAAACAGTTTTTGGTATGTATATCGTACCAATAGTCCATTTCAAGAGGATGTTTACTGTTTTTACTGTCTCATATTGCTGCAACGGATTTAAAATTACATGTAGATATTTCTTGCATTCGAAGAATTCTAAATTTGGTTGGACATATTATGTTTCAATTGATGATCAAGCTTTTTTTCATAATTTATAATTTAATATAGACAAATCAGCGAGAATACGATCCTAAAATATATATAACCTGACATACATAGTTCAATGAAAATATAACATGTCATTGTTAACTTGCAGTTTTGTATAAAAATGTAAAAAAAATGAATTGTTAAATATAGATAGATAACGCTTTATTGTTTAACAAAAAAAAAATATGTACATAAATGCATAGTTACAATACTTTCAATCTCTTCCCACCTGACTCATGGCCGGTTCCTATAGCTTATCACCATTTGCTTTACTATCGGTTAAAATTTGACATAAGCTCCATACGAGTAATGTCACAAATTTCTACCGATGGTAAGGCAGGCATGTGAATAAATAATAAGATATAGAAACCGGCCACATAGGATATATTTAAGTTATAACCACGTATCTATTATATGTATATATTTATTTAAAACTAGCTGTTACCCGCGATTTCGTCTGCGTGGATTTTTTTCGCGAAACCCTAATTTTAAAAGTGACCTAATTTACTCCTTATAACATCAGCTATATGCCAGTGTAAGTCTCGTTATAATCGGTCCAGGAATAAACAGAAAGACAAAAAAATTTAAAATTGATTTTTGATATAAGTATTTTCATATGCATTTAGTAAAAAGCTGTTATTTTGCCATTACAAACAGGCACTCCAATTTTATTTATTTGTAGGTATAGATTTAGATTGCAAGATTCGTAATGATGATATGCAAGTCTTAAACCATTGGTCTAAAATGTAAGTATACTTACTATAAAGTTTTCATTGCCAACGAATATGGTTATTATCTCTACAATTATAAGAGTCATTACTATTGTAACTCTATTCAAACTGTAAATAAATAATTTGCAATAAGTTACAACCGCTAACCTAAAGTAATTGTTAACTTAATTGCACGTTAATCATATACATGTTGAATTATATTTATTATCTGGGTAATTTTCATGATTACATTATAACCTACCTATGTATCCATCTAATGCCGCTGCTACACCTGGAATAATGTTAGTGATTGTCTCATGTAGATAGTATTCGCTAAGGGTTTAATGCGTTATTTGAGAAGTGACATTGTTAATAACGTTAAACACTGACAGAGAACTCATGTATATACACTAATAATGTAGCTAATCGTCAATGCGTTATTTTTTGCGCTATAAGTAAGACGCATTTGGAAACAGTTGCTAACAATAATGCAGGTCAAGCAGAAGCATTAGTATATCTTCTTCAATGCTATGACAACAAAAATAATAAAAATTGTGTGTATGTGTGTGCCGTTCACACGCAGAACTGAAACAAAATGTAACAAAGGGTAAATAGGGAGGATTCTAAATTTCGTGACGTCACATTTTATATATCGTTATAATTTTAATATATTTAAGCTTTAAAACATGAAAGTATTAACGAAAAACTTCCAAACATTTCACACAAATATAATGTATTCTATCTCATTCTCTCCCAGGCTTAGCCCTATAGATTTATGTGTTTATCTCTTTTTAGTGTCGCTTTTTTATTGCACCGAGTTTCATATCACAACGATTCTAAATAAGTTTCACTTCAAAAAGAACTAGTGTCCGCATTTATGATCGTAAATCAAAAGACATTTTGGCCATTCTTTTCACCATGACATAAATAGATAATTTAGAAAATAACCTACCTAAATTAAAAGAAACTAAATATTGGCTGGATATTTAATCTACATATTTCATAATATAGTCTTTGTAGAGCATCATAAATCATAATACATAATTTCTATTGCTTGCATAAATAAACTTTATCTAATATTTCGTTTGAAAAATCATATAGACAGAATCGTATATATAAATGAGAGGTTTATTTCAACAATGACACCTATATAAATATAAAAAAACTTTGTTACCGTTTACAAAACTCATGTCAGTAGTGTTAAATATAAACAAAGAACGAACGGCTTGGCATTGGTAAATAAAAACAGACTGCTGGTCATTGTCTGTGTTTGTTTCTCTTATTTCTTTTTATAACCGGTGTTGCGCTCGTTTTATTTGATTTATTTCAACCGTCAAATAATATGTAAACTTTACAAATGAGAGAATGGATTAGACGAATCGATTTATTTCTTTATTGCAATCATAAATAATGACACAGCCTTCACATATCGCTATTATTTGTAGTTGGGTCAATGACACGAATATGCGAAATAGTTAACAAAAAAGAAATCATTAATCAGTGTATGAAAGGAACTCTTGTAGTAACCGCTTAGATTATTCCAAATTAACGTTATTAATTCGCCGTTAGCTAGTAATTCAAACACAAATAAAACTTGTAATTACGTCGCGTGGCTATCACAAGGCCTTGGCGGGAAACGGTACAGATAATAAAGATTTGTTTTTTTTTCATCCGTCAGACATTGGAAGCGATTTACACGGATTTGCACGCAACGCTAGTTGTGCAAAAAAAAGTAAAACACTTTTAATTAAAGAATTCTCGAATGTTTGTAAAGTATGTAATTAAAACAAAAACTATGTGAGACAAGATGTTTATATTTTTTGATATTGGTTTATAATAATATAATAAGTTTAACGTGCATTTATGAATATTCAATACCTATATATGGTGCGGCATAGATATAGGGCACATTTATTTTAAGTAATAGGAGGTGTGTAGGGGGTGGAAGGGGAGGATAGGGAGGCATATTTAACCCTTCTGCAACCCCTTTGTTAAGAAATGTATAGTTCTTGAGATATTAATCTTTTAGTGTATCGGTCAGCGAGTGTCACAACCGATTTGTAACCATCATTTAAATAGTTATTGATGAATAAATGGTAACTAGTCTGTTCTGTTCCGCTCTGGTCTAAAGTCTAACCTAACCTAACCGAACTCACCGTTCTAGTCACTTGTCGCGACTTGTGGCAGAACAGACTGATCACCATTTTTTCATTAATAACTATTAAAATGATGGTTACAAGTCGGTTGTAACACTAAGCTGACCTTGGGTTACATTTACAAAAACATTAATATCTTAAGAATTATATATTTTCTTAACACAGAGCTTCCAGAAGGGGTAAATATTCCTCCCTACTCTCGCCCTCCACCTGTCACATTACTTAAAATAAAGGTGCCTTATATCTATACCGTACCCCCTATATATAAAAGCAAGACAATGTCAATATACTCCTTTGTTTATGGAGAAAGTAGAGACAACGATACAGATGGATTGACTGTATCAATTAGTCAATAAGAGAAAACGAGAAACAACATTCTTCTGGGCTTCTATGTGCACTTTTTTTTGTTAGGCTCGATGTGTGAAAATGTTAAACAGGAGTCCAAGATTATATGTATTATGATTGAAGGTAATAAGGCTGGTACATATTATGTACATACAATAACATAACGTAATAGGTGTAATTGATTTTACAATAAAAATACGATGTGATGTAGTATTGGAAACCAAGGCCTTGGTATAGAAAGATGAAATAAAAAAATATCTTAGCCAGGCGTGTTGGTGGAAAGTTTCTGGCCACTTCTACAGAATTACGCATTGCAAAAAGAGGTGTAGGAAGTTGATTTGACGTTATAACATTACTGTAATGGTAGGATTCAATTACCGATAACAGTCCTCAATCATTCTATCACCATGGAACTCTTTTTTTTTGGATATGGAACTCTGTTTTTGTAGTATACAGTGGGGTGGCGCAAAAAAACCGACTTTTTTTTTGAGTCTATAGAGAAAAAATAGTTAGTTTTGATGTTTTAAGAAGAACTCCCTCCAAAGGACAGCTCAAAAAATCGGTATTTGGCGATTTTTGAAATCTTAAAAAATTTAGAGCGAGATCTTCAAAATTTTTTTGAGCAGTCCTTTGGAGGGACTTCTTAAAACATCAAAAACTAACATTTTTCACTCGAGACTCAAAAAAGTCGGTTTTTTTGCGCCAGTCTAACACATAGTTGTTAATTAAGTTTGCTTATATATTACGTATACTCGATATATTTTACTACACTTATAATAATGTAATTTTCTTTTTAAGTGAACTGTATTGTTCTTTGAGAAAATAAACGTTTTAAAACCTAAAAAAACCTTAAAACATATCGAAGCCGGTTTTGATTAAAGTCTTAAAGGACAAAACGATAGCTTGTGTTATCATTTTATGACAAATCGATAGAAATATTTTTATGGAAAATTTTCTCGCTCTTTAGAATTTAAAGAGGTCGTATTCGCAGATTCATATCGATGAATATGACAAGTATCATCATAAAGTGGTAATTTATGCTATGGCTACTTTCTAGAAGGGAATCACAACGAGCACGTTCACGACCGTAATTTTTCCCGTTCCACTTGCTTGCGGACGTTACAATCACAAACTCTAGTGGAACGGATTATGGGGCGTTGATATCATAAACAACGAAATATACAAATGTCATTGGTTGATTTAAATCGCGCCGTTTTTAATGTCAAGAGATAGAGAGAATTAATGCTCTGTGGTCAACGCCCACTTCGACCCACCTCTTGACTTGACATGATGAGTTTTCGCCGCGACCATAACGACCGGGGTCGCCTAGTGGAACGGCAGACGGAGCATTTTGGTCGTTGCGAGCTACTGACGGAACGCGTCCTATATCTAACAACTACCGGACACGTGTCAATTTCAAGTGTAAACTGTCGGCAAGATATAGGAACGGCGGGTTCCTATATCTTACGGACCGTTCATTTGCCTTACTATGGTTAAAATTTGACTAAGCTCCATACAGATAATGTAAAAATTCAACCGATGGTGAGACAAGTGAATGAATGAATATTAAGATATAGGAACCGGCCGTAAGCGATTCCCCAAAGGCGACCGCTTTAAGCCCTCTGTTCTTATTCTATTCTATCAGATCATTTTTAGCTCGCAATACAAGAATTAATGATTGAACGTCCGACATTAGTTTGTATAAGTATTGTACAGTCACGGAATGTAAATGTTCGTCACCTTAAAGTCGAATTTTGCTTGGACGAGTATAATAAAGAATACTGACAACATTTTAATAAATGTTACGTTTATAAAATATAGAAACGTGAAAAGAGAAAATTGCAATGTTGACTGACAGACGCTGAAATTAACAATAAGAAACAAAGAGTATGTAATAAATACGCTTAAGAGAAATATTAAAACCAATAAAAAGGTTTTAAATGTCTAAACAATCTTCTTAGACAAGATAGAAAATCAAACAACAACAAGAAATTTGATCTAAGTAATATTAAACTTTAATATCAAATAGTTAAACATAATTTTCTGTGAACAGTCTATTTCTGTGACTTAGTTTTTAAAGGTAACATGAGCTCGCGGAACATTAAATGAATCGATTTGAAAATACTAAATACAATACGTACAATTTTTTGTAGGTACTTTCTAATGTTCTTACGGGTCAAATATAATAAGACTGTAGTTGAATTAAATATAATGATTTACATATATTTTATTCTGATATTTGATTGATTTATTGAGGTCAATGACACAAAGGTAGCGCATGCTTAATAAAGTTACTTGTTAATTTATAACTACCATTTAACGAGTTAAAATGCTTAACATAATATTAATAATCCCTTTGATTAAATGCTATCTGGTTTGCTTTACCTTGATATTCAATTACGTGGATTGATAAGTTTCTGGTATTTAGTACATAACAATTTATATTATATATGCTGAAATGTAGTACATGCAGTTGGGCCATAAGTTGACAAGGTTATATACGTCATGAAAGTATAATTTATTGATTTTGTGAAAAGGGGATGTGATATTAACGAAATGTGGTAAAAATGCTCTTTGAGATTTTAGTTTAATTTTATCGCGTAATAACTACTCAGGAGTGTAGATTCGAACATCTTAAGCATCAAGGCAATTTATGGTAAATGTACTGCAGAACATTCTAAAGCCCTTTAAAGGAGCCTTGTTTTTAATTTACAATAATTAAATAAATGCTTATATTTAAATATCGGTAACAAATGTAGGTATTCAAATTAATTATTAAATTACTCTTCGCAACGAGTTACTAATTACCCATCTGAAGTTACTTCGATTAAAATAGTATTACAAGCTCCCCAAGGAATGGTTTAAGAAGGCGTGAAAGAGGGAATTACGAATATGTTGCAAACTTTGATACAGCCTTCATGGACTGCGTGTAGTAGAAAACGATAGGTAATAAGAAATACAGATGCCTCACCTGTACCCAGGATGTGTTCTCGAATTTTGTTAAGCACTGCGTCCTGAAGTAAGACAGCAAGGCAATTAGGCTTATTACAGAGTTGAACGCGTAGTATACAGGGAATAATACCGTCTGGACACGGCCGAACTCGTGGCGGGGGAGTGAGAAGAATAGCACTATGCCTGCAAAAGAAAGAGAGACCTGCGTTAATTATTAAAGTTAGTCTTAGTGTCTTACATTTATTTAACACCTCATTCTATATTATACTAGCTTCTGCCCGCGACTTCGTCCGCGTGGAATAGTTAAAAAAAGTAAGTTAAAAAACCCCCGATTTTGAAACATTTTTCATTGTTGCTCTGCTCTTATTGGCCTTAGCGTGATGATATACAGCTTATAACCTTCCTTGATAAATGGGCTATCTAAAACTGAACGAATTTTTCAAATTAGACCAGTCGTTCCTGAGATTAGCGCGTTCAAGCAAACATACAAACAAACTCTTCAGCTTTATATATTAGTATAAGATAAGATATGTATGCAGGCAGACACACACAAATTGTATATCCACAAGCTAAGCAAGGTACGATTGTATTATGTGTAATATACAACGTACCACTCTGGGGCCGCAATTTACTATGCTAGGAATTAAGAAACTACTTCTGAGCATTTTTAAAAACTTCGTCCTATACTCCATACTAGAGCTTCGCTTAGTACCGTTTTTAAAACTCATGTAATGTTGGAATTAAGCGTAGAGTTTTGTTAGCAAGACAGTTTACCGTGTGTCCGTCTGTACCCCAAGTCAGTGGCATCATTACACAATTGGTTTTAGGGCAGGAAGCATAGGTATGAATGACGAACATCCTGTGTCGGTATGCGAGCGCAATGGCGATCGACTTAAACATCCAATTCGCAAATTGGACGGGAAATGACCGTGGTAACTTGTATTGCGATTACTTCTGCTTCATTTGTGTATAGTATCAATCGAATGTTAGATTAGGTTAGGTTCTATGTTGCACATAACGCACATTTAGATTGACTTCTCTAAAAGGTCTTTATATGGTGGCCGTCCCATGGTCCTACGCAATCACAAGCTTTACAAAAGTCTGGACCAAATGTATTATCTATGGCCTGGGCCATTTTTATGCTCCCCGATCTTCATCTAGAGTCCGCATCACAAAAGAAGTCCTACGGAAATAAGGGACCCAAAAGTAGCAACTTCGCTTTTTGATAGGATTTTATTCGCAAAGGAGTCAGAAAATAAACTTTAATTATGGAATATTCTGTATTTATTATTCAATATTTACCGAAATCGATTTAGGGATTAGCAAATAATTACTCTCGCAGAATTAAGTACATACTTCTTTTGTGGCGCGGACTGTACATAAAAAGCATTATTAATTCAAAAAAGAACAGCAAATAAAGTGCTGTTCCATTGCGCCTTTAAAAATGATTTCGACACGTGAGACATAAATTGTAATTAGACCTTAGTAGTTGGAGAGATACTATGGACGTTTAATTTATTAACCTCTGTATTAGAATGAATTTGACTCAACCTTGAAATTTCAAATAAGGTTAAAGATTTGCTAATGATAAAAATATTATTCCATGCACGAATTGAACAAACAAAAATTATCATTAATCTATGACAAAATTATTATTTATAACAAGTTTTATCTTCAGAGAAGTTGAATACAAGTAAATGATGAGTATAAAGAAACGTTTTATGTTAATAAAAAAGAAAATAGAACATAGATATTTTTATTCGGCAATAAAGAATATAAACGTAAATTCCGGTTACGATCGGCGAATTGGAATTGGCGTCCAGGGTCCACGTTTGATGAATAAATAACAAGAGATAACTTAGGTATCATTTTTACGTAAAAACTGATGGTTTATTTTCTTTAAACCACCTACCACTTTTTAAATGCAATGATGAATTACGTATGTACTAAATGTGGAAAGTTGACATTTTATAATTTCAAAAAGCTTTGAACGTCTTAAACAACATTCTCAAAACTTATGGGAATTATTGGTACCTGTTGCCAAAGTACAGGCAACTTGCGATTTTCTCGGAACATTGTTACAATTGCACATTATTACGCGTAGGAATGCGTTTACAATTAAAATGCAGTCAGTGCCTCGTTCACTTACACATAAACAAGTTTATCACATCATTCAATGTATTTGAAAAAGTGAAACTTATTTAATCTTGATATGGTTTTTGACTATTTAATATTTATACATTAAAGCTATGCATTAAAAAAATAAGAGGATTCATATCAACTATGAAATCGAAAAAAAAACTTTGTCTATGGTAAAGAAATGACAAGTTGCATTTTATTTACATAATTAAACCGTCATCATTAAGGTATAAATTGAACATAAACATTGTTGCTTTTACGAGGCTCTATAAAAGTTTACACGCATGATAAATTGATTTATTATACTTTTCAATAAATAAAACACAATTTATGATAATGGTATTTTGCAATAAGAGATTAGATAATTGCCGAAGACTTTCTTCGGGTGAACTTTGAATTCGAACGAGTTTTTATTCACTTGACATAAAAAAATAAGGAAGGATAAGAATGCCATATGAAAACTTTAATAATCTACTTTTTTAAATAGATCTTCTCAGTATACTAATTTCAGCTACCTACGCAATTTCACATGCTTGTATAGTTTTTAGAAGATAACAGGTAATATTGATATAAGAGAATATTAATTCAAATTCAGAACGACACGGTGTGCGGCCAAACGACTTGTATTCGAATCACGCTCCAGAATGAAAATGTATGTGATGGGATTCTACACGTATCAAATATTTATTACAATTAAAAAGCAACACATCAATACATTTTAAATGGAATGAATGAAATAATGCTTGTAAGAAATGATGACGAAATGTGATTTATTGTCTTTGAACGTGAGCATTTTATTAAAAATAGAAATGCATAATATATTATTCGAATATCAGTTTCATAATTCCAAACTCATCTTCGTTTGACTTTAACTTCGAACAGAATTTGACAATTATCTATAATATCCATACAAACTAAATAGGGAAGCTGGCTTAGAGGCCTAATCGCCAAGCCGTAAATTAAAAAAAAAAATAATAGGAAAGTGAGTTTGTTTGGATGACTGCTTCTTCTTCAATATTATAGTATAAAAATTATTTTCGGTATCTAGGATAACTTTGTTAGAATAAAAAAAATAACCCCAAAGAAACATGTTCATAAATTATAACTCTTACCAGAGATAAGTGTCATCCATATTTGGGCGCCAAGATGCGTGGCGACGGCGCCAACGTATAACGCTTTCCATCCTCGGAGATTGCCTGTGGTACCTGGTCTTGTGAACCAAGCTAGCAGGACGATGATTGCCAACGCTACATGGAACGGCTGGGATGTTTTTGTGGCGATACTGTGGACAAGAAAAAAATGAACATTAATATTTTAACTAGCTTGTTTTTGACAACTGTTTGCCGGCTTATTATTTGTTTGTCCTGTTATTTTTGTAATAATATGGAGAAATAATACTAGGAACAGCAATCCCTGTCCTATTATATGTTGGTTTGATTTTATTATGTTCGTTAGATATAACTTGTTATCAATTCATTGTAATTTTATGTATTAATTATAGTTCTCGGTACGGATCTTGAGGGATCGCTTTGCGCATTGAGCTTAGCAAATGTGGTGCGATTTATCGACTTTATGCTTTCGTAGGTACCTCAGATTTCAAAAAAGATTCAAATTTTCACTTGTTCATAGCCCAAGGTTACCGCTCAAGAATCGTGCCGGGTATAATATGTGGTTACTTATTGCTTTACATCTGATACTCTGTTTAAATGAAAATTAAACATATTGAAATTCGTATTGTTCAAATACTTTGACACAAAGGTTTATTTTTAAATTATGAAACGTCGGTTGAAAGATTTTTTACTGTTTTACTATGTTAAGACGGGGGAGCAGAACGATCTGTGGGCCCTTAAATCATAGATTTTGTGGTTTATGCCTATTCCAACGAATTGCAAGAATTCTGAAGTTTATTTATAGAAAACTATTACGAAATATTATATAGACGTGATTCAGAAATGTTAGTAAACAAGCTTTTGAGTGTAAACGCAAATACAATACAAATTAAAACCGCAACCTTAAATACTAAGGTTACCGGCAGATGGCCTTTCATTTGTTACTTAGTACTTTTGTGTATAATCCTTGCGTAACCATAGACTAAACAAATTAGCCTGCTTTATTTTATTATATGTCTTGCAAATAGTTACACACGATTTTCATGATTTCATGCCAGATGTTATCGATATTCAAACAAACAATACGTATTGTCAATTTGATTGATAAACATTATCCAATTGAAATATCAATATCTCCTTTAAATTATATTAATAAATTAGGAACTAATGTTGTGTGATACATAACGTACAAACACGTGAATCTTGTTAATTGATTTAAATAATATAAAGAATTTATAAGAAAATATACTCTAGTAGCTAACACCTATTTACATGTATTTAATTTGCACATCCGCGTCATACACTTTTGATTCCTTTCACACAATCCACCAGCCCAGGTAGTCTGGTAGAGATCGCTCTAAAGCGATAAGATCGCCCTTGTTCCTGCCTTTACGTGAAATGACTGTAAATAATTTATTATATGTGTATGTGGTGAACAATAAAGAATGTTCTATATATCTTCTAGCTTTTGTTTGAGGTGAAAGTTCGTTTGTGAATTTTAATGTTTACTCTTGACTATAATAAGTAGTCAAATAAGAAACTATGGTAAATACTATAATAAATGAATATGATATGATATGATACAACTACAAACACACACAATAATCATACTTAATTAAAAAAGAGTTTTCAAGTTCAGATTTATTTTCAGTATTATCCACAAAGATGCTAATTATTATTTTGTGACCAGGAGACGTTAAAGTGATAAACAAACAGAAGTGAATCATTTAAAAGTTAGGTTCCTATGTTATATATTTTAAGTGTTAATTTTTGTAAAGATTTGATGGAACGTGTGATACAACTGTTAAAATTGTTAATTATTTATTTAATTTTTTTATTGCATGACTTCAGCAGACAGGCAGACGGCCTACTTGATGGAAAGCAGTTACCATCGCCTATGAACATTTGCAACACCAAAGGTGCTACAAATGCGCTGTTGTTCTCTTAAGGAAGACTGGAAACTGGCCACTAATGCCGGAACACAAGTCAAGGTTGTTATGGCGGCAAACTCTAGACCAGGGGTGGTAGCCATCCAGTCGGGCAAACACCCTACCACCTGGCTGTGGGTTATTTTGTCGCCTCTTACGACAGGCCGCCCGGCCCCAGGAAATTGTATTATTTCTCGGTTCCTGCACGGATAAAGTTTTGGAGTTGTCACAAAATATCAGTTAATTGAATCACAAAAATCGATTCTGTTAATTACGAGTATGATAGAGTACTAGAATATTATATTAGTTATTTTAAATAGCAACTATATTTATTCATAATTATTTTCAGTTCCAAATTGGAATTACATTAAAGCTGTTACATTTGGCAGAGGTGGCCAACCAGTCGATCATGACAACGCAAATAACTAAAAAAAATACTAGACAATTACATTTCAAATTGCAAGAAAATATGTAATTGATGGATTGTCAGTAAACAGTTGGCCTTGGATCGAATCAAGTTGGCCACCCCTGAGCTGCGGGGTGCTTGGCCTTAGTGCAATGTTAGTGCTAGATTTTAGGATTTACTCAACGGGTCAATAGTAAACATGTAAGTATTATTCTTGTATTATGATTCATATATATGATAATTACTTTGCAATTTTTCAATAATCACAACACTATTCAAAAGGGAATCAAAATAATCCACCATGAATCGGCACAGATTATAAAACAAAACGTCAGATATGACTGTCGCGTGATAAATACATGATCATAACCAATTTACTCCGATATTAATATACGTCACATGTGATAACGCTTTGTGAGAACAATAATCTTAACAAATTAAACATAATATTTAAACTAATAATCGATGAAACATGCGGCACACCCCTAATTTGTCACTGATAGAATTGTAAAAGGTGGTGCCATAGTGTCCCAAGTTTTTGCAACTGTCAAAAATTACAGTTTAATTTAAATTCGGTACACAAAATATGAAAAATCTTTTGAGATAAAAACAAATTTTATTATTTTTAAAATAAAATAGCTATAGACAGGGCATTTATTAATTAAGGGAGTTAATTTATTCAAAGTAACAATCAAGTCACCAAATGGCAATATGAAAGCTGAAACAATATATTGACCATATTAATATAGATATGGCTACGAATTCAATAATTATAAACAATATAAGAGACCCGCTAGTTATATATGGACTGTTTAAAATGAAATTATGGTAAAGCTATTTCTCATTAACGTTTTTACACTTTCTAACAGGTCAGGGAAAGAGTTAAAAGTTACGATACTACTATTTAAGTTGGCATTGTCTTGTAATTGGTCGTTAATTATAACTTGGCAATTTAATTAAAGCAGCCTGAGTTATTGGATTTGGTGCTTATGGTCAATTTGTGCGGTAATTAAACCATTGAGGTATTTTATGTATCTGTTACAAAGAGTGAGACCAATGGTTTGCAATTTCGAATAGTTGTTTAAAGTCTTTATATATGTGTATATTCTTTTATACCATAATCTACAATTAGTATTGTAATGAAACTGTTAGACTATTTAAAAAAAATTAAACACGAATCTGATCATGAATTATCTTTTTTAATATTTTTTTTGTTCCGTTTGGTGGATATACTTTAGTAAAAATGTATAAATGTAAATACACACTTTTAGTATGATGAAAAACATTTTTGTTGATATCACAGTCAATATATTAACATAATATTAGACCCATAAAAAGAGACAAACGAACAAAACTGTGTTTTACGTTTTAATCTAGCGTAGAATAGTAATTAATAAGGTATTTGTTTTAATTCGCTCAAAATTAATTATTCTTTACTTATGCTGTTTCGTTTTTTGGGTGTAAGCGGAGTCAATGGACTTTAATGCCAATTTGACTTGGAGTATAGACGTTTTGGATATAGACTACTTTAAGAATCGCAGCAGGTATTTTATCCCACACCAATGTACGTGCAATAATAATGTAAATGCCAGTGATAAACCGAGGCACTTATTTTAGTTGTACATCATAAATAGATTGTTGCGATGTAAAAATACGGATGGCACGCCTAGCGGCTTACCGCGTGACCGTTTCTTATTTCAGTTTTTGAATGTCAACGATGCAATGACCTCTACGTTTTATTCATTTTTGTTTCGATTCCTTTGGAGATATATTTAGTTTATAATGCGATTACATTATATAGAGTCAAACAACTTAATAAATACAATGAAATCCATAACTTGTAAGACAATTGTAATTAACACACCAACAATATATGGACCTAAGTCTGAAATAAAGTTGTATTGTTATAGCATAGAATAATAAGATATTTAACTCTATAAATTGTCAACTTAGAAATTCTCGGGTTCCATTATTGGTATAATATCGTCCCCACCACGGCAAAATCAAATGACTGACATTGCGAAATCGACTTTATTGCATTTAATATTTTCTTAAGTTTTTGCGACTCGTATACATAATAAAACTACGTTTTAACGGTTTTAAGCGCGGTAGTTTATTTGGTTTTTGTTTGTTGAAAAATCAAGTAAATTACCGCGCTTAAAACCGTTAAAACGTTGTTTTATTATTTATTACATTTTCTTAAACCTGAATTTGTTACCTATCTTTTGTTCCATTTAACGTTTATAAATATTGGATATTAACAGAAATTAATTAAATAGGTAATTTTATTGGAAAATATCATTATACCGAAATCTTTATTATAATAATATGTACAGAAATATCTAATATTATATAGAAAAATAATTAAAATATACAATTATAGCTTTCATTTCGTTACATGTAAGAATTCTTCGTACAGTAAATTTCTTTGCGGTTCCAAAACTATCGCAATTTATTTAAAATCAGAAAATAAAGATGCATTTTTGTCGAGATTTGGAATTTGTTAATTATGTCATTTTACCATTACAGGGGCGACATTTTTGAATTAAGGTCACCCTATTTGTTGATTACTAACAAGAGGATCAGACTTTCCTTTAAATCCCGCAATTTAAGTTGTTAAGGAGTGTAGGTATTATAGGTATCAAGGGTCAGCTGTTATCTAGCCATCAACAAAAAATGTACTTTTTATAGCTTCGATCCACCAAAAAAAGTACGTACAAGTTTGGACTTAGCTCGTAAATTTCAAAATTAGAATTCAAGATACATACTGGGCGCGTTCCTTTAGTATCTCACAACGCCCAAAATGCTCCGTCTGCCGGTCTACACGGCGACCACGGTCGTTATGGTCGTGGCGAAAACGTTACTAATGACGTCATGATTTTCGCTCACGCAGCGCTCACAACAACCCATTTCAAGAGGTGGGTCGAATAACCGTTTCACTTGAATTTACGATTGTGACGCCGGCAAGCAAGTGGAACAGGGAAAATCGCGGGCGTGAACGTGGTCGTTGTGAGTCTCTCGTGGAACGTAGCCATGACCATCCATTAGGGATTTAGATAAACGGATAAGCTACGTCAGGAGTGTTTTTACGTCTGGCAATGAACGACATTTGAGTGTGAGTGACAACGGTTAACATCACAGTACGCATTCCGTTCGCACTTTGAATAAATTTAGTAGGTCATATTTCAGTGAACAGAAACATAAAACTACGCTATTTTCGTTACTATTACAATAATCAGTGTAATATCCTGAAATTAAAGTTTATCTTTTTATTTTTTTACATCTGTACGTTTCAAATGCTTAGCCTTATCGCATTGCCGACGTGCTATGCCTCACGTGCGCTAAATGATCGCTTTCTACAAATACTTTATGTGCTCGACCGTGATATTTGGATGTTAGGCTACGGGTTTCATCATTCAATGCTAATTATATGGAAATATCTTATCTCTTTCCAGTAGGAATCTATTAAGATTGGTTGTAAATGTAGAAACTCTTCACACGTTAACCTTTAAAGGCTCCATAAAAGGGACGTAGTAATGCTGCTCCACTATCTAAAAGTGTCAATGTAATTCCCTTGATTTCAATATGCATATAATTAAATCAATTGACATATGTTATGGAGACCACATCACAGTTCAACATAGAAGATATGTAGGACGCCTAACAATCCGATGAGCAATACTTGCGCAAGGAATAAATATAATGTATGTTGTTGTCTATCGTTGTATTAAAAAAAAAAGTGCCAGAATCTAATAGTATAATAAACATTACTTCGTTATCCAAAAATATATGTGCAAAAATTGCCTAAAAGGTGGTGGACATAGAAATATTCATAACTTTTAAGCACTTATCGAATTACTAGTTATTACTTTATTAATATTTTACAAATAAAAAGTGGGAGATAGAAGTGTGAGCAAGTACGCGATACTAGCAAGTCTATCGCCTCCATTAGAATGAAGTTTGTTTTTAAAAGTAGTAAGAACTTCAATTGTAAAAGCTATATTTAAAGCGAAAAAATTACGTTTCGAAATTATAGCACACCAAAACCTGTCAAAGCCTGCACGTGGACAATCGGAATGAATTATTCAACGTTCTCGGTGATTTAAAAGAACAATATGTATAGTGATTTGTATTGAATTCGTTGCGCCTTTGGCCGCCATGCATCCGAAATATGATAATGAACTTGAGATATTGTTTTTTGGACAGGACGGCCATTGCCGGACAGTGGAAACCGGATATATTACGATAAATAAAACATAATTTGTTCCCAAAATGAAGAATGCTTCCGTTTTAATTATGTAACAGCATTTTGTGCGTCTATGTTGGAATGCTTTCTGTCTTTTGTGATTACAGTTAATTTGTATATTTTATTATTCAGTTTTTTTAATAGTTACTTAATATTTATACTATTAGCCAGCGTTTATTTTATTTTTGACGTTTGCACGTCTATCAAGTTACATATCTATTGACAGTAAAGCTCACAGGAAAGAAATAACATAATTGTCGTACTTTATTGTTTTGGGTGACGTAACAGTGACGTTCTGTAAGTTATGTAACGCACAGATTATTAAACCATCGACACTATACGTAGATAAATCGAAAGTAATCGAGTTTAAAAATAAAAAATGTTCTTATTTAAAGAAAAATAATACCACAATTATCATAAGTGCCTCATTATTTTGCCAAATTAAATACAATGAATACAATACAATCGTGTAATAAATACAATTTATTACATGATATAGTATTTTTAGTAGAAATATATAGATAAGATAAGTTGACTAAAACTTACTTTTACTTTTATAAATAAAGTCGATTTAATAACAAACCGAGTGAGTAACGCATTAGGATATTATTTATTGATCTATCATCGAGCTATCAAAGGTAAAATAAATACTTGGAAAGACGATAGTATTCTTAATATATGTTTTAAGAGCAGCAGCGGATACAGAAAAACTCAAGGAGGGGGCGCTGAAGATATCTTGATCTACCTTTACTTTTATCGTAGTAAAAAAAATAAACAAGCCATATGCAAAGCTTAAGAAAGTTTTATTTAAGCTGATTATACACATATACAAGACAATGCCATCTAACGTTAGAAAAAAGTTAAATTGTGGTTCTTTTCCTTAAATGATGAATTCTATGCGCCTATTTTTCCTAGCAAATTAGTTAATTATATCGTCAATAGGAAAATCAATGTCATAGCAAGTGTTCAACAGAGCTAAGCCAGTAAGGCTACGTTCCACTAGCTCCCAACGACAACTCACGACCGCAATCTTTCCCGTTCCACTTACTTGCCGGCGTTACGATCGTAAACCAAGTGGAACGGTTAATCGACTCACCTCTTGACATGGTCGTTTTGAGCATTGTGTGATCGAAAATAATGACGTCATTAGTTACGTTTTCGCCACGATAACAACGACCGCGGTCGCCTTGTTGAACGGCTAGCGGAACATTTTGGGCGTTGTGAGCTACTAATGGAACGCGCTGTAAGTCGATCCTCCTTCATTGTCGACCTTAGCCATGTCTTTGTATGCCGCAATGTTGAAAAACTTCTTTCTGCTATAGCAATAGATACAGGTAGACAAGCAAATATTTTGTACGTGTGCAAATAAGGTTAGTCAGATCTAGAACAAATAGACAACGCTTGGCTAACAGAATTTCGATCATTAAGGGCATTTATGCTCGTTTGCTTGTATTGAAGAATCTCTCCCATTAATCTCGTTTTAAGTACAAAGGATGATTTTTTTTCAAAGAACGGTAGTTCAGGTAGTTTGGCACCGTAAGGGGATGGGGGCGCCCCGCCCGTTTCTTTATGTATCCTCCGTTGTTTAAGAGTAACAATCATATGACCTAGTTTTCATGAGATTTGATGTATATGTTCTTTAGATAGCAGAGATGAATGATGAATATTAAAAAGCATTTTCTAAATAAACAGTTAAATAAGTAAGTTAAGCTGAAAACAATACCTATAAGGTAAATAGTTATAGCAAAATTAAAAAACTGACACTTATCATGAAATCGCCTTGCATTTTTTTAAAGCATGAATTTCTTATACCTATATATTCTGGTCAATTTAACGTTCATTAATCTTGGATATTAACTAATGCTAACAGGAATAAATTCAATAAAGATTTTTTTTTAAATCTATAAGCGGACATTTTAGATTATACAATTTTGTAAGGAAAAGTAATTAAACAATAAAGATAATAAAGCATTATAGCTTTAATTAGATAATATATATAAAAAGGTCTTCAGTAAATGTCTTTACGATAAAAAAAGATATCGCCATAAATTTAAATGTGTCTGTATACTGTGAATACTTTTAGTTCATTTAGGTTATATTTATATTACTTATTAGTCTTCTTAGATTAGATGGTAATATTAATGTGGTATTTTTTAAATACAACATTTATGAAAAAAATATTGTTACAACCAGAACGCCGACAAAAGACAAATTCACAGCTGCATTTTATTACCTTTTCGGCATTTGGACTTCTTTTGTTTACTTTGTGTTTAAAATTTGTGATTAGAAAAAACAGCCCATTGTGTATTGTAATCTTTTATGGTAGTCATTAGCCAGGTGTGATTCTAGGAAATTCAGTCCACGCGGCCGAGCAAGAGATGACGCAGTCATGCGATAAACACGAGTGAAGCAAAACTTGTGTACATTCGGTACTCTATTTAGTGACGGACTTTGCGCGTGTATTTGAATTACGATCTCCTGCATTACGTTTGGTCTTATTACGTTCGGTTATATTTGTACCTGTGTTATACGTGTTTGTATAGTTCTAATAAACTCTATAACAATTCCAACAGCATTTTAATTCGAGTCCCGTAACTCGTAAGTCAAAATATTTAAGGACAAATTCGCGCTGTATTCGAGATTTCAGATTTTTATTTATTTCACTTTGCAATGCCGGAGACGATACCTATCGAGGGCTTCATAACATATAGGCGTATACACAAAAATGCAATTTTTTTGTTGTTTACTAAAAACTATGCATGTTACAATTTAGAAAGTCTTACCAGTATGCAAGTGTATCTAAAAAGAAGGGTATTCCAAATTTTAGCCTTATACAATCAACTAGTTTTGTTTTATTCACAATTTTGTCCCTTGTGTAAAATTGCACTTTTGTTTGTACGCCCATTTGTTATGAAGCCCTCGATATATTATGTCCTAAATAAAAAGTTTCTTGTGTAGATATAAAACTGATTTATTAAGAGGTCCCTATGCTTTCTACACCTTTTTTCTTACGTGATACCATAGAATATACTACAGGTATAAATCACATCTTATAATCCTCTTAGTTCCGTTAGGTAAGTTTCAGTTGACAATATGAAATATCGCACCATAGACTTTATTATAAATTCAAATTCTGGCAATCTTGTACACCGTAGTATATTAATAAGTAGGAAATGTCACATAAAACCATTAGATAGTTCTAATCCGACTTAATAAAAGTGGAATTATGTACTCGAGTGCGTTCGCCACGATTGAAGAATGTATAATAACCACGTAAATTATGTATGGGTTTCTACATAAAAATCGAGTTCGTGTCAACCGAACTCAGGAGAGTTCGAATCAATCAACGCTCCGTCGCTCTCACGTGTGTCGTACAGCACACAAATCCTTCTATCAATTTATATTAGTCATGTTTATCAATCATTATCATTTGTTATTACTTTAGTTTAATGAATAATTTGATTACAGTCACTAACAGCGAGTGAAACAGAGGTATTAGGATATTGTTACAAAAATGCAAAAAATGTCTTAGGTACAACCTCTTTATAAGTGCAAAAAATGGATAATGATATACATCTAACGTCTGTTTAGTGTTGTTTTGGAACTTATGTAAACCTTGAAAAGTAAGTATAACAATATTATGGACAATAAAGTTTGGTTACTTTATTGTCAATAATATTGTCGTAACGGTCTCACAATATCCACGTTCTAGAAAGAACTCACAGCGCCCACGTTCACGAACGCGATTTTTCCCGTTCCACTTGCTTGCCGTCGTCACAATCGTAAACTCAAATGGAACGGTTATTCGACCCATCTATTGACATAGGTCGTTATGAGCGCTGCGTGACCGAAAATGATGACGTCATTAGTGACGTTTTCGCTACGACCATAAGGACCGCGGTCGCCTTGTGGAACGGCAGACGGAGCATTTTGGGCGACGCGAGCTACCAAAGGAACGCGTTGAATGAGATATGCCGAAGTTAAGTAGGAGTAAAACAGATCCTGGACTCTAAAGCGGGTGATCCGGACCATAAAAATTCTAGATAGCTATTAGCTAGTTTTGTAACGTTTCCTTATTTGAAACATATTATAGACTCATTCTGAATCTGTTAAAAATAGAAGAAATAAAAAGCTTGTAAGACTTTCGATTCTTGATTTTTTTTTATTGCTGAAGCACAGCAGACAGGCTAACGGCCCAACTGTGATGGAAAGTGGTTACCATCGCCTATGGACATTAGTAATACCAGAGGTGCTGCCAATGCCCCACCACTTGGCTGTGAGTTGTTTTGTCGCGTCTTACGACAGACCGCCCGGCCGCAGAAATTTGTATTAAATTGATTATTACATAACGGTTAAATAATAATTATTTTGTACTGTAATTAAAGGTATTAATTAATCAACAATCATAATTAAAGGAAACTTGATTTAAATGCGTACGGAGCGGATGTCTACTTGTTTACCTTTGCAAACCAGATTAATTTAGTTGTCATGTAAGCAATCGTTTGATTATTAATAACCTTGAGTGACTAGTGTTCAGGGCTGTCTTTACTCGGGGATGCAAGCGATGCGTGGCACGCAGACGCAAGAGACTAGGGGCGCAAGCTGACTGCCTTTGTAGCTACACACACCATGCGTAATTTGCTACTTTTGAAAGTTACTTAACAAAACGAACATACATTATACCAAAAAAATATAGGTAACAATAGGTATTATTAACAAATGCGTCGTCTTATTATTACAATATTTAAGTTGCTAGCAACAAATAATATAAATATTTTATATTTTTTTAATGTTGGCATGAACTGATTTTCGCACCCTGGCTCCTGATATAGTCAAGACGACCTTGCCAGTGTTAATTCCATTTAAAGTCGAATGGACAGTAAGCCGCCACACTTGTCCAGGGCGGATTGGCAGATTTGATACATCGGTTATCTCGATGTGCAGGTTTCATCACAATGTGTTCTCTCACCGTCAGCATGAGAAAATATGCTTTCCGGCCAGGACTCGAATCCGTGCCACCACGGGTTATGGCGTTAGTTGATGTTATTTTATCAATTTTAGATAGGTATATATAGTCAAGGTGGGCAAGTCCAGTGGGGTAAGTTCGCACACCTCTCATTTTTTACTTTTTTTTAAGGGGAATATAACGCCACCTACATTTCTAACATAAAGTTAAAATGTGTCTTAGCTTTCCTGAGGGATTTGTTGTCGACGTTGCTATTCAAACACGGTAAATAACAAGAGACATACGGAGTTCCCCACTGACGGACTTTCCCACTTTGACGTTTGAATTACGGCAAGTGTAGGCTGTCTTAAAAGTGTGTTACGATTTTAACGTTCATATACATGTTGAGTTAGAGTAAGTTTGAAGGCTTCTTTAAGAACCGTTAACAAGCCTTCAAAACTCAGTCAGTATGAATAAGACCGTAAGAGTAAAAGCTTGCCATTCGTTATGTGCTGTTAAAGTATAAAATGGAACCGGCTTTTATGCTGTTAACACTAATTAATGACCAATTTTAATCTTAATGATATTATTTATAATATCAATATTATAAAAAATTCATGGATTTGTTGTCAAGTGGGTCTTTCGAAGTTTAGAAAAGTTAAATCAAGGGCTATATGTATTCCAATGAAGTTATGAAAGTGTTATATCGTATCTCAGACGAACAAATTAGGCAGACCCTGAGCTCTCAAAGTGAAGCCGATTTTGGAATAGGAAGCCGATCGCGTCGCAATGTGTTACGAGAACTTAGTATTAAATCATCAATTTAGTACGGATAAAGGTGGGGTAGTTTCTAATGGACACTTTATTATTAACCACACAGACGCAAAACACTTGTATACTACATACACAAGTTTACGCACACGAGTTTAGAAAAAATGCTTCACTTCATATGGCGTTTTTATTCACGTATGCTTCGTGTAGTAATAAAAGTATGGACTTTTTCATTTTTTCAAATTCATGGTCTGAATTTAGCATTGGATTTTCTCAGAAAATGTGAGATAGATAGATGACAATTTATTATACACCAATACAAAAATGAACTTCAGACTAAAATTATATCTAGTTGTGTACAAAGGGCGGTCTTTGCGCTAAAAAGCGATCTCTTCCAGACAACCCCAGGAATGAATTGAGATGATAATGGCGATGGTGGTATACGTAACATATAGTACGAACTATTTACTTTTTAATAATGAACTATATATATATATATATATGCAGAAATTTTATATATATACTTAATATAGATATCTACAAAATATATAAATATTTTTGGCGAACATATTTCAGAATATAGAGATGTATGTAATTATAAAAACATCACAAAAACACATATAACATTAGTAGTAGAAAAACTGTAAAATTCATTATGTTTCATTTATTCCATAGAAATGTGTTCGTTCTGCTTACAGGAAAGGAGCTACGCTTTTTCCAAGACTTACTATTTGAATTTTATTATAGCTAGGTCTAATTAGGTGCCGATCATAAATCATAGTCCGACTTCCTTTTATAAAATACCGGAATATATTTGTATAGACGTAATAGAGTTAGATAAATAAATTTATTAATTCAAGTATTTACATGTGAAAGATTATATAGTTTTCTTTCTTACTGTAGATTAACATCGATCTTAGTTTTAATTTTTATTAAAAAAAAACTAAGCGATAAATTAAATTATTATATTTAAATATAAAAAAGAAGTGAATGAATATGTCGACATCAATTACGATACAACGCCCTTCTCTGTAGGATAATAGAAGGCAAAGTGGAAGGTAGAAGAGGGAAGGGAAGATCTAGGAGAGCATTTCTCGTATAAATAAGTGAAAGAGCTGACTGAGAATAGAGAGGATTGGAGGAGGCTCCACCGACAAGAGTTAAACTCTTATATATTATGATGATGAAATATAAACGGTACATGCAGTTGTCTAAAAGAAAAGAAGAAATTCTGTCCGTTGGGAACGCTCTTTGGATGGCAACGCTTATACGTTACCCTAAATACAGGCCATCATTTTGGTCGAATAAGACCCCTACCAATCCAAATGATAAGTTTTGATAAAGACTATACTTGCGGATGACATGATCCCAGAGTCTCGAGAGTATAGTTTAAGAAAAACGAATATCGACAGAAAACAAAACTTCTTCGCTCATGGTTATTTTGGTAAACATGTAGATATATACTACATTGAATGGTAAATGTTGCATATATCTGTATATACCATACCGCACACTGCTGAGAACTGGAACGCTTTGCCGGAGTCTACATTTCCTGATTTAAACAAGTTTGATACTTTGACTATACTAATAAAAATGCATTCATTCCGGAACAGAAATGTCTTGTAACATTAAGTAAGATTGCGGTCGAACACGAACTTATAAATACGACTATTATAGTATAAGTTGTACAGTAGAATTCAAGACTGCATGTCTGATTTTAATTAATTAAATTTAATCTATCTAGAGCTAATACATTAACATCTCTATTCTATTTGTAATCCCTGAACATGACTAACTACAAGTTACAGTGCCAGTTTTCTAGGGATCATGCAACAATGTATACTTTTATAGCGCTTAGAAGGCTGGCAATGTTGCCTCGCTGGATTATTATAATAAGGGTCATAGCTCATTAAGCCACCCGGCACCCGACAAATACTACCTCCCATGGATAGACGCCACATTAGCAATCAGTGACCCTCTCGTGGTCAACGAGTGAACGACCCGTGATCCACGGGTCCTGAGTAGTCTGGGTATTAGATCTATACGTGAACTACTCAGAGCAGCGGGTTGTCAACCAGTTGCTCACTCATCGAACGTGACTGGACATTATGAGTGATCCGGTACTAGTCGGGTGCCAGATGTGTATACCTGTCTATTAGCTACTGAGAAAGAAATATTAGTTTCTTTAGTGCCATAAACAATGTTAAAATTTATTCTAATGCATCAAACACTATCTGAAAGTAATATATTCTTTAACCAATATATTAAAGTACTCATTGAAGTTGTTATCAGAAACCAGCATGACTTGTTCTTGCTGCGGGAAATTATATCGTAAAAATTTATGTTATACCTGTTTTCCATTTGAATTATAGTTTTGACAGTTGCTAACGAAACCTTATCTATAGCATCAAAAACTATATTACAATATAACATTTAAAAAGCGAATTTTACAAATCAATGGATAAGTATCAAAAACATTCTTATACAAGACACATTACAATAAATTATAAAATAGTATTCATATAAAAGAGCAGGCGTCAAAATTCAACAGTTCATTACAGAAATAATTTTAATTGTAGTTCAAATAATAATTAAGCTATATGACTAGTTAAAATTATGACGGTATAGGCTAGAATTCTCATACAAAATCAAGGAGCTGCGACTTTTGTGCGATTATGGTAAGTGTCTCAGTTGACTGGGCTGACAAATACCCAATTAATCAAATGTGTAAAGGATATTATATATGAATATATGAATATCATAACAAAAAAAATTAATAATTATTCTACGCACAGCTGTATTATTAAAAATATTTTGATACTAGATATGATTGTAATAATGTTGTTACAACACTAAATTTTTATAACATTTTGACGTATACGACTGTCGCATTTGCGTCATTGGGCTGTTATTTTGACCTTCCAACAGATGTTTAGAGTAAAATTATTATTATTTCACACATTAGTTCTCTTTAATTTTTTGACACACTTGTTAAAAACATTTTGTATACGAACTTTTACTATAAAGGGCACTAAAATATTTAATACGTTGTTACATTTTTAGTTATTATTTTTAATGTCAACATGTTGAAGTGGTATACCCACTCAGTGTGGGTACTTTTATCTGTCAAGTCAACTGAGACACTTTATCTTTCAAAACGACGAAGATCTCATTTTTTAGAGAATAGCAAGTTATGACGTCATAACTTATCCGAGCCAAATAGCGTATTAATTATTTTTTAAACAGTTGTTAAAATATTTTTATCGTGATACTTAAAAGGTAATATGGTATTTTAACGTCCGTTATTTAATGTAGAAAAATATGAATTTATTGACATGTTTCATTTAATTGATTGTTGTTTCCCCCGTGAGTTGGATTTATGGTGACTGCCACAATCCCCATTAATACTATTCTGGTATTCATTCAATCATTTTAACCAGGTACTGAACAATCTTTATCAGCTTATAGTGGGTAGTCTTAGATTTACATAAAGTATGTAATAATCTCTTCTCTTTCACCACAAAGAATGTAATAATATAAGAAGTTAATATATTTCTAATTTGTAACATAAAGTGTAGCTTCCCGCTGCGTGCTGAAAAAATAGCTTTGCGTGTCGTGTTGTTCATTATGATGTATTTATATTTGCAATCTGACGACACGACAACGTCACTTGGCCCGCGTGCCGCTGTTACAAGGTCATATATCGCAGACTATGCGGTTATCCGACCTAAACGTTGAACCTTGTCGTGAGGTGTCTAACGTGTTATGTTTGTTTTATGAGTATGTTGCGATTGTGAAAGTTAAAGGCATTGGTTGGCTTAGCAACAACTATATGTATGTACACATACATATATACATATTCTTATAGAGTCCACATGATTTGGATAATTACGCTTGTTATGTAGGTACGTATTTTTGATTGATGAGACGTTTGGGGATATGATTAAAATTGTTACTATGATACAACCCTTATACTATGACATTATATTCGCTCTCTAATAGACAAGAGGTAGAGATGTAGATAGATAAATACGTAAAACCATATCACAAAAATAATAAGACAATATTGTCAGCATCGGTGCAGGTCCTTGTAACTACATTTTTTGACGCTATTTTTAGATCAAAATTGTAATAATTTGTTACAACATCCTACACCGACTGACGGTATGAGAAACAAAATGTATGTAGGTATAGAAGTATGGTAATTCGGAAAGTTCATTACGGTTAACTATTTATAATAATATTTATATCTGTTCCTCTGGATCTGTTGCAACATAAACGCGAAGATACTGAATAAAGAATACATCGCTCATACTAGGTATCTTGTAATAAGCAAACGAACTCAAATTTTAATGAATCGCTGCACTAATATTTGGCTAATATTTACGATAAATTCAATTCACTAATGTTGGTTCCAATATTTGATGAAAATGTTTTAATCAATACATAGTGATTTCACGCAGATCGCTAACAGGCTTATAATACGTAAAGCGTTTATTCGAATGTCAAAATAGAATGAATGCGTATTACTTGTCACATTGCATTTGTTATGGATTGTAACTGTTATTTGGCCTGAATTGATTTGATCATTGCACTCTTGTTTACCACATGTTTCACACATAACATGTATATATAATAAGTGCTCTATTTAGGTTACTTTAATTTTTAGGTACTTATCTTTAGATTTTTTTTATATATGTTGATTATAATTTAATTTCATGTAACTTGTTTTTACCGAGGGTTGCATGACTTTGTAATTAAGGAGGTGGGCACTGAAAATTAGTGCTGTGTCGGACTACGTTTCGGCACAGCAAAATACTGACTGCCAACCTCATTTCGCAAATTGTGGCACACATTTTCAGTGTTATTGTTATTATAATATTATAAACTATTGTTAATGTGTCGCATTTTTAGAAATAAATATATACTTTCTTTCTTTCTAATTATCTATACATATAATAATAATTACATTGATTCAATTAAACGGGTTTTTATGTTCAGTTTAGTCAATGTAATATATTATAAAAATAAATTATAATTTATGTTAAGGATTAAATAAAATTAAACTAAATTATAAATAAGTATATATACAAATTAAAATTAAATTATTAAATCTAGTGCCAGACCGCTTGTCAGTTGGAAACGTGCCCAGAAGACTGGCCACATTACCTCGCTGTATCGCAACGCTAAAGCGTTGTCCGAGGTACAGACCAGTCTTTCGGTCACGTGAGACGTCTACCAGGCGTTTTGCTATGTCTCGATAAAGTTTGTGCGCCTCAGGCCCCCATGGTCCCAGGGTCTCGACCCCAAAAGCCGCAAATATGTAACCATTTCCGATGGCGGAATATTTGCGGCATTTTAGGGCCTCCTGCTGTGCAGCAGCTGTATCAGCACACATGCTACTGGCTGAAAGATGGGACGCCGCCAGAGTATCGACGCAAGATGCATCCCATATAATATAATATATATTGTATGTATATGATAATGTGATACATATATAGTTTTCACGGGATAAGTATTCAAAGATAATGCAAGTGGAACAACATTGAAACCATCAAACAGTAATTATATGTTACTATAATAAACTTTACTGGTTATTATCATATATTTATTGACCGTTATCAATAATTTTTCACGCTAAAAATAGGGTAATTGCAAGTCTGTTTTAAATAAAAACTCGTAAATATGTCGGATGTAGGCACTTGCACGCGAATTCCTTATCGCAGATCTTATTAAGTTAAACCCTCTACAGTTAAGAAATGATTGCAACATGTAACGAAATGTTTTACCCGTGCGAAAGTATACTGAAATAAAAACTTGTTAAATTTATCAATATTAAAAAAAAAAATGTTCGGTCATAAACAATTTTATGTACATAAATAGGATCTTAAAATTTTGATATTAATTTCAATATAATATTACAATAAAATTATCTAAATTAATTTAATTTACCATAAATTGTCGTGGTGATTTGACTTTTAACCTAATCTTAAATCAGTTCTAGAAATAATATATATTATTTATATAAAGAAACCAAAGAAAATTGTTTATGGCAAATTGTTCGTCACTACAACGTTATACGCTATATAAAGTAATCTATACATATAATAAAACTCTAGAGGTCGAATTTCTGTACAACGAAAAAAAATGCTAAAACCGAGTCAGGGGGATGTAAGAAGTGAAATAGAACAAATTTAGATTTTTTTCAATTTTTTTGTTTCTCTGTTTGTCTGTCTGTTTGTATCGGCTAATCTCCGAAACGACTGGACCGATTTAAATGATTTTTTGTATGGTAGTAGCTTATATCCCTGGTCAAGATATAGGATACTTTTGATCCCGAAAAATTAAAGAGTTCCCGTGGGATAGTTAAAAAAACCGCACCACGCCGACGAAGTCGCAGGCGTCAGCTAATAAAATATATTAACGAAGTAGGAACGCATTCTAAGAGCGCTCAAGTATAATAAAATTAATTACATCAGATCTATCATTATTCGAAATCATTTCGCAAACAGTAGAGTGCAACTGTAGAGTTGCACTTTTAATTTGTTAATAAATTAAATTCATGTCACAATGCAGAATTTAAAAAATATTTTTTATATTATATTAGATAACATTATTGCTCACCAAAACCACAGACATAAAACTTCAGTTACAATATTTTTCAGAACAATAGATGGCCTTATCGCCTAGAGCGGTCTCTTCCAGGCAAGTTAGGTTGCCTATAGGATATTCTTAGCTAATCTGGCGATGTAGGTGGCGCATAAATTCAGTTTTTTAATGTATATTAATTTTTTGAGATAAATACATACATATGAAATATATTTTTCAATTAAATAGTAATCATATAATATAATATAAATAATTGCATTAATTTAGGCATACTTGTTTAAGGAGAGATAGTGCTTCCTGAGTAGGTTCTTAAACGTTAGTATATCTTATACTAATATACAAAGCTGAAGAGTTTGTTTGTTTGTTTGAACGCGCTAATCTCAGGAACTACTTACTGGTCTGATTTGAAAAATTCTTTCAGTGTTACATAGCCCATTTATCGATAAAGGCTATAGGCTATATATCATATATATCATCGTGCTAAGACTAATAGGAGCGGAGCACCAATGAAGAATGTTTCAAAATCGCGGTTTCTTTTAACTTACCTATTTTTTAACTATTATTTATATATGTATTAATTTATTTTTGTCTTTCAAATTGTTCCGGGTTTCATGATCTACTAAAATGTATAAGTTCTTCTATTGCTTTGTATAGAACCTATTGTTCTTAAAATCTATTAGTAATGTTATTACTACCAGATTTTAGTTTGCAATGTAAACTCTTGTATCTTGTATGTTTCAGTAACACTATGAAAATCTAGATACAACATTTTATAAGTCAGTGATATTATGAAAATATGACTACATTTAGAACTAGAAACACCATTGAGTTAAAGACTGCATCTAGCCGTTTAAAGTCATATGGAGAAATCTGTGCCATAAATACAGGATATAATGTTGCAATCATAAATGTTCCGCGCTGAGATAAATCAAAATGATTTTATCGCATATGTTTTTAAAGGCCACCGTGTCGCTAATTGAAGATTATTAAAATTAATGTCAGTGCGAAGTTATTAAGCTCGAGGTTTTGTGACAAGAACAATTGTGTAGCTGTTCAACATCATCATAATAATAGTATTTAAGCGCTCAGCTCTTGTCGGTGGAGCTCCTTCAATCTTCTCCATTCTCGGCCTGCTGTTTCACAACATCTATCCTTCCCTTTATTTAGTCGATAACTCTCCTAAGTCTTCTCTTTCCTCTAATACCTTCCATTTTGCCTTGTATTATCGTACAGAGAAGGGTGTAGTGTCTTAGTAAATATCCAAATATTCTTCCTTTCCTTTCCTCTGTGGTTTTTTTTACTATGGTCAACACCTCTTCATTGGTCTTCTACTCCTTCCAGCGTATTCTTTCCACACGTCTGCAACACCACATTTCGAATGTCTCTAGTTCTCAATGCTTCAGATCCGTACAAGGCGGTATTCCAAATGTAAGTTTTAATTAACCATTTTCTACAGATTGTGATATTTTCGATCGAAATAGATAATTTACTAATAAAAGTCATAATTGTTATTCGAGCTGTTATCGAGAATCTGATGTGATAAGACTGCCTAAATATCTGAATTTATCTACTTGCTGAACTTTCTGGCCTTTTAAAATTCTCGTTTTTTTATTTTTTAGTTTTATGATATTTCCCTCTGTCAGATGAACACGATCTGTCCGGCCTTTTTTTATCTTTTTGTTCTTTTTTGTATATAATATTTTTTTGGTCTTTTCTTTTTATTCTTTTCAGTAAAACATTGCAAAGGTCCTTAATACTATTACATTTTTCTTTCTTTTCTTGCTATTTTACATCTATATTTTGTATTAACTTTTTATCTTATAGATGTTTATGTGTTTCTGGATATTGGCTGATCAACAGTTATTGGAAAAATGAATATATTTCGATATAGCGAAGACTTAAAAGTAGTCACGAATACGGAACAATAAAAATATCAGTATCAGCCAGATATAGGCTACGGCCTTCCTTCAACTACTTCAATTCGTTATCAAGACCTATCACAATCAACCAAGCCCTTTAAAGACAATCGATAAAGTCAATAGCTCTTATTATTGTGTTTGTTTGGTCTAGTAATCATGGTTATCGATATGCGGAAATTAAAATATCAATATTAGAGAGAGACGATCTTTCTTATAATGGCAGTCCATTTCCTTGATGTCGTAACCATGTACATACTTAAAGAGCTTAGTGAATAGAACAGACATGATATGATAGATCAACAGAACGGTTGATAGATGTCTCACGACACCAAAACGCTGGCCTGTATTTCGGGCAACGCACAAGCGTTTCCATACATCGTGGTAATGCGGCCAGCGTTTTGGGAACGTTCCCAACTCACGTGGATTTGGGACCTATTTACTATTTGTAGTTTTTATCTTTAAAAAATTAAGTTGGATATATATATTATTAGAGTAGGTAAATTATGTAAAATGAAAACATGTAAGTGTCACATATTCTTATTAGAATCGAACAGACATGTAGATGGAGATTTAAGAAGAGGTAGGGTAAAGAGGTGGAGAGAAATTAGTGAAAGTTTAAACCTGTTTTTTCTAATATTTTAATTACATTAAAATGTGTTCCTAATATTTTAATTACATTATTTAAGTAAATAATATAATTGATTGTAAAAATGTGTGTATATTGTACCTTAATGATGTAAGGAAAAACTATGTGTAAGTGAATTTGCTGTGTTAATATAAGAAAATAAGCAGAATCAGAAGACATACGTCATCAAGATATAAAATAATAACTTAGTGCAGTCCGTCAGACATCAAAGTCCTGAAATATTCAACATGTAAACTGCAGTTGACTTTGGCTACAGCAGAATAATAAATTCTATATCCTACCTAGATTACACTAATATAGTTCAGATGACTAATTAATATAATAGATATCAGAGTTGTCGTACAAAATGCAGAGAACAAAGTCAAATGATTTCTTAAGACGATAATCAGAAGTATAATAAGTTATATTATAAGTATATTATATAATATTTGCGCTCTGATACGTATCCAAAACTGCACATAGTTCATCCTATTGTGAGAATTCTTTTGCAGTGCAGGCTGTCAAACTGTGGAACATGCTGCCTCTTACTGTCAGAGGTCAAATCCTTACCAACATTTAGAAATTTACTCCGAAAACAGTATTTGTCTATGTCTATGTATATCTCTGATTAACACAATATAATCATGCTAATACATTTATTATAATAATAACTTATGTATTTTAAAATATATTATTGTATATGTGTATATATATGACTACGTATATATGTATGTATTTGTATATTTATTTCTTAAATTATTTTGAGTATTTATGTATCTATTGCCATTTTCCTGCACCACCTACATCGCCTGATTCACTTTGAATTAGGTTGCCTGGAAGAGATCGCTTTGAGCGATAAGCCCATATTGTAAATATGGTCTGTTCTTGTAATTGTATATTTGGGTGTGCAATAAAGTGTTATATCTCTCTCCCTCTCTCTATTAATTATATTTTTAGTAGGTAGACACCCTTTAAGGTAGACATAATTTTATTGTATTAAATATTGTGAATTATAGTAATACTTACAAATAAATATTTGATATCACGATTAAATTAGGAAATATATATTCTTCTCTTAATGCGTACTACTCGCAAAAAATACAGATGCTAAGAAATTTTTGCACGGTACATTAACTTTTCTACCAGACGGTGTAATATTTTCAGCTTCACGTATATATTTCTGTTCTGCAACTGAATTAACTTTTGGCTTAAATTCAAAAATAATAAATACATTACTGATGTATCCTATCGTGACAATTTTGTGTTTGGACATTTGACGAGAATAAAAACGGATAAAAAAGCGTGGAGGCTAAGTGGCAAGGCACTCGTGTCTCAATGCAATGATATGGGTTCTTAATGAAGCTGTCATTTCTGGTATAACGTACATAGCATTACAATTACGTGCCGATGTGGATAGAAACCTTGATGTAGCCCGCACATTTTTTTATAGTAGTATAGATTAACGTTTAACCATGATCTCGCCGGATTTGGAGCGAAGATATGGTCTAAGATGAAACACGCTTACCTAAAAAGTACCTATTCGAACGGGGCTTGAAGACACCCAGGTTGTAAGTATCGCGGATAACAGACTCCAGCAATGAGTTCCACTCTTTTGCGGTGTGCATGATGAAGGTAGACGCAATGAGCTTCGTTCTTATAAGTGGTATATCCTACTAATATTATAAACGCGAAAGTTTGTAAGCATGTATGGATGTATGTTTGTTAATCTTTCACGCAAAAACTACTGAATGGATTTTGATGAAATTTTACAATAATATAGCTTACACATCAGAATAACACATAGGATATAATTTATAAAGATATAGTGTGAATGATCATCATTATCACAATTTTCCGTCACCACGCGGGTGAAACCGCGGGGCGTAGCTAGTCCACCATGTATCGGTGCTGCATGCCAATGCGTCTTGTTGTCTAATGATGGCACAGAAATATTTCCCCCGCCTCAAATAAAACTCTCCTAAGTGTATCCGATAGAAAACAGATAAGCTGGCAACCCTGCATCGATGTTCGAGACTTTGAGTTTTGTCGTCGAAAAGATGGTTGTTCCCCACCAGACTTGGCTCTCCGCTCAATCGACTCAATGTTTCGAGTTGATATTTGGCTGAGCCATCCCAAAGTTGAGAACAGTCCATCGAGATGACCGACGTGTGAAATCCATTTGCGTCTTGAACTAGGCTGAGTTAAAAGTATTTTGAGCTCAGCAGTAAGTAGTATAAGGCCTGATATTATTTTAACATGTTTTAAGTATGTACTACGAATCTTCTTAACATCAATATTGATTGATATATTACGAAAATAAACTTTTAGATTTTATTTATTTATCACAAACATCGCTATCCTTACAGAGTAAACCAATAAGGTAGCCTTAAAAGTAGAATAGAATAGAATAGAAAACACTTTATTGTTTACGAAATCAACAATTACAGAATTAATAATTACCTTAATTTAACGGCAAAAGAAAAGGCGGCCTTATCGCTTAAAGCGATCTCTTCCAGGCAACTGGACTAAGAGGATACTTTTAACAACTTATCTATATACATATTGTTACAACTTAACCAAAATTCCACGAAGCACGCCGACATAAAGCCATAAAGCACAGTTTATTACAGTTTTAAACCTGCCCGCGTATGCACTTCTTTTGATTACTTTGTGTGTAAAATTTGTAATTAGAAAAGCCGCCTATTGTGTATTATAATCCTTTATGATGGTCGTTAGCCAGGTATTTTGGAAGATCCAGTCCACGCGGTCGATTGTTGTATCGTATAGTTGGTATAAAATAATGCCCGAACGGAGGGGTGAGGCAGTCAAACGACGATTACGATACGGGCAAGACGTGTGTATGTACATTCGATAAGCTATATAGTGACGGACTTAGCGCGTGTTATTGAATCGTGCAGTTAGTACTGGTTGCGTCCAGTTATATTTGTACCTGTGTTATACATGTTTGTATAGTTCTAATAAATTCTATAGTAATTGTAACGGCATTCTTAATTCGAGTCCCGTAACTCGTAACAATATAATATAATAAAACTGTAGAGGTCGAATTTCTGTAAAATGAAAAAAAATGCTAAAAATCGAGTCAGGGGGATGTAAAAAGTGAAATAGAACTAATTTAGATTTTTTGCAAATTTTCTGTTTCTCTGTTTGTACGGGCTAATCTCCGAAACGACTGGACCGATTTAAATGAAATTTTGTATGGTGGTATCTTATATCCCTGGTCAACATATAGGATACTTTTGATCCCGAAACATTAAAGAGTTCCCGTGATATAGTTAAAAAAACCTTTCCACGCGGACGAAGTCGCGGGCAGAAGCTAGTGTCTAGACATAATTAAATTAAAAATTAGTAAAATAAAGTATTATTATATATTATATGTACTGTTGGTGTTATAAATTACATGAAATCTACTAATGATACAAGCTGGAGGAAATGCGTCGAGCTTAGAACTTCAGATACCGAAATAGCAGATATCGACTATAGATGATGAAGGCAGGACTATTTATTGAAGATCATAAAAAATAGAACCCGAATAATAAACAAACGATTTTTCTTTGATTTGTTTGTTTGCTCCAAGCTTCTTTATAATATTATCACGAAGCCCTTAAGTATATTTGGCAAGAGAACTATGTTTCTTATAAAAATAATAACAGACTTTGAAGTGAAACTAAATTAGCAACACCGCGCGTGATTTTCTGAAAATAATATTATCACAAACATAATTGTTTGTTTGCAAAATTTGCTAGAAATTTCGTCTTAAAAGAGGTGCGACCTCATTTAAATTGTTTTGCGTCAACTGTTTAAGGGTTGTCGCTTACTATTTGTTGTAATCAAATTGAGTTTAATATAGAGAGGCTCCTGTATAATAACACGGCCTCTGCGGTTAAGTCTTTGCCGGCTTACCCCCACTGCAACGCAGAGGTTCCCGGTTCGATTCTCCGTTATTTACTATGGTCTGGGTGTCAGGGATCGGTCCCAGAGTAATCCGTTGTATATTACCTATAACACAAGCGTAAGTTGCTTAATATGATTCCGACGTTTCGATCACTTTTCAGTAGCCGTGATCACGGAAGACAGAGATGTCAAGTGTCAGGTTTAACGATACTCATTAACACTAATCATATAAATTACCTTGTTCAAAACCGTTGAAACGTAGTTTTATTATGTATACTAGTTGCGAAAACTTAAGAAAATATTAAGATATAATGACTTTAAAAAAACAATAATTCAAATTATATTTGAGAAGAACACTTTCCAAGAATGTTCAATTGGTGAATAGAAAAACTTTATTTTCTAACTATGTGTTAATTCAAACATTCAAAACATTGTTGGGTTTTTGAGCACTGTACTTTAGCTACATAGAGCTACATCCATTCCTACATTCAACCACTTGATCACTGACCATTATTTGTCCATTAAATAAAATTTATTGCAGTAAATAGAATTCTATTATTGTTCGCATGTAGGTATATTTAATTTATATTATTATAATCTATACGTTAATAGGTGAAGCAAAAACTTTACCACTTTTTGAGTATGAAATTTCGCACACTTATAGTTTATATAGAGAAGAGGAATGCAATGTTTTTTAAATTATGCATAAAAAATATATTAAATCAATAAAAAAAAACATTACACACACTACCATGTATTTGACATACACACGCATATATACTTCTTTTGTTTATTGTTCAAGTCAAATTAATAATGTAGCCTTGGCGAAATCTGTGATTATAGAAGTACAGTCTTTGACCACTAGTCTACTTAATTATGGTAGTTTATTATTATGATTGTTTTTTCTTTTATATTTAATTACGATTGAATTCTTTTAATTTAATTAAACCACTAAACATTATTTAATTTTTCTTTCAATGTCTCCTTGGATACCAGGTTGCCTGGAAGAGATCGCTATAAGCGACGAGGCCGCCCATTGTTCCAATGGAAATGTATTCATATTAAATTGTCTAGTTTTAAGTTATGGTGAAAAACAAAGAGTTTTCATTCATTCATTCATTCATACTTTATTCATAATACTCTTGAACATTCATGTATAAATTTGATAAATTTATAACACTTTATTGCTCATCAAAAACACAATTATAAAAATGCACATGGACAATAGTTACATACATAGCTTATCCAGGCAACTTGACTTATGGCTGGTTCCTATAACTTACCGGCCATTCATTTGCCCTACTATTGGTTAAAATTTGACATAAGCTCCATACAAGTATTATAACAAATCAACTAATGGTAAAGCAAGTAAACTATAATATTTTGTAGAAATCCTCTACTAACTAAGTAATGAAGAAAAGCTTGTGTGAATGTCGCTTCTATAGATGATTTATTATCCGTTTAAGTTATTGGCCTAGTTCTACTTGATGTACATGGCCTGTAATTAGTTTCCGACTAGGTTGTACATAGAGGATGGTTTGAATAACTTGGAGTAAATTGCCTAAGATTATAGGCAGTATTTCACTTAAGTAGACCAGTTAAGCGAAGAGTGATTTAGCTGCACCTTGTTACTTCTGGTTATAGGTAGTGGTTACTTAATTATTGCTAAGCATAAATCACTGTTATGGTAGTTAAATTTGCTTGAGTTATGTGTGGTTGTGTGGGCTATCGTAATTAATAGATATATAGAACTACCAGTGGCGTGGACTTCATGCAAATCGATTTCTCACCTTTATGAAACTAGCGAAGCGACCAAAAGGTCGAAAGCGCCATGAATTTATTGGCGTTTACGTTTTTTATTCGTGCATATGTTATTAGGTACTGTATTACTATCTCTTATGCTCTGTGGCTTTCCACACGTATTTGATAACATAGCAGCTCATAACCCGATCGGGAATCGGCTTTTGTTTCAAAATATGATTGCAAAATTAACAATATAAATCATAATGAGAAAATATATCGCGAGTTTTTATTTAGCTCTAATGACTACTTGTATACTGATAGCGAGGCCTTAATTTCTACAACTCTCCTTATAACATCAGCTATCTGCCAGTGAAAGTCCCGTCAAAATCGGTCCAGCAGTTTCAGAGATTAGCCGGAAGGCCGGTACATACAGACAGACAAAAATTGTGTGTGCAGTTCACACGCAGTAGAAGCGAAATTCAGAGAATATACTCACAGATAATTCTTTTATAACTTTTATTATATAAATATAATTCTTTTAGCCTACATCCGTCAACGTATTATAATTCAAAAAATTCAATCTAAATTACACTTTAAATCATTAACTTAAAGTTCAAAATTCAATGCATTGTTACGCACAATTTCCTTTGATCTACGTATAAAAGAGTATCTGCCTTAACTATATACAGATAGAGCTAAAATTCATTTGAAATCTTTTCAGTTTTATTTAAATACAAAATTAATACTATCGTGTAATGTTAAGAGAAATGTCTTTTATTTCTAATTAAATAAGGTTGAATTTTATGTGTTTATTTCTTTTAGTGTTACTTTTTCTTTTCGTTGATTTTCAAATCACAAAGATTCTAAAGAAGTTTCACTTCAAAAATTTTAAAATTACTTGTTGACATAAGTACCGTATTTACTTTCATATGCATTTAGTAAAAGCTGTTATTTTGACATTACAAACAGCCACTTCAATTTTATTTATTTGTTTAGATGTGACATGTAGGTGATTTTATAACAGCCTAAAGATAGAAGCAACCCTATTCGCTTTAATCTTATACATAATATATGGGCCCGTTATACAATAAATACGAGAAGCACGCAGAATTGGTGCAGCGCCAAATGCCTTTCTTTAGGATGCGCCAACGCACATACAGTCCTAATATTCACACAGTGTCTGCTTTAACTATTTCCGGTTACTTGTACACTTATTTAAATGTTTGGTTGAATTATGAGTAAAAAGAGTCCTCGTGAAGTGGAGAGGCTAAGAGGGCTCATAGCTTTGAAATTACCCTGGCATGAAAGCGTAAGACGGAACAACGATTTAAGGGGGGGGGGGGGCACTATTGTCTAACCTGCGCCCCTCTTCTATGCGCTTTTATAGGGTACCACAGTTACTACATCTGTGGCATCCCGACGCCGGGCTATCTCATTTAGTACGGTATGGGTAGTTTCGTGACGTCACAGTTTAAAATCGAATATATATAAGCTAATTATGGAACTGCTGTTTTAAATTAATTTGTGGATGGCCCCTAACATGGCCAGCGTTTTGGGTACGTTCCCAATTGACCGTGATTTGGGTCCCATTTAATATTTACAAAAAAAATTTTGTTTGTAAATTAAGTTCCACATATTATGTTTTAGTTTTGTTCAAAGTGAGGTAAATGATGATTAGGTTTAGGGGCAGAGGTACCCTCTTCACCAACAGGGGGGGGAGTCCGCGGGATCCCCCACTGGTCCACGCGGCCGCCTGTGATGAAATTACAGGAGAAGATGCCCGTAGCGGCGTCTACGACCTCGTAGCCGTCTTCTGCGGATGGGGTCCGCGTACGCGCTCTCGTCACTCTCTCTTTCGAACGCCTCCTTCTCTCAGGGGGGGGAGGGGGGGCACTATTGCCAGTATTATTGCCACTACAAATTTTTACATAATCGGTTCATTCATTTATACAGAAACAAAAATTTCGTACATGATTATAAATCGTCGTACACTTTAAGCGTTAAATTAATCATTCTATCCATAATATTAATTATTCAAATGATCAGATAACGATATCCAGATCGATGTATCAGCTATTGATCCAAATCGATTATTAAGGGTAGTTTTAAATGTATGGATTAATAAAATAATATTCGATAAATTATACATACATTGGTGATATTAATAATACTATTAAATTATAATTACGTAGTAAAATTCGCAGAAAGAAATTATTATTCAGAATACACAGGTATATTTTTTTACACATAAATTGTAAATAAATACAATGAAGAAGAACCTAAATAAATTCATTGATTAATAAAACATATTATTATTAGTTATATTTTAATCTAAACCTATAAGATTATAAGGGTTGGTTCATCAATATAAAAGTTATCAGTGGAATAAGTTATAACATGACTGAATTCAAAAGTGCAACAATGCAACTGTTTTATTCACGCAAGAGTCATTTTCAATTATCCCATATTGTATTTTATTCTATGATTAATTTTTATCTGGTGATTGAAAAATCGGCTTTAAGTAGAATTCTAAGCCCAGGTCACCGTCTTCTAGGGTTAAAGAGTCCAGTAGGCGAGTTACTTATCTCGGTGGATCGCTATACTGCTCCGTTAACCAAGGCAAGCAAAACACATTTTTTTGGCTTACCTTATTTTAATTCAAAAATATTTAATATTTTCTTAAGTTTTCGTGACTAAAAAAAATTAAAACTACGTTTTAACGGTTTTAAGCGCGGCATTTTCTTTGATTTTTCAGGCACTTTATGTTACACTAATCAGTAGCCTTAACGTCGAAATAAAATCCAATAAAATGCCACGCATGAAGTAGTAGAAGTTCTAACAAAAAATACTTTTTAATTAATGAAACACCAAGCGCTCTAAAGCTGTCTCCAGCTATGTAAGATAGCAGCTTATCAGCTTTGGTGTTTTTCTGTAAGACCATCTATATGCTATATGCCTTGTAAGAAAGAATTCTTGCTGTAAAAATTGCAATTCGTAATTCTCTGGGTAATAACTGACTGATAGAGAGACGGATTTATTTCTTTTTTTTATTATAGTTGTGGGCAACATCGCTGGTAGCGCTACAAGTAATATTTACCAATAGTTCATATTTTATTTAATTACTTAGTGGTGTAATTGTACGTTGCCCTAAATAAATAAAAAAAAATGATATTTTGTATAGAAATTACCGCAAAAAACATGAACAATTAAATTAATAAATAAATAAACTTCATTGTGAATATGTTAGTATTTAAATATAAAAAAATCTAGAAAACTCGGATCTAACATGTCTACTTGATAAAAATGTCAGATCACGAGATATTTGAATGATAAAGGCATTAGATAAAACGACATACGTTACATTTAGAACGGATTTTGGAAGTCTATGTTGGTTAAGTGACAATTTTTTTCTTTTTCTATTCAAGTAGTCTCTATATTAATATTATAAAAAGGAAATTTTTGCATGTTTGTATCGAATAAACTCAAAAACTACTCGACCGATTTCAAAAATTCTTCCACCATTAGAAAGCTACATTATCCCTGAGTAGCAAGGCTATATTTATACGTTTATCCCTAAATGTTAAAAAAATAAATGTCCACCAGTGCGAAGCCGGAACAGACCGCTAGTATTCTATATATTGTGTCACTTGCCTAATTAATTATTATTTAGTTTACTGTATTATACAATTTACTACTAGTATTATACAATATACATTAACAAACTAAATCATTTATATTGTATACTAGCTGATGCTCGCGACTTCGTCCGCGTGGTGCGGTTTTTTAACTATCCCACGGGTATCCTATATGTTGACCAGGGATATAAGCTACCACCATAGAATATTTCATTTAAAACGGTCCAGTCGTTTCGGAGATTAGCCGGTACAAACAGACAGACAAACAGAGAACATAAATTAAAAAAAAAAACTAAATTAGTTCTATTTCACTTCTTACCCTCCCCTAACTCGGTTGTTAGATATTTTTTTCATTGTACAGAAATTCGACCTCTACAATTTTATTATATGTATAGATATTTTAGCAAAATTCTTAAATACATTATAAATAATTACAAGTGGCTGATTTTAGCAAGCTTATATAATAAATATGCAATCTAAACAATCAGATGCCCAGACAGTATTGGGAGTGAACAGGGAAAATTTTAAAAATCTCATACATTTGTCTAAAATATGAGTATACTTTTATAACACGTATTACGTATAAATAAATCTTCTTTACAAGTCTATATCAATCATCTTTATCGAAATACGTGTAATGATAGACGTATGACTTGGCGTAATTTGAAAAACTTTTGCGACGTTTTGTATTAGAATGATAAAAACAGAATCCTTATAAATTCGTTATAACTGTCCGTCCATCTATTCTGTGTGGTACGTCCATTAAGAACAAAGATTTTACTCTATCTGTATCATAACATTTGGAAACAAGGTATATTATCTATACTGATATGCAACAGTCAAGAGAAACGGTGAAAAATTAAAATTAGGGAAGGTCACCATACATGTAACTGAAATATGATCAAAAAACTGAGCGGACACCAGTAAGTGGAGTATTGTTAGAAATACCTTATACATATGCATCTAGCCTATTAACTAATATTACAATAATTGAAATTAAGGATCGCAGTTTAAAGAACTCAAAAGATTTACTCCCTAACTAGATTAACTCCATAAACAATCAAAGCGTTGCTATACAACATGGCAATGCCGCTAGCCTTCTGGAACGTTCCCGGTAAGTGACAGTGGTTTGGGACCAATAAATTATCTTCATGCATTTTTCCCTTTTTTATTTAGTTTTTATATAGTATAGTTTGTAGTTTATTTTTAATTTTATATTGATTGTAGTTTTATCAACAATAAATTATGATCAGTCCTTTTAATCTAAACAATCTAAATTGTGCAATCGAATTTGTTTTATTTTTGTTAAAGTTCCAATTACTTCTGAACTTTTAGTCGGAATCTGTTCGATTTCACAACGTGCAACGTATTGTTATTATCGCTATTCCAATGGTAAAAAACTGCGTAATTAACTCCTTAACATTTTTAATATTTTTTGTTTTTATCCAATTCATTTCGTATTTTTTTACTCTGAATGCATAACTAAAGCATATTAAAGGTATTAAAGCAATGTAAGTATGCCGTAAAGTCTTAAGTTCATTGTCAACGTATACACAAACAATAACAAAATTTCGAACCATAAAGCTTCTTCAGACACAACAGAGTTAAAAACCACTTCTTCGTATTATTCCACGATAGACAACACACGCCAACAGAAACTTGTATCAATTTTAAGCCTGACTGAAATGATTTTTTCCTATTGTTCTTTTACTGTGAGAACGGGGCACGAGCTGATACGATCAGCAAACTTAAATGTTCTACCAAGGGCTACTTTAACACTTTCATAGTAAGATCTATATTCCAATTGGCTATGCTTGTTTAAGCATTGTACAATTCCATAACAAGCTGGGAGGTTATAAACAGAATTGAACATTACGTGCCTTTATACACGTTGATCATGTACGCTGAAATGGGTCTTCAAGAGAGTAGTGGATACGTGTTGTAATAAGTTCAAGAATGGGCGTTAAAATGCCATCGCATCATCTTACTTTGAAAATATCATGACAGAAATAATTTTAATTATTCTTTAAATAATATAATTAGTGCGTTATTTGACTTATTTTGCTTGTATAAAGTTATAACATCATAAGTTTGAACGTTTTGTTTTGTGATAAAATGTGTCTCATTATATGTGACTGTTCACCTTATTGGTCAATGTAGCAAAGATAGTATAGTTTTTGGAATCATACATTTATATCAGGATAAAGTTGAGGATGGTCAGTATCTTTTAGGAATAATTTTCATTGCTGATGTTAGATGGATCAACCAAATTGAATAAATTTGATAGAAAATCACGGAAATGAAAGAGTATGTAGTATTTAGTAACATTGAATTATTCAAATTTATATTTAAAAGGATCATTTTGATTGCTTATTTAGCATAGTGAATGACAGACGAAGAAGTAGAGCAAAACACGAAAACAAGCTTTCAGTAAATCAGGACGAGGAAACCGTAGGTAATAAAATAAATGAAAAGATGATCCAAAAATATTCTACAATCTTAGATTAAGGTCGTAGAGATAATTTATATTGTTACAGTTTCCTTTTTGACAAAAATGTGTAGAGTAAATGAGTTAAAAATGAATATGAGTTTTTGAAATAAAACTACACGGAATGTACTAAAACGAAAGAGGAGCGCGCCGTGCCTTTGAAAAAAAAAACAAGATCTCAATTAAGAAAAAATCTCGTTTGAAGCTTTATTAGAAAAATGTTTGAAAATATATAATCAATGTTTCAAGTAAATAATATCAAAGAATTAGAAAGCTAAGGTCAAGAGGTTCGTGATACTAAACTGAAAAGAAGCTAATTAGGACTTTCAATTTATAACTGAGTAAGCTTGAAAAATATTTTCTAAATAATTAAAGATTGAATTAAAGTTTTGATTGAGATTTTACAACTGTTATTGCAGAGTGTGTTACGAGTTATATTTTGTACTAGGCGATTATCATTCCTTAGTATTCTTCTTCCGTGCTATTGGGTTATTATTTAGTATTAAAATAGAAAATTAATACCTAGGTTACCTAGGTTAGACCTATCTAAACAGTTGGTAGACGTCTCACGCGACCAAAGGGCTAGCCCGTATTTTGGGCAATGCATAAGCGTTGTCATAAAACGTGGTAAGGGGCCATTCATAAATTACGTAACACGTTAAGAGGGAGTAGGGGTCGACGAAATGTGACCTTATGTGACAAGGGGTCCTAAATTTCGTGACGTCACATTTTAAAATCTAATATATTTAAGCTAATTACGGAACTGCTGTTTTAATTTAATGATTTCTCGATGTAAACTTGTAAAATATGTGATGTCACACTTAGAGAGAGAGGAGTCTCGCGAATGTGACCAGCTGTGATAAGGACCGGGTAGGGGTCGAACAAATCATGAAATTCTTGTGACGTAATTTGTGGATGGACTCTAACGTGGTCAGCGTTATATAAATGTTCCCAAATGACGGTGATTTGGGTCCCATTTACTATTTACAACTTTTTTGTTTGTAAATTAAGTTGCACATATTGTATTTTAGTTGATTCGTTTAAATGATGATTGTAAATAAAACTTAATTGAAAACTAACATTTGTTTAATAAAACTTAAGTTTTTGAGTACGTTTACCTGAGCTAATAAGTTAGTCACCGATTCACTTTCTCATTTTTTTTGTCAATTTTTGAACCTGTTCTCTCAAACCCGTCGATAAAAAGTAAAGTTTCTGAGAATTTGTCTTCGATGGTTCTAGATATAGCAATCCAGTTCTGTTTCCATTTAGATATTCCGAGTAAATGGACTCGTTTAATCTTGGGATTACTTACATTTTATACACTGTTTAATCGCGTGTTAGATGTGTTGCTACCGGCAATGGGCAGGCATCATTAATAATTCATTTTATAAACCAACTACATTTAGCTTAATGCGTTTACATGCATAATACATTTAATAGCAATAAATTTTCACCCGTTTGATTTTAAATCTTTTTTCAGGTTTTAATTAAGACTGGTTAGATTTTTTTACACTCTATTTGAGAAGCTTGTCCCTTTCTCCCCAAAGGAGGATTTATAATAAATCTTTGTATGATACAGCGACTTGCAGAAGATATTTTTCCTGAGTTAACAAGGCGGTGGTTTGTTACAAATGCCATAGGCAGCGTACTGTGTGACGCCCTACGCGACCGTCGAACGGTTATTACGAAAATGCATTGTAGTGGTATAATTCAGTTGCCTGACGCGGTGCATATACGCTGTACTCGGCGTCCATACGTCGTATGCCACGTCCGCTATTATTCTCGAGCATTTTAGCATAAATATATCTCGTTTTTGATTTAGATTTACTTATGTCAAAGTTACCTAATTTTTGTGTTCTTGTTTATCTACACAAGTAAATCTCGCGACAAGATTTTATATTATACTAGCTGTTACTCGCGACTTCGTCCACGTGGAATTTAATTTAATTAACCTTCCGGTGCGGCGACAGCTGCGGCGTGCACGTGGGCCTGTCATTTTTTTTCTAAAATAAAAGTAGGCTTAGTTACATCAGCTATCTGCCATCATTCAGCCGTTTCAGAGATTAACCGGAACAAATAGACATGCAAAATTTTAAATAAATGCTTTTTTCATATAAGTACCGTATATACTTTGATATGCATTCAGTAAAATGCTGTTATATTCACATTACAAACAGACACTTCAATTTTATTTATTTGTATAGATAATATACATTGTGTAATGTAATATTGAAGGGTTTCATTTAATTTAAAATATATTTTATGCTTTTTAGAGCCCCAAATAAAAGCTTGGTTGTAACTAATGCACAAGTACATCAGAATTTAATGACTTGTGTGAAGTTCTTGCAATACGGATGGTAGATGCTACCATTAGGAAATGAACAAACCTTCAGAGAGGTCAGATGGTAATAACGTACACAGAATGATTTTATCATCGTATCCAAATATACATTTAGTTTCTATTTAACAGACTTTTGTATATGGTATCTAGATCAACAAATCTTCAATATATATATATATATATATATATATATATATATATATATATATATATATATATATATATATATATATATATATATATATATTTCAATATATATATATATATATATATATATATCTTATATGTGCTATGTTGTATGTGTATTTATTATTCATCATTATTTATTAACTGCACCACCGTCAGCATTAAAAATTTATCAATCCCTGTCAAGGGTTGCCTGGAAGAGATCGCTTCTTAGCGATAAGGCCTTCCATTGCACCATCTTTTTCTGTTTGTTTATGCTTTGGTGTACAATAAAGAATTATCTATCTATTAAATCCCGTATTATGTAAATTTACACATTAGTTCACAAGGAATCGTCTATTTGCGAATTTTCCTGTTGCTAACAATAACATGGAAGTTACTTGCGGTTTTATGCGGAAGTGCGTTTTATTTAGAATTTTAATAGGTAAATTCAATTAGGTGGTGAAGGTTACGATTGACATGTTATTAATAATTTATAGGATTTATTTCGAAGAACAAGGAAGTACATGGTATTTACCCTAAATTGTAAGCCATGGTAGCTTAGTGGTTAGCGCACTCGATACAAATCCAAAGCGTGCGGGTTCTAATCCTGGCTGGAAATTATGTACCACTTAGTTTTCTGACCTAATGCTTATATTATTATAATTACCACATTTTTCCTACTCGGATTCGAACCCATGTCGTTGGAATGAAAAGCTTTAACTACTAAATCACCACGAGTTTAATATAAAATACACCAATTAACATATATTAATCCAATTATACACCTTCGATCAATTAAATTTAAATTGGACCAAAGTAATTAAAAACCAGCTGTCATTTTTGAAATGAAGCGAATTACATTCAAATTAGGTATGACAAAAAAATCAATTGTTGCAAGAAGCAAAACGTCACGACTGGTTAACCAAATGCCAAATATACTCTAAACTAGATTTCACTACAACGAGGCCACCGTCTGTCTTGTTGTCACGGATTTTATCCAACCTCGAACCTGAGTGATTGTATTTAGTTAAATCCGGGAGAACTTACTACAGTTACGGTATTACCGATGTACTGAATTTTCCCTTATGGTGGCCATACACCATGCATGACGCTGCCGATTGCATCAAGTAGAACTGACTGTGTGTGGGCGTGACAGTTGTACTTGACAGAACAATTGAAATGCAATTCTTTTGGCTTCAACATGCTAATTGGATAATGCGGATTGGACCGTGTATGGCCGTCGCGATCGTCAGTTCAGTTGAGTGAAGACTATTTTGTTCTTCACCACGAGTAAAATGCTCAAGATGGCTGAAACATTAGCGTCCGGCACTGGTGAAGCCATGGCTTCACCTGCCGGCCGATTGGACACTTTAAATTTATCGTGTGTGGTGTATATGAACGAACTGCAGATTGGCTCAAGCCTGCAGCATCATGTTGATTGGACGATAGTGCAACATGGTGTATGGCCAGCCTTAGTTTGACGTTTGACATTCCATTACAGAAATTAATCATTATATACTAGCTACACTATGGATTGGTGTCATAATACAGTTAAAAAGATATGACCACGCTTCTGAAGATCGCAAAAAGCTCGAGTGGTTGCCTATCTCACTTCGCCGGAATGCTCATCTTCTCAACTTACTATATCGTATACTGTTTATACTTATACCCATCCTTATCTTAAGGAATGTTTCAACTTCCTTCATACGTGACATACACTCAATTTTCGCTCCACTAATGATCTCCTATTAATGGCACCTGCACACTCTTCAACGTTTTATTCCAACTCCTTCGCCGTGCAGGCTGTCTTACTTTGGAACTCTTTGCCCGCTGACGTCAGAAAAGCTAAATCTTTTACCATATTTCAAAATTCACGTAGGAATCATTATGTAAGTCTTACCCAATGATGTATGTGCTAGTTTACAATATACTGTAATCTGCTGTCCATGTATGTCTTTTTTATTTTAATTTTTCAGTGTTGGATAATAATTATAGATAATTTAAGAATTTCGTTTGAGTCAGGTTGTCTGGAAGAGATCGCTTTTAGCGATAAGGCCGACTTTTGTTTTACCAAGGAACTATTGTTTTGTGCATTATTTTGTAATTTTTGATTTGGTGAACCATAAAGTGTTGTCTATGTCTAAAGTTGGGTCAACACAAAAAAGTTTTACATGTCTACAGGAGAAGACTACAAATGTTGGAACAATATGTTTGGTTCGTAAACATGGATTCTTTTATGAAAAGTTTTTTAATTTATACATGTTTCTATAATTAAAAAGTTTATATTTTGTTATTGGACTGTTTTTCAACGTCTACCAAGCTGAGGTATTCAGTATCCGAACAGTCTACAGTAGGAGACATTTTGATTTAAACGAGAGCAATAAACAATAACTTATTTGTTAAAATACAAGCGACTGTCAAACCTAACATTCTCACAACATAATCTTAGATAATAAAAAAAAATACATGTACATAATGTACATATGGAATTTATGTAACTTGAACACTTTATCTTCCGTTTTTGTGTTTGAACCACTTGTTTTTTTTTTCAAAATCAGCAGATTCGGTTCCCGACTAGGGTAATTGATTTTTTAAAAAATTATTGATACCATTTTAGATTTTTTGAGTATTTTTCGTTATTTTGTATCAGGCCTTGAATGCCCACTTGAAAAATTCATCTGTTCCTATATATCGATATAAACCGTTGTATACACGAGTGTAGTGATTTAAGGAAGTATGTTTCATTACGATATCTTACAAGGTTACATATGAAAAAAAATAAAGTCCCTCGCGAAAGAAGTAGCCGGCACATCTAGTCGTTAAATATTTTTTTATTTTATTTAGGTTTATGGCTTGGCAGCTAGGCCTTGAAGCCAGATCTTAGATAATGTAGTTTTTTCATTTTCTTAAGCCTATGTGTAGCACAGCTGAACTGAAGGTTATTAGCTAGTGCCATTCAACGGAGTTCTTGTGACAACTGAAAAAGCCACATTCGACTATACAGTTCACATTTCTCACAAAACAAAAAATTACTACTCAAAAGCTATCAATATCCTACAATTGTTGTTCATTTTAGAGTAATTTTACACATTTTTAGAAAATAAAACTGCACAGCACATCTCCTTTCAGTTCCCGCCAAAAACTCCAGTCGTTAAATAATTTTATTATAAGCTCAGACAAACAAATTAGGCAGACCGAACCCCGAACTCTCATACCACAGATACTGTGTCTCACAGTGAAGCCGACTAAAGGAAGCCAATCACGCCGCAGTGCATTACGGAAACTTTGAATTAGAATGAACAGCGGTGGAATATTTTCCAGTGGATTTTACTCATACAGACGCAAGCCATGTGTATATTACATACGTTCACGCACACACGTAAGCCCGTCTATACTTTTATTCTTCTTATATTAGAAGGATCGTAATTAAACTACTGTTACAAAAACAATATAAACGAGGACATAATTTATTTGTAACGCTTAATAAATGTTCACATAACTGCTGGAATTTAATCAGTGAAACAGCACAAAACTTCACGGTGGAAATACCTACATTTTGCATAACCAATTTCGAATCAGTTTGTAATGGCGAATATCATCTTCGGTCAATAGCCTGGTTATAGAACTGAAGTATTATTTACGACACAAAGCAATTTTAAAATCTTTCTCACGTTTTAAAATAAAGATATTTATATCCGTGATACGGATAAAGGCTATGCTGGAACTAATTCTTTAAATAAACCGTGCAGGAACGGAGAAAGAATACAGTTTGCTCCGGCCAGGCCGCCTGTCGTAAAAGGCGATAAAATAACACACAGGGTAGTAGGGTGTTTGCCCGCCTGGATGGCTACCATCCCTGGTCTAGAGCAGTGTTCCGCAAACTTTTTGTGTTCAAGGTACATCTACGAAAACGTAAATTTTTGGAGGTACACCACAAATAAAAATCATTTTTTAAGTAAGCCAAACGAAACAAAACGCCTCGCTCGTGCGCTCGCATGATTTACCTACTTAGTTTATGTGTAACTAAGTATTTTTCTTACCCTTACATTATTTACTAAAAATAAGTTTATAACATAACCTTATTTTTTCGAGGCACACTAATTAATGAACACGGTACACCAGTGTGCCGCGGTACATACTTTGTGGAACACTGGTCTAGAGTATGCCGCCATAACAACCTTGAGTTGTGTTCTGGCCAGTGGCGTAGCTTGCCTTAGACGGGCCCTGTGTCAAATGTGTTTAGGGGGGTCCAAAGAAAGAGTATAGTTTTTTATAAAAGAAACAACAAACTGCTCGAATTGAATTAAAATAATTATATATTGATTATAAGTTATTACTTATACTTAATGCTCCTAGGAGCTAAGTTAGACAAACAATTCAAAACAAATATACACATTTCTCGCCTTTTTTTCGGCAGGCTTTTTTACAAATCATCCAAGCTGAAGACGATTTTAGTTTTTCTAGATTTTCTGCCTCTACAATGACAAGTCTGATAGCCGTTTCTGTTGGCCCAGCAGTTATTTTCAAAAATGTTATTAATCTAGAAAAGATTATAGATAACATTTTAGGAATTGTTGCTTACACACTTGGGGGGGCCCCTGTAGCCGGGGGGTCCCGTAAAATTGATACGGCTGATAGGGCGGCAGCTACGCCCCTGGTTTGGCATTAGTGGCCAGCTTCCAGTCTCCCTTTAGAGAGCGGAAACAAATTGATAGCACTTTCGTTATTACAAATGTTCATAGGCGATGATAACCGCTTTCCAACAGGTGGACCGTCTGCGTGTCTGCTAAACTCATGCATTAAAAAATATTAAGAATCTCAGTTAAATTGTAGTACAATAGGAAAAATGATTGGTACGTTAAACTCAAAAGACCCTGCACTATATTCGTTCAGTTAATTATTACTAACGCTGAACGTTTAAACTGATTCAGATATATTGCATTGTGTCACCGCTACATCATCCATTATCTTCAATTGCATGTCGTATTCATTCTTCGTACTTCAACGGCCCATTTAATGGATGTTTCGACACTCGTTATTGAACCTTTGGACTGATTTAATGCATTCCTAGACCTTGGAGTCTACGAAAGTATAATCGTGAAATAAGAGATGCGGTTCAGAGTAATGTGGATTAGATTGAAAGGATTAGAATACTAAAATAATCATTTGGATTACTAATTAGTTTTATTTGTATAAATAAATATATTGACTTAAGCCTTCGACCATTTTAAAAATTATACTTTTTTCAATTAACATTAGCTACTATCAAACTTTCTGATACTTTGATTTTAGCTTCAACTTATATCTACGTTGTGCAAAGCTGGCAAATAGGCAGCCGGCCAGGGGCGTAGCTACCGCCGTATCATCCGTATCAATGATACGGGGCCCAGGGGCTACAGGGGCCCCGGGGCTACAGGGGCCCCGAAAGTGTGTAAGCAAAAATTCCTAAAATGTTATCCACAATCTTTTATAGATTAATAATATTTTTGAGAATAACTGCTGGGCCAACAGAAACGGCTATCAGACTTGTCATTGTAGAGGCAAAACATCTAGAAAAACTGAAATCGTCTTCAGCAATGAATGATTTGATAAATAAGTTTGCCGAAAAAAAGGCGAGAAAAGTGATTTGAATTGTTTGTCTAACTTAGCTCCTAAGAGCACTAAGTATAAGTAATAACTTATAATCAATATATAATTATTTTAATTCAATTCGAGCATTTTTTATTTCTTTTATAAAACACTTTACCCTTCTTTTGGGCCCCGCCATACATTTAGATACAGGGCCCGTTTCAGGCAAGCTACGTCACTCCAGCCGGCCCACGTACTGGAAAGTCTTTACCGTCGCCTACAGATGTTCGTAACAGCAGGTTCAATTTTTTTCAATTTGGTTGATCCGTCCCATATCAGCGTTAATTCGTTTCTTAACTAACTGGAATGTAAATCAGGTTTACAATTAAGTGAGAACGCATTCTATCTTCTCTTAAATATTTTTTTGTCCTTTATCAGTCACTGCTTTGAAAGGAAAAAATATATCTTCAGTCCTTTTCACGTCTTAAAAATATTTGTTAGGAATTCTCCACTATTGGATAAGGCGCTCAGAAACTGACTCTCTTATCACAACACTTTGTCAGTTTCCGATAAGATTGTCTTGAAAAATTGTTTCCTCTTCAGTTGCTTTGTGACGTAGAGTTGTTTCGAAACTTGTTTATTTCTACAAATATGTATACAGAATTATTATATAGATTATGTTCACTTTTCACTGTTTTATCTGTAACTGTAACTATTGCCAGGCGGTAGGGTATTTGCCCATGTGGATGGCTACCACCCTTGGTCTAGAGTATGCCGCCATAAACCTTGAGTTGCGTTCCGATATTAGTAGCCAGGTTCCAGTATCCCTTATAAATCTATTTCGCTGCACTCGTTTATTCCACAGAAACGACCTCTTTTATCAAGATAAATAGTATCCTATATGTTGACACAGCAAGTAAGCTAACTCTGAGTCGAGTGACATGTATATCCATCATCATCATCATCCGAGCGTTGAATCCCGGTTGCGTTCGGAGCGATCACTTCGACGCCCAGGGTCCGCTTTCCTACTATTTCTTCTCCACTTCGCGCGATCTTCGGCATCCTTTCTTATTGAGATCTTTGGTACGCATGTCATCCCTCACAACGTCAAGCTGGCATTTCTTGGGACTACCCCTTCGACCGGGACCTGGCGGAGGCGGCATGGCTAGACATTTGTTCCCCACGTAACTAGCCGGTCATCACTTACTAGAGTATCATGTAAATCCGTTTTGTCATTTTCACACGATGCTTCTTAAATAGACAAAAATTCTAAAAGTTGCATTTCGAATTCTGTTGGTCTGAATTAGCCCTCCCTGATATTTTCTCATACATTGTACAAACTTCTCTTTCTGTCTCTTCATTGTAAAAACGTGAACCCTCTAGATGTATTATGTTATAGATATCTGTATTTTATTTTACGTTAAAACTGCCTTTCTCTTTTGAACTGCTATATTAATGCCAAAGTTTAAGTGATATGAAAGTAGAAAGAGTGATAACATTGATTCAAAATGTTATTGTAATTGCATCATTAATTAAATGAACTTTATTAAATTCTCTATGTTGTGTTACGTAGATATTCATATTGCACTATTAGTTTACTAAAAATGCAAAAGATTGTGATTTGGGGCTGTTTTGAGTAACCTATTAACCTATTGTGAGATAAAAGGGTACGCACCTTGCACAATTTGCAGTGTCCTTCGATAGCTTATATGAGCCAGGCACCAGTATCAGTCACTCTCTCATCTTCTAATTTGATTATTTTAAAGTTTTACACACGTCGCAGCGCGATGGATTAATTTTGAGCTTTTATTTAAATATTTTTGAGTAGAAACTTTTCAATTCGTGTGCGTGCGTAGCGAGCGAGTTTTGCAACGTCTCTTTTTGGACGGGAGCGGGTAGAGGGGGGAGATTTTGAATACGGAACAGGAAGGAGCGAACGAATGGAATAAATGGCGCGTACACTAGAGTTGCTAACCGTCCTGTTTTCCCAGGACACGTCCTAGTTTTTGTAGTGTCCTGGGATGTCCTGGATAGTTATTAAGCAGCGTCCTGTGTTTTTAAAGCGCTCTGATAAGGTAATGTATTTTAAAATTCTCGCGCCACTTTGAACAGTGGTCAAAAGAAAAATAAATCGATTACTGCCAACAACAGTAGTTGCAATCATCAAAACTGTCTAAAACATATGAAGATGTGAACTTAACCACAGATACTGAAGGAAATCGGTGTGGTTGAAAAGCCGTAGTAAAAATAAATATGATTGTAATATTAGAATTTCTTAGATACTATAACTTGAAGAATTCGTTACAAATTAAAGTGTATGTTTTATATTTTAATAACTCGATTTAAACCTCAAACGAGTGGCAAAGACATAGTTCTTTAACATACACACACATATTGTCAGGGCTGTTTCCCGTTGGGGTAGGGGTAGGCAGAGACGATGGATTTCCACCTGCTACGATCCTGACAAACACTTTTCGCTTCATCAACTTTCATTAATCTCTTCATCCATACATGTTTATTATAAAACATTATAAAACTTCATTTAATTATAAGAAAAGAGTACATAGACAATTTATTGAGAACGTTCGTGAAAAAATCCATTAGTCATTACGGTGATAAGAAATTCATTTTATAAAAAAAAATCCGACGCAAATTGTAGGTAACAATTGACGAAGATTTTTGTTACGTAAATTTGGGGTTGTCTGGAAGAGATTGCTTTTGAGCGATAAGACAGCTCTTTATACATGATTAGATATAATATTAAAGTAATATTTGTATTGGTCTGTAATAAAGTGTTATCTATGTATCTATCTATCTATGTTTCTATAAGGTACTGTTGTCTTGTCTAATTATAACTGTTAAATAGGTGATGCAATATCGGAGATAAATATCTTATGATTTGGTTTAAGTCTCAATCGATCATTTCGTCACATCTTATCAATAAGTTATCGGCCTGTTAGCAGAGAGTCATTGAGTTTTTACTTACAGTTTTTGATTTATGTGTATTATATTCTAGTTTGTCTTTATATTTTTAAAATAAATATGTATTTATATTGAGACATATATTTATAATACATATTATGCTTGTGTCATAATTTATCGGCTATATAAAGATAGTACATGTTTAAGTTATAAACAAATTATAAACATTTTACAGAAAAGGAAAACTTATAAATATAAAAAGGTTGTATTTTCCTAAGAAACAGGTATAAACGATGGCAAATTATCGAAAATAAGTATTTACGAATTACCTATTTATGACATTTAGAATTGATTTAATGTAATTAAAAAAAATTGATTACGTTGTAAGTGTCACATGAAGAATTTACTCAAATACCTTATAGCTGGTGTGCCGATTGAGGTAAAGCGTTTATTAAGAAGCAAATTAATCGATAATTGCAATTTGTTGACATTGAAAAATGTCACAAGGTAGAAAAAAAAAACTGTTATAGATTAAAAATAAATTAAAGATGCACTCACACGTAAGCCTTCGACTCTTGCAGCCTCACCAACCCCTGCTTGAAAAGATCATACGCGACTTTAGAGTACTGGGTCGAAACCGCCAGCAAATCGGGCTGGTACTCCACTTCCTTCTGCTTCTCCGCGTTTTTCGGATCGGTTACTATATTATGCTTCAACTTCATTCTTTCGATAGTACGGTTTACTTTTGGCGGGATAGAAACGACCGGACTGTCGTCGATGATATTATCGCGGGCACACATATTGCACATGACGTTCACACTACACTGTTACACAGTTCGATTTGAGCGGACGCAACGGCTGCTTTCAGATGTAGTTTGCCCCCACCACTGGCCGCTGATAACGTATGGAAAAACGCGTAATCGTTTCATTCTGGCTAATCAGATTTATTGCCTTTAGTGGTGTGTGTGTATTTGAATTAATTTTTCTTACGTATTGATCTGAGGAAGATGTTAACGCATTTTGAACTTATGTATGATTCTTTTGGTCTTGGGTTGATATTTATCTATCCATATATACATATATAATTCTTCTGTACCTGTGTTGACAGTGAACTCCTCCTAAACGGCTGGACCGATTTTGATGATATTTGTTTTGTGTGTTTGAATGGGTCCCCGGATGGTTTAGATTCACAATTGGAACCGGTAGGTGGCGCTGAGATCGGGTTCTAGAATCCTCCTAATCACCTGGAGGGTTTTTTTTTTGTGTCTTTGAGTGGGTTCCCGGATGGTTTAGATTCACAATTAGAACCGGTAGGTGGCGCTGAGATCGGGTTCTAGAATTCTCCTAATCACCTAAGCAGATTTTGGTGATTTTGTTTTTATGTTATGAAACAGTCTTTTAGGAATTCAGAAAATATGGCGGTACGAAGTTCGCCGGGTCAGCTAGTAATGTTATAAAATTCTTAACATGCCGTGTCTGTACATTGAAGCTATTTAAAAAATAACCAACTGGAACAGACTATATAAACGACGGAGAACACGATGCGTTTTTTTTTTAGATTTATTGTCTGTTTATCTACTGGGAGGATTTCGATGCGGTTTTCGCTGATCGACAGAGTATTCTTAGACTTAAAATCTGGCTACTTTTTATCTTGGGAATTCCGCTGTAAATTTTTCTGGGAATTATTTAAAATGGTCAGAATAAAAAAAAACGGATTCCAATGTGATTGTTATCACTATAATCCGTTTTTTTTAATAATTGTTTTAATCGAACAGTGGTTCGATCGCAAATTTTATGTAATAAAATGAGTGATATTTTTTATCCCAGGAATTCACTAAAAGGATAGCTTACATTCTTTGTTAAATGCTACGGTATTTTGTGTGAAGTCGCGGGAATATCGTAGTACATAATATATTTCTCTATTGCGTGAAACCGGCGACAGACGACCCATCTGATGCAATGCGATTTATTTTTTCAAATTCAAAATTGTTCAAAATTCCACTGGAGAACATTTTTTGAAGGTCACACATATAAGTGAAAATTGTCGCTAATGGTCGCCCCTAGAAGATGGGGCGACCATTAGTGTGGGATGCCACATGCGTTGACATTTTGGCTGCGTCCCATCTTCCACACATAGCTGCGTTAGCGGGCGCAGCTGCCGCGCGGCAGAGGACCTAAAACTCCATAACTGTGTATTCGTTGGCAGACGATACATATTTGTGGCTGTTGTTGTCAAAATTCTAGGGTCATGGGGTCCAGAAGCTCATTGCCTTAATCGAGACTTTACTAGCTTCACGCGACCAAAATGCCGGCCTGTATTTTGGACAACGCATAAGCGTTGCCGCCCAACGTGGTAACGCGGCCAGCGTTTTGACAACGTTTCGGAGCGGTGATTTGGGACCTATTTATCATTTGTAATTTTTTTCTCTAATTAAGCTCTACGATGTGAATTATATTTGTATATTTTAATTTTAAGTTTGTGTGTTTAATGTGAATATAAATTTTAGATGTAAATAACTAATAAAAAAAAATGTAATTACAACTCATGTACTTCGCGTAATCGCTGTTTAAGGAGAAGTGGAAGGAAACTCGCCAGAAACTCGTGTAGCTAAAATTATTTTTTCTTCATATATGATTTTAAAAATGTGCCTCTTTTTTTAAATATAAAGGTAAGGTATGTTTATACAATTACTTTTAGAGCTTCGAACATCGCCCCTAGTCCAAACGTTCAAGGGCGTTGAAGTTTTGGACTAGAGGCGATGCCACCGCGTTGGCAGCCTCTAGGGTGCGATAGGAGGGTCGAGTGGGGAATATAGTTCACTAGTATTTTGTTCAACTTTCAGTACTTCACTAATTTATATGTTATATTTTCTTTGTTACAATAGTGAAGATATTACTGTGAATGCAGTGTTTTCCTCTAATTAGTTTTTACATGGTATCCTTTATTGGTTACTTGTAATAAATAAACAGTTGTGTTGAAGATTAACCGAGATTTTATGTTAATATAATTACGAACGAAATTTACAATTTTTCTATTTCATATTATAGTTTTCATATCTCAATGTAAGTTGTATATAAATTATTTATTACACAATATTGGCGTAAATGTGGTTTGTAGAGTACTCTTTACTAGAAAATATATTATTTTAGTACTGGATGCTGTAAACAGGTAAATAGGATCAACGCAAGGTTTGTTTTAAAATTGAAAATGAGTAAGAAATATGTAGCAAGAAATATGTATTTTCGTTGTTAATCTTGCTTGTTGCATTTTTCCTGCAGCTGTTTTGAGTTTCCAGGAACCTACGTGTGTTTTGAGTCGTAGTCTAGACGTGTATGGAATTAATATGTAGGCCGTCTAATAAGAACTGGCGTCGAGGTATTTTAAGGTCTTCACGTTGCCACAGAATACTAAAAGGATTTCTTTCTTATATATACTTCGTTAATACATTAAACTCATCTGTTGTGCATACGTTATCTTTTTATGATAACTCCTTTACAGTACAGGTTGTAAAATTTTGGGAATGCGCAGCCTCTTACTATCAGAGATGCCAAAACATTGGCAATAAGAACTCAGAAGACACTACTTTTAAACGATTATGCATGCCTAATTCTCACTCTTAACTAATATATATATACAGTCTACTCTCGATAATTTCACAGTCGTTAATTTGAATCTTTCCGGTCCTTTGAAAAATACTCTATAAATTGAATAAAATCAATGTTAATTGGTCCCTTCGGTAATTTGAAGTTGAAGGAATATTATCTTGCTTGCAAACATGCGATAATTTGAAGTCCGGGATTTTCTACGCTCTATAATTTGAAGCGTTTGTCATGCACATACCTGTCGTTTGTTTACATACAAGTACAGACCTGTCAATTGTTTACATAAATGAGATATGAGTAAGTTCGCATTCTAGTCTTCTGTCAAACGTTAATGCGTCATGTTAAAGTTTGATTTGTGCTATTAAAATGAATGCAAGAATGAACAAATGTCTTTCCATAAGTTCCATAAGTAAACACTTGTTATTTTGAACTCTTGACAATTTGAAATTTATCTCTGGTCCCTTGAGTTTCGAATTACCGAGAGTCGACTGTATGTATATATATCTTATAAAATGTTTCTATGTCTTTAATTTATAAAGTAGTTTAAGTATGTGTAATATCCTGCAGCACCTACATCGCTAGATTAGTAAAATATTGCCTCGAAGAGATTGCTTTAAGTGATAAGGCCGCCTGTTGTTTTTGATCCTAACAATATTGTAATCGTGCATTTTTGTTATTGTTTATTTGGTGAGGAGTGTTATCTATCTATCTAAACTCATTTTAACTGAAATAATAAGTTTTTATCCGAGAAAGATTACCTATTCATTCTTGTGACAAACAACCCACAGCCATGTGGTATCTACCACCTCTGGTTTAGAGTTTGCAGCCATAAGAACCTTGAGTTGTGTTTCGGTATTATGGCTCAAAGGGCTTACACCCAAACGTCTTTCGTCGTTCGTTTTGTAATGTTTTGCTTGATTTTTTTATATTGTAGTACATTTTCCATGATATGTTCTATTTATTTTTGTGTTATATAGACCAGGGCTTGAATTACCGGTAAAAATGTGGTATTGTTATTTATGCTAATTTCAGATAACGGTAAAATATAGATATAGTTATAGAAGTTACCGTTATTTCTACCATTTTCCCGGTAAAAATACCGTTAATCTTGGTTTTATCAGTATTTTTACCGTTATAACTATGTTTTGTTACCATCGTCGCTCTCTTTCACTCGTAAAGATTGTCAAACAGCATTGTGCTAAGAGCGCGAGTAATATTTAGAGTTATGTTTGTCGATTGTTTCAGTAACATGAAGTCGTAATAAAACCAATTTTTAAAAAAGCCAACGTAACTTGAATTAACGTAAAAATTACCGATACATATAACGTTATACATACGATTTTTCACGTTATATTATAACGTTAAAATCATAAAGTTACTAAGTAACGGTAAAAAAATATCGGTATGGCAGTATCATTTTCGAAAAAAATCACATTGGAATTTGACTTTTTTTAATCTGGCCATTTTAAATTGTTCTCAAAAATGTTCCCAAGAGAATCCCAGGACAAAAAGCAGCGCAGATTTTAGGTTTAAGAATTTGCTGTCGATCAGCGAAAACCGCGTCAAAATCGGCCCAGCAGTTTTTACGTGAACCCGAACAAAGAGACAAGAAATCTAAAAAAAAACATCGGGTACTCCATCGTTTGTTTATATAGTTTATTCTAGTTGTTTTTTTTTAATAGCTTCAATGTGCAGACACGGCATGTTTAGAATTTTAGAATATGTATTATAGAAGCTACCTTCTTGATAGTTTATGGTTTGAACTATTTCCTATATGTTCTAGAAATGGACACTTTATAATAAGTAAGACACTCGACAAATAAGTTCATTACGAAAGCGGTGTTTGACATATTGAGATAAGAAGGTTTAATAAACGTTTATAATTATTTGCAATAAAGTTATTAACTAATCGAGCATTATGAAATAATACATACCGGTGGATATATTTATAACTTTATGTTTGTCCAGTTTCTAATTAAATGTAATTAGTGCCAGTTTTTTCTTTATAAGACTAGATAGCGCCACCGCCGAATTGCAACGCGGTATGGTTTGCATTTTTGGCATGACCATACTGGTCTACGGAAGATCTACGATCGTTCGGCGCGTCCGATTATAAGCCTCGACGAAAGGCTCTCGTGCGACGACCGCGTAACATCCTCACGGACAAGGTCGACGATATCACAAAACGGCTGGTTCGGATCAGCCCGCCCGCGGTTAGGACGGCAGGCTGGCAGGCACCGACAGACAGACACAGACGGCGGCGTCGACGCCGCCAATCACGATCTCTCCACGTCTCCGCGAGGGACGCCAGGAGACACAGCCCCCCCCACAGGATAGACTAGGCGTGTTGCTGGGAAGTTTCTTTCGCCGTTTCTTCTCTCCCAACCATAACACGTTGCGAAACGGCAGTAAGATAGTATAGGCCACCGCGAACCGCCGATCCCGGTCCGCCGGGATCCTTCCTCTCGGGCCTTATATTACCCGTCGCCCGCTCTCAATTAGTGCATTGTGTCGCCCTATAGTGGGCATCATTAGATTCATCCCCCTCTCATGGCAACAGTCCAGCCGAGCTGAAACTCCCTAGGGAGCCCCCTCGAGCAAGTTGCCCGGAAAACCCCGGTAAAGTTGTGAGGTCTTCGGACCAATAACATAAAGTCAAGTCCAATAAAAAAACAAAAATCTTTCGGGTGTTTTATTTTATAACACCTGGCTTTGAAACCTTTGGATAATGTTCAACAATGCAAAAAGAGCTTTCATTAGTAAAAATGTTAAAATAGAACAATCCGTCAAGCAAAGTTTAATAAAAAAATATGTTTGGAGCATAGCATTATATGAATGTGAAGCATGGACAAATGACACAAAGATATCACGATAGATAAGAAGCGTTTGACATGTGGTGTTGAAGTCGCATGGAGAAAATGAGTTAGAAATAAAAGAAGATGAAGGAAGAAGAAGAATTTTGATTTGGTATTATTATATTGAAACAAGCTTGGTATCAAACTCTTGTTTCTTTATTTATCGATTGCATGGGTTTTATATGTAAGTATGGCGTATGTAAGGCTAATGACATGTGTGATTTACTTATAATAATGTGTTATAATGTAATGAGGTCTGATGGAATTAAAGAGTTGCGTTAATCGCAAACAAATGTTAAAGTGGTTTGGTCATCTTGGAATTAGAATCACATAATAAGTATATGACAACATTGCGAATGTTGTCATATACTTATTGTATGACAACATTTACAATTCACTCTGGGTGTATGCAGAGACGATGAGTCTTTGCATACACCCATGGGAAACCGGAGTGATAATATGTATGTAAAAAGAAGCTCACAATTTTAAAAGCTCTCGAGGAAAGAAGAAGGGAGATGTTTGAACAGTTGCTGTGACACGACATTTCCTTATGCACATTAATGAAGGCAAAGTGGAAGTCAGAAGTGGGAAAGAAAAAATGGGAGTCGCTTCGTACAAAGAAATAAAGCAACTGGCCTATAATAGAGAAGATTTGAGGGGGCTTTGTGGGCTTATTAGGCCGTGAGGGGTTATTTTGAACAAATGGATAGGTAATATTGATTATAATTGATAATAGTTTTAAGACATTATTTAATTTTAAGGCTCCTAAGCAGGAAAACTAAAATTCGCAGCTACAAAACTGTCATTAGACTAATTTTGATTTACGGCTGTGAAGCCTGGAGAATGACACTTAAGGAGAAGACCAATTGTTGGTCATAGAGAGGAAGGTTCTCAGGAAAATCTTGGGCCCAACAATAAGAGGAGATGGCAGCTGGGGGGGTCCGAACCAATTCCGAAATAGAAGACCTCATGGCCGAGCCCAACATAATTGGGGATGTAAAATCTCACCGTTCTGCTGGCTCGGTCATGTAGAACGGATGGAGGAGGATCGGGGAGTGAAGAAAGCATACTTGGGGCGACCAGTCGGTCGGCGACAGGTTGGTCGTCCCGAGTATCGCTGGAAGGATAAAGTGGAAGCTGATCTGACCGTACCACAAGCCCACAATTGGCAAGACATTGCGCAGGACAGAAGAAAGTGGCGTGCTCTCGTTTCGGAGGCCGAGACTCACTTTGGGTCGCTGAGCCAACGGAGTTAGTTAGTTTATTTTAAGCAAGAATTATATGTTTGTGTTGAAAATGTAAACTATTTAGGTAAATGCGCCTTCTCGAACTGCCACAGGAACTTCGTCCTTTTTCTACAATTTGACTGAGACATGATACAATATACTGATTATTACAAGGCTGTATGGTCTATGATCGTTGAATGCGTTCATTTACGAAGAACAAAAGTAAACTAAGTACTTGAAATTATAATGCAGTGCTTTTATCACAATCTCAATTAATACTGTTACAACCTAAGCGTCGACAAAGACAAATTCCACGTACAGATTTGTAGAAGCACATTTATTACCTGTCGGCATTTGAACTAATTGTAATCCTTTTATGATCGTCTTCATTTGGTCACTTATTTATTGGCATACGTTTCTAGTTATTATGGAGAACAGCCTATTGTACTCGTTTATGGCCGCGTGCAGGTATCATTAGCCAGGTGTTACGGATTAAGTACAAGCTGATTCTAGAAAACTCTGTCGACGATACGATACGGGCATATTTGTATTTGTGCATTATAAAACGATGGGCTGATGGAGAGAGGAGGCGGTCGAGCGAGAACCACGATCAAAGCGGAACGTGTGTACTACAATCGGGAATCTAATAGTGACGGACTTTGCGCGTTTTGTTGAATTATGACCTTCTGCATTACGTTTGGACTTGTTGTGTTCGGTTAGATTTGTACCTGTGTTATACATGTTTGTATAGTTCTAATAAACTCTATAATAATTCCAACGGCATTTTAATTCGAGTCCCGTAACTCGTAACAATACTCTTTCATGTACCGATGTGAAATCTATAGATGTAAATACAAATGACGAATCTTTAGTCCTCAACTACTGAAGAACAAAAATACTGCGACCACTCAGCTAATGCTGAAATAACTTATAACTATGAAAAGTATATTAAAATAAAACATGACACATCGTATTTCACAAAATCAATAAAAAACACAATAATATTGAGAAAGGGCTTAGTTTCTACTTAAAGGTAAACATAAACAGGTTTTCATGCTTGTGAATAAGGGAATTACCTGCTTGGTTTATTGCATCTGACCGGGATTTATAATTAATAAGAAGCAAGTGCAATGAACCGCTATGCGAATAATAAAATGGGGACCCCCAACCCACACAATAATTTTATTATTACGGGGGTCTGTCAGGGACGGAGTTCGCCTGGGGGTGGCATAACGTTTTTTTTAGGTGACGACTTCTGCCACTTCACTCTATTGTTAAGCGATGTACTTCGTTTCAAAATTAATTAAACTAGCAAAAAGCGGTACTTTTGGAGGGAGGGCTCGCAAAGTAATAATTAGTTAGTTACTGATTATTTATTTGTGCTTAGCCCAAAAAATCCAGCTTTTTTATTGGACTTGACTTTATGTTGTTGGTCCGAAGACCTCACAACTTTACCGGGGTTTTCGGGGCGAGTGCCTTTGCGAAGCGAAGGCGCTCGAGCCCGGGAGGCAACTTGCTCGAGGGGGCTCCCTAGGGAGTTTCACCTCGGCTGGACTGTTGCCATGAGAGGGGGATGAATCTAATGATGCCCACCATAGGGCGACACAATGCACTAATTGAGAGCGGGCGACGGGTAATATAAAGCCCGAGAGGAAGGATCCCGGCGGACCGGGATCGGCGGTTCGCGGTGGCCTATACTATCTTACTGCCGTTTCGCAACGTGTTATGGCTGGGAGAGAAGAAACGGCGAAAGAAACTTCCCAGCAAGACGCCTAGTCTATCCTATGGGGGGGCTGTGTCTCCTGGCGTCCCTCGCAGGGACGTGGAGAGATCGTGATTGGCGGCGTCGACGCCGCCGTCTGTGTCTGTCTGTCGGTGCCTGCCAGCCTGCCGTCCTAACCGCGGGCGGGCTGATCCGAGCCAGCCGTTTTGTGATATCGTCGACCTTGTCCATGAGGATGTTACGCGGTCGTCGCACGAGAGCCTTTCGTCGAGGCTTATAATCGGACGCGGACACGACGAGGGGATTTCGATGGTGCAGCGCTAGATCGAAATACTTACCCGAGAGCGACGTAATGTAGTTTTTGATGGAGGGAAGCTCCAGATCGCGGTGGATGTCGACGTTACGCATATAGAGGGGAGCACCGACGGCTCTGCGCATGAATTTATTCTGAACGATTTGCAGTTTCTTTAAAAGGGCAGGCTTGGCATGGCCGAATACCACACTCGCGTATGTCATGATCGGGCGGATGCATGTTTTATATAGAGTAAGCTTGTGTCTGAGGGACATTTTGCTTCGTTTATCTATCATGGGTGCTAGACGACCCATCACAAATCGCGCTCTATTCCGGACTATAGTGATATGCTCGTTGAAGCGCAAGTTCTGATCTAGGGTGACACCCAGATATTTGGTGTACTTTGCCCAGGGGATCTCTTGTTCGTAGAGCGAGATGGCTTTTAAGCGAAGGCAAGCGCGTTTGGGAGAGCGAAGCGTGCCCGGGGAAAAGAACATTGCTGCGCTTTTCTCCGGGTTTACCTCTATCCTCCATTTGCGAAACCATTCGCCTAGCTCTGTTACAGCTACCTGTAGCCGGACGCAAGCCATTTGTCGGTTGTGATCTGATGTATAGAGTGCGGTGTCATCCGCGAAGAGGGCCAACTCTACATCTGGAGTTTTTGGGATGTCGCTGGTGTACAGCGTGAAGAGTAGTGGAGACAGGGCCGAGCCCTGTGGTACACCGGCTGTGAGTGGGTGAGGGGACGAGCGTGTTCCCTCCACTCGAAAACGGAAACTACGGCCTAGGAGGAAGTCTCGCAAGATGAGCACGAGTCTGTCTGGTACACCGAACTGGTACAGCTTGTAAATCAAACCGTTATGCCAGACCTTGTCGAAGGCCTTAGCTACGTCAAGGAACAGTGCGGCTGTTCCTATAGGGCGACGAGGGCGATGGGCAAAGTGGGATAGTATGTGCTCCGTGATGCGGTGCACCTGTTGGACGCATGAGTGTCTGGCACGGAATCCAAACTGCTCATCGGGTAGTAGATGTTTGCTGATGGCAAAATCTCTTAGTCTAGAGAGGATGACCCTCTCGTAAAGCTTGCTGAGTGTGCTCAGTAGGCTGATTGGGCGGTAGCTGGACGGTTTATTAGCCGGTTTTCCAGGCTTGTGAATACCGATGACGTCTGCTTCCTTCCAGATCGCGGGAAAGAGCAGTTTGTTATGGCGGCATTGAAGATGCTCACTAAGATTATAATCAAGTGGTCGGGGAGGAGTTTTAACACGCGATTGTTAATGCCATCGATCCCTGGGGCCTTTCGTGGTTTGAGGGACTTGATCAGATCTTGCACTTCTTCCACCGTGACTGGGTCGAGTGTGGTTTCCGCTGGTAAGGAGGATCTACGTTCAACCTCGGAGTCCACCTCCGTCAGGTGTGACTGGTCGACGTTTTGTGTAGTGGGGAGCATTGAAGCTCTAGACTCTGAGCAAGGCATTCGGCTTTCTCCTCATCATCGAACGCCTCGGTGTTGTCGGCTCTTTCTAGCGCGGGTATGACAGTGAGGGTATCTGATTTGAGAGCTCTAGCCAGCTTCCAGTACGCCTGGTGAGTTGGTTCGATATCTCTCAACGTTCTGTCCCAACGTTGTTCCCTGACTTCCCGGATACGTAGTTTGACCTCGCGCTCTAGTTGGCGGAGTCGGACTCTGTTGTCTTCGGTGGGATATCAGTCGTGAGCTCTGGAGGCGGCTCTCTTTTCCCTCAGCAGTACCCTCACTTCGTCCGGCAGGCATAAGTGGCGGTCATTCTCCACTGGCACCTGTCTGGACGAGTTCCGCACTGCGGATTGAAGGTGGCTGGTGAGGGCCTCGATCGCCGTCTCCGTGTCTTGGTGGGATTCGATGTGGTCCGGGATGCGGTCCAGGTCATGTGATTCGGTTGCCTTGAGGAGGTCCCCAAGTCTCAACCAGTCCACAGAGGTCCTAGTTTCAGATGTCTGGTCCGTCTGTTGTCCTAATTTGAGGATAACCGGGCGATGGTCCGAGTCTATATCGTCCATCGTTTCGATCGAATGGAACTGAAGAGTTACGCCCTCAGTAATGCTAGGTCGAGAGTGTTTGGGGTCCCCAGTCGCGGTTGGGGGTATCGTGTGGGGTCATGGGAGTTATTATATCAAACAAAAGATTGTCTGATATATTTATTAGGCTCTGCCATTGGGGTTAGTGGTATTGCAATTCCACTGTTCGTGTTTACAATTCAGATCTCCGGCTATTATAACAGCTGGGCCTAAGTTGAATAGGGCTTCTAGGTCTTTCTTAATAAGGGTTTTCTGGCACGCGAGGTATGCTGAGACTATGACTAGAGGTTGGTGGCCAGTCATTGCTAGTCTGCAGGCGGATACCTCCATACCTACTAGTGGTGGGGTGACTAGAGGCATGCAGTGTAGAGATCTTCTGAAATAGATCAGGTGCCGCCACCACGGCCTATCCTGTCATGTCTAGTGACCCGATAGTTAGAGATCTTTGGATCTCTTTCACTCGGTTTCAGGAAGGTCTCCTGCACTAGTAGTATATCTACTTGATTGGTAACCAGGAAGTCATGGACCAAATCGCGCTGGTTTCGAAGGCCATTGGCGTTATAAGTCGCCAGAGTCAATGAGCGTGGTTTATTTCTACCTACATGCGCCATTTGTTACCGGTAACAATAATTTAACTAGGTTGTTTAGTTATAACGACCTAAGTACCTGGAGGAGGTACGCGTGATCCATTTCGATCACGAGTTGATCCCGGAGGGAGGGTTGATCAGACTCTGCAACTTGTCTTAGTTTCCGAGCCAAGAGTTGGACCTCTGCTAGGTCGAAAGGCAAGTTCTTGGCGAATTTAGTCGCCAAGGCTAAGTCCTCCGCTAAAGAGTGGTGGGGTGACGGCCCAGAAGGTGCTTTTAAAATGGGGGCGGGGCAGGGGTTGCTTGGGGTAGGCCGGCCAAAATTGGGGCGCGCGTCCTTAGTGGAGGAACGATTCCGTCGTGGGAAGACCCGTCCAGTGATTTACCACTGGAGGGGGCCGCCACGAATGCGGGTTTGTTCGGCACTTTTCTAGTGCCTTTTGGGCGTTGCCCTTTCCGAACTTACGTTTGGGTCGGGGGCGGCAGGACAGCCTCTGTAGTTAGCGGGGTGACCCGCTTGGCCGCAGAGAATGCAGCTCGGTGGCTCCGGGGAGTCCCGGGTGCGTGTGCACTCCGAGGTCCCGTGGTCGCCCAGGCACTTGACGCACCTGGGACGGGAATGACAATGTAGGGCAGAGTGCCCATAAAGTTGGCAACGATGACACTGCCGCAGTGTATGTTTTTCGTGTGGGCGTTCCACACGAAGGCCAGAGAGGCCACAGACCTTCTCAAGTTCGAAGATCTTTTTCCCCTCTGGGGAGAGGTCGAGGACAACCAATACTAGGTTTAGAGGAGACTTTGTTGCGTCGCCTCTGTGCATACGGTGCACTTCGTGCACCGGTACAGCTTGGGACTTAAGGTCCTCGAGAATGTAGGAACACTCGATTTCCTGTGGGAGTCCGCGGATTACAGCCCGAAGGCGTTTTTCTTCCGGCAGGGCATAAGTGTAGTAACCGATTTTACGGTCACATAACAAGGATGTTAGGGAGCGGTGGTCACTTGAAGACGTGACCATAACTTTGATGCCGTGTTGGGTATCACGGGCTTCTTTTATAGAGATTGCCTTACCTGGCAGCTCCTTAGCGAGTTGAAGCCAATGGGCTTTCTCGCGGATGATCAGGGGTGGCGGCGGGCGCTGTGAAGGTGGCCCAGGGCGGCTGGAAGGTGCCGCTGTTGGTTTTGTGGCCGCAGTGGGAGCGGGGTTGGGGGGGACCTCCCTCTGGGTCTTCCGTTTTTTGGTACGATTGACGGTTATGAAACCGTCATCGTCCTCGCGGTTTAAGGGGATGTTCGCGGGAGGCGCGACATCCATGGGGGTGATTTTATCAGCCGGTGGAAGAGGGGCATCCCTGAGGTATTGCGGACCGTCAGGAGATAATTCGATTTCTCGACGAGAATCGATTACGCGGTGTATGGGCGATCGCGAACGCGATGTCGTCGAGCTCGCGGAGCTCGATCGCGGTTGTCCCGACGCGGAACCGCGAGAAAACGAGGCGCGTGATTTTGGTGTCACACGGTGGGCATCGTTGAGCGGGGGTGCGGGCGGTGGGCGCACCGGTAAAACGGCGGGTACGGATGCGGGGGGCGCGGGGGGCGCGGGCGCTAAGGCAGAGTGCAGGTGGTCAGCGATAAGCGCGGTGGCGGGGGTCGCGGGGGGTGCGGTGGTCGCGGCAGATGCGGGTGCGGGGGCCCCTTGCACGTGTAACTTGCAGGACACGGGTTTCTCGGAATTAAGTTCCGAGATAACGGACGCCATTGATTGGGACTCCGGAGTCCTCAAATATTGGTCGAGCGCTTGAGGGAATTGCTGTCGTAAAAACGACAGGAAACCCTCCAACTGCAATGGAGAGAGCTCCACGCCGTCCATTGTCCCTGAGGGGGACGAACGATTTGGTGGAAAAACCACCTGATGACGCACTTTTCACTGCACTGTCACAGAAAAAAACACAGATCGACCGGGTGAACGAACGAACACAACGAACACGAATAACGGACAGCCGAGGCGGAGCGAGAGACGTGCGCGCGCGACGAACGACAACGGGCGAATGAAAAAAAAAAATCCAGCGTATTTGAACTAAACAACATTCTGTTTACATGTTTACGTCGATATTAGTTCATTAGTTTTCGAACAGATGGCGTTAGTAGCAACAGTCCAGTTGATATTACACATGTCATATTGTTATTATAATTTTCGACAGATGGCGTTAGGAATACAATAAAAATCTTAATTTTTTTAATGTGTATAAAATAATGTTTTTATATTACATTTAAATAGAGAAATTACTATGTCAAGCCCAAATCTGAAAGTGTGAAAGTTTCTCAATAAAGTGTACCACAAAAATGCATAGAATGTGGGTCACTGTAGGGCTCGCTTCACTCGCCATGATAATCTGGCTTAACAGCTTGTATTCAAAGGAGAGCAGAAGAGTCAGTAACATGGGGCTGTAACCGAGTTTTTTTGTTGCATCCGTTGCAGTTCACTAACAACTACAAACACGTTGTCATGGTAACGCGAGCGAAGTTTTTCTGGCTGTACTATTATCAAATAAAACTTGGACTAATGTATGTATTTCTTACCGGTTCATAAAAAATAAAAAAACGGCCAACAAGTATGACGCCATAAGGAAAATAAATGTCAAATTTGATTTTGTCAAAAAAATATGTATCGGTGGATTTTCCAGAGAGATCTTTGTCAATTATTAAGATTTTTGGGCCTTATATGTAAATAAGTTCTATAAATTTTCATAATTGACAAAGAATTTAAAACTTCCACATGTACTACCCGTGCGTAGGTTTGGTGATAGCCTCATGATGTCACGCATCGATGGTCAGTAGGGTTGTCTATGGGGTTGATATATTTTACGTAAGTATTGTTACACCGTGTGTACTTATATGATTTTTCTTTACACTATTATAATACTACATTACCATAAAAATTAATTGCAATAGTATAAACACATAATGTAAACATTGTATTGACTACCTAGTTGTCGTAGTCATTACAGAAGACAATAAACGCATTTGACTTTGACAATTCTAAATTACCTACCCGCAATATTAATTAATCGTTCGATATTTATTGAATATCGAACGAACGCAATATTGTAGCGTAAGAGAATATCAGACGTAGCGTTCGGTTAAATAAAGTATTTTATATTTGTCGCGGCAACATTGGGCCGCTAATACGACGTCAAAAAGAGACAGCAGGATTAAAAAAAGGAACCGTTAACATTGTCTCTGCAAGAACGTTAAGATACTACAATCCTAAACTAAATAATTTACTCACAAGTGCTATCATTGTTCTATTATAAAGAATCGTATCTATTTGTTTAAATTCAACTGATTTGCCCCGTAATTGGGGACCAAGTACACCCTAAGAAGAATCCTGCAGTCCTACACAAACGAGCGTTTTTTCTGCCGCCGACTACAGCGGTTTTCTGGAACGTCAAGTGTCTACGTGCGTGGACTGACCGCAGCTTAAGGAGAGTATCGTGTGGTAGATAAGCCGCCGCAAACCCTTTCTCTCATACAATATATGTTATTCATTGAGCTTAGTTGTTTTCTTTTTGTTTCAAGCGCAACGTAACGGTATATACAATAATAATATCAAAATATTACAAAACACTTATGTATTACATTTAAGGATAGCTAATGTACTTACTGGTAATGGCCGTGAAAGTTGGGTATGGCAGAAGAAGCATGAAAGTAGGATAAAAGCAGTAGAAATGAGAAGCTGTAATCAATATAAAAGTGTTTAAATATATTTATGGAATTGACTAATAACAAAGACATCAAAACTAAAATACACTATGCAAGGAGAACACTGCCAACGGGGAGCGTGCCCAGAAGGCTGGCTGCATTGGCGCGCTGTATGGCAATACTTATTTGTTGTGCGAAATATGAGCTAGCCTTCTGATCACGGATAGTATCAAAGTTTCTTACATATGTCAATAATAATAAGTAATACAATACAATAATAGTAAGTAGTCATCGGCTGACCTTCTGATAAATAAAAAATGTATTACAATACAATATTTTTTATATGCGAAAGTTTCAAATTCATATTCTGCTAAATGTATTTCCCGGATTAAAATTTAATTTTCGGTTTCCTAAGACTAAATGAACAAATATACACATACATATACATATGTATAAGGTAAACTGCAAGAGTGTCGCTTAAGCTGGTACGGCCACGTTTTACGGAGACCGGCTAATTATGTGGGGAACAAATGTCTAGCCATGCCGCCTCCGCCAGGTCCTGGTCGAAGGGGAAGGCCCAAGAAATGTTGGCTTGACGTTGTGAAGGATGACATGCGTACCAATGGTTTCAAAACGGGGGATGCTGAACACCGCGCGAAGTGGAGTAGAAAAAGTAGGAAAGCGGACCCTGGGCGTCGGAGTGAAGGCTCCGAGCGCAACCGGGATTTAACTCTCGGATGATGATGATGTATAAGGTAAACTATAGGCACCATTGTTGGCAATGAAAAAGTCTTCAATGCTGCTGCCTGTTATTTCCTAAAAGGTTGTGTTACATTCAGTGTTTTTATGTTGTAGTAACAGTGTGTAGCGTAATGTCACTGTCGATTGACATTGAAACAGATATTTGACATGACAAGTCATATAGATAATTTAACTCCCTTTTAGTTAATTTTTATCTATCTCACTTTTACTATACAAATGATTTTTCAATCATCAGATAAAAGTTATCAGTCGAATAAATTATAACCAAATTCAACTGTTTTATTCATGCAACTGCCATTTTGAATTTTCCTATGTTGTGTTTTATTGTATGGAATAACTTGTATGCGGTGATTGCAAAATCGGTCATAAATTATACAAACATTTTTCAAAGAATTAATGGAGTTGCGTCAAATAGAATACAAAGCCTTAACAGATATCTATGGATAAGGTAATTAATCACTTATGTCATAAAATCGAATTGGCAATACCTTTCGAAGCTACAATTATTAATATTTAGATATATTTCCAACAAGTCCGTTTGCGATCTTTCTAGAAGCTCTTCTAAACAGTTGGCATTCTTTGAAAAGAATCGCCGCAAAACGAACCTTTCTTTCTTTTTTGTATTAAATTCCCCGGTCGCCATGTTAAAAAATCGAATTAAATAACTTTATGAAGAGAAGAAAAAACGTGTTTTATTTTACATTGCTATATTTTGAATCCGATGATAATTACTAATGGCAAACTATACTTATATACACTATGATACAAACATAGGGGTACTATTTCGTACATGCTCCAAACATTTAAAGAGACAAGGTTTGATTCCGAACATCTTACTGTCAGGTAGACCGCGCACTTGTTTGCCTAGAAGGAAATCTTAAAAACACATTCGCCTCGAGTAGGGGAATCTCGTCATTTGCAAAGAATACGCCTAAATACCTCTATTGTTCTGATTGCATTATACAAACTAACCGCAAATGACGCAAATGAAAGGAGGGATGCCGATAATCGATTTTAGAGCTTGGGACTTTCCAATTTTTTAGAAAAGTTTAAGATTGTGTGACATATCGGTATGACGTGGTCCTGTACGTGAATGACTCAAGGATATAGACAGTCATCGCCTTTAGACTTAGGGAGTTATAACACATATATATTGCATTGTTTGAAAGTTATGCAAGTTATCTATAGGATATGGTATGATCAAATCACAGTATTTGTTGTGTATTTAGCTGTGTCTTTTAAATTAATAAACCACTTTGTAACGGATATAACGTTCGATGGTGCAAAATAAGTATGTGTCCGCTATAGCAAATCGTAACTGAAAACGGTTGACATGCCTCTAACGTACCATATCGGTATTGATACAGCTAGTAACGGCTATCCGTTATCTAATATCTAGGTACAAACAATTGAGATGACGCGACGTTGCCAACCAACTGACAATAACACAAATAATCACAATAGCTGGTTAGATTCAGTGATTCCGTTTTCGCAATGTTGGTAGCCGATTGAACGATAATAACCAAAATAATTATGCCTTCTCTCTCTTTCTAAATGATTCCTAACTTGCAAAACAGAGAAGACGCGAGTATTGGCTAGCAACTTAATCACCATTATCCAGCAACGCACAGACTAAGGAGAGATTAACAACATTTCACGAATATTGTTATGAACTTGCTTTGATACCGATATTTGGCAACGGTTATCAATACCGGTATTAAAACCAAATATCGATATAGATACCCGTTGCCAAAAAATGCTGATAACGCCCATGTCTAGTGCAAAGGAGAAAATTAAACAAGGTTTTAAGGGTTTGAAAGTTAGCCGTTGATGTTTTGAGAGAACCGAATGCAGGGCATGTTGGTGGTCGCGGGCAACTGACTCGGGTCGATCCCGAGTGAAGTTCGTGCATTCGCTCACTCTCCAAGCAATCAATTTGCTACTATTTATTATCCAAACGCACAGGTAAATACACAAACATTTTGCATTTTATCTTTGTTATTTTTATATATGTGTATTTATTTTATGTTTATATTATTGATTATTTATATTTAATTATCTCATTTATTTATTTTACAAGCAACACCGAGCGGGCCGTTCACACAACGCATTCTATCGTTAACACTAGAGGTGTTAACTTGAGGCCTTGAAAACATTTTATAACACCCTTTTGGAAAAACGCCATATCGTAGCGCTATTGAAAAACCTCAGCCAAACGCACACGGTGCACAAGTGAAACGTTCTAGAGAATCATTGCGTACATGAGCGAAGCGTGTAGTGCAAGGAAGGCCCAGCCTACGGCGAACGGTGCGGTGGTAAAAAGAAGACGAAAGCACTATTCTGAACAGTTGCTCGGAACATTTTCTATTATACAAACGGTAGAATACGCAAAGAGACGCGAGTCTTTCTGAACGCAAAGGGCGTACTCGTAATAGGGCGTCTATGAGTACCAGATCTATGAGTACGCGAAAGGCTCGACGTTGAATACAGTCCACGGGATTAAGCTGGTAGGCGGGTGCCCCTGGTCAGATAAAATCTTTCAAACAAACGTAAACGATTAATAAAAGTAATACAAACCAGTGGTCTTCAAGTCACGAGTGAATAGATATCTACTAGGTAAGCGAAGAATATAGAAGCATCATCCTAGATGACATCTTTTTTTTTCAATGCTGGGGAAATGCATTTCGCACAGTACCGGGTCCTTTGTTAGGGATTAGACCATAGTCGATAATGGAGGCATTCCCAAGGGGGCAATCCAAACACTAATCGACCAACTTGTGTGGAGACTCGATTACTCAATACCCCACTAAAACCACCCTCCTCCCATTTGCCCCGCGCTGTGCTAGGAAGAGCCTGAGACTTAGAACGTAGTTACGCCCACGCTGATCCTACCGCATCAGTGCTTGAGAATGCTCCGGGAAGCAGTGCAAACTCACTTCGTCATCAGGGATGAAGACTCCTCTGCCCCCTAGATGCTAGAGGGCCCATCCTAGATGACATCTTCGCTTAACATCAGGTGAGCTAGCTACCAGGTGAAATATCATGATAAAAAAGTAAACTGCGGCAGGGCGGCCTGTCGTAAGAGATGACAAAACAACCCACAGCTCAATCACAGCATAACTCGGGTTCGCTACGGCGGTATACTCTAGACCAGAGGTGGTAGGTGCCATGAACACACAGGCTGTGGGTTTTTCGTAGCCTCTTACAACAGGCCGACCGGCACTAAGAATTTGTATTCTTCCTCCGTTCCTGCACCGATAAACATTTCCTGGACACAGGCTAATGTTCTGCGGAACCCTATGATAATAAAATCATTAAATGCATTACTTTTTCTTATCGAAAGTAAAGAGTCCTTAGTTAAACTATTTACGGCTGTGTTTACATTAAGCTGCAATACGAGCTTAGCCTTTTTTGGTAATCGCTTCAGATAGTGGCACGTCCTATTTTATGGTTATGTCACTCGACGCCACCGTTAGAAGGCTTTGTGTACTTATTACCATGTTATAAGCTTCTAAAGGATTATTAAAGAATTATCATACAACTTTTTTAATTATTCCATTAAAATGCGTAATATTGGCTTAAAATGTACAATAGATCTTCTTACATCTCGTAATCTCCTTATTGATAGTTTTTGAGTAATAATTATGTTTTTTGTGAGAAATGTGATTTGTGTGGTCAAATGTGGCCTTTCGATCTGTGACAAATGATTGATCTGTTGATTAGCATTGGTCGAGTATACTGAAGACTTAATAGATCAGACAAGGCTGTATGGAGAACATTCCTTTGCCTTCCACTATGGCGAATAAAACAACTACAATTATTCAAAAAAATGTGCGTGTGTACAGTTCACATGCAGTAGAAGTGAAACAAAGTGTGAAAAGGGGTGGGAGGGATTTTAAAATTCGTTATATATTATATCGTTATAATATATTTAAGCTTTAAAACATGAAATTAAAAGTATTAACGAAAAACTTCATAAACATTTCCGACTCTGTCTGTATGAGTATAGTGTTAAAATGATTAAACATCATGTATTCTACCTCATTCTCTCGCAGGTTTAGTTCTATAGATTTATGTGTTTATCTGTTTTTAGAGTCGCTTTTTCGTTTCATTGCGTTTCAACCACAGCCATTCTAAAGAAGTTTACTTCAAGAATAACGAATTAAATATACCTATATATATTTAAAAATAATATTTTTCACCGACATGTTTCTTATAGATTTGGATGTGAATAGTCCTTAATAGTGGCATTTATATGATAAAAGTAAGTACGCTCCATATTTTTAAGCCAGCTCATGTGTTATCTGTCAAATCACTACTGCGACGACGCTTATGACTTTTAAACCTTAGTAAGTGGCCTTATACACCCCTTTTAAGCAAGTAAATAATCTTTTTGTCATTTTCAGTACGAACGCTTTAACATTCCTATTGTGGAACAATGACGGCCTGTGTGGTTGAGCGGGCTAAGCCTTTGCGTTGCAGTAAGATACTCCGGGTTCGATTCCTGGAAATTTCGAAAACGAAATTTCTCCGTTATTTACAACAGTCTGGGTGTCTGGGATTGGCCCCAGACAAGTCCGTTGTATATCACCCATAACACAAGCGTAGCTTGCTTAATTTGCGCATATACAATGTTGTTGGTCTTGATGAAAATGATTTTCATTTTGCCAATGGTCGTCATCTTACGCGATGCAAGTGTAATACTTGCAACAACTCAAAAGGGTCTATGGTAATAAAAGAACAGGAACTGGTCACAATACTTATAATCAGAGACCCTTAAGGTTTAAGCACATTTCATCTACCTCTCTACACATTTGACAAACATTTTTAGAACACCTCGCTATCCCTCCAACAATTTTACAGTATAAGAAATTTAGCAAATTGACACAACCGACCGCGGATTGAAGTCATCGATAAACTATTTTAATTTAAAGGGTTATGAATGACAAGAATATAATACATTATTGTTTGGACATTTTAGATAATATTTTGTATTTAAAGTTTTATTACATGTAATAAAATTAATCAAACAGTAAATTTTTTTATCGGATCTACCAACATGAAAATAAAATGTAGTGAATACTGTCATATACAATTGAGAGATTTTGAATTGTAATCTACACAATTACCATATCATATTAGGGATAAAAATTGTTACATAAAATTATGGTAAATTACAGAGAACTGCTCTATGCAAAACAAGCGCTAATCACAGAATAAATAAAAATATAACACCATTATTCAATTAAGGAAATGACCGATTGTATCTTAAAAATAAGAGGGTACATAAAATCAATTATTAGTCTTAAAAAGAAACATGACAACAACTATGCAACTAAATAAATGTAACACAAGCCAGATTTTTTTATAATACTCTAAGTATAAAATATATTCAAATAGATTTCACCCGTGGCTTCGCTTGCGTAAATGTAAATTTTATTTTATTTAACTTTTCCGGGATAAAAAGTAGCCTACATGATATTGCAGACTGATCTATCTCTGTGCCAAACTTAGGCGTAATCGAGCAAAAAAACTTCCATACAATCTTTCGCATTTCAAATATGATTAAAATGTAGTTTAGTGTAGATATATAAGTTATACAGGAAGCGAGCTAACAATAAAATCAATTTCCTTTTACATTTTAAATTCAGCTATTCCTACAACTTGAATTTTTTATCTTATAAGTGATCATAATAGGTTGGGGAAAAAGTCTTTTCGCATATAGTATGTATGAACTTGTAATAAGATCTCTTTGGCTATACCATTTGTATCTGGTTGGTTTTGGTATCATTAAAAAGTTTTAATTTTAAAGAAGACAATTCCAAATTCAAATTAGGAAAATGTGTGATTTTCATTTGTTTTTCTTATTGTTAAAATGAGTGAATCTAATGAAGAAATTCGATACATTTTAAAATTTTACTACAAAAAAGGTAAAAGTGCAATACAAGCCGCGTAAAAAATTGTGATGTTTGTGGACCTAATGCAGTATCTGTTAGAGTAGCGCAAATTTGGTTTAAGCGTTTTCAATCCAGAAATTTTGATATCAAAGTTGCACGTCGCTCCGGTCGCCCTGTTACGGACAAAATTGATGCCATTTTTGAAAAAGTGGAGCAAGATCGGCATATTAGTAGTTACGATGTAGCTGGAGAACTGAGAATTGACTACAAAACGGTTTTGGCGCATTTGAAAAAAGCTGGGTACACAAAAAAGCTCGATATTTGGGTGACTCATGAGCTCACTGAAAGAAACCTAATGAACCGTGTATTCATTTGTGATTCTTTATTACGACGTAATGAAATCGAAACATTTTTGAAGAAGCTGATAACTGGTGAATAAAAGTGGATTACGTACGACAAGAAAGTGCGAAAAAGATCGTGGTCAAAGGCCGGTCAGGCTTCACAGACTGTGGCGAAACCCGGGTTAACTCGCAACAAGGTGATGCTGTGTGTATGGTGGGATCGGAAGGGCATTATTAATTATGAACTGTTACCGCCAGGCAGGACCATCGATTCTGTACTGCGAACAACTGATGAGATTAAAGCAAAAAGTTGAGAGAAAGCGGCCAGAATTAATCAACAGAAGGGGTGTGGTATTTCACCATGATAACGCTAGACCTCACATCTTTAGCCACTCAGCAAAAATTACGAGAGTTTGGCTGGGAGGTGTTAATGCATCCGCCGTGTAGTCCTGACCCTGCACCTTCAGATTTTCACCTGTTTCATTATCTGCAGAATTCCTTAGGCAGTGTCAGGTTAACATTACGAGAGGACTGCCAAAACCACTTGGCGCAGTTTTTTGATCAGAAACCCCAAAATTTTTATAGCAACGGGATCACGTCCCTACCAACAAGATGGCAAAAAGTTATCCAAAAAAATGGCACCTATATACTTTAGTCAAATGTAAATAAACTTTATAAAAAAAACCTTCTGAACTTTTATATAAAATGCGAAGAAACTTTTTCCCCAACCTAATATTTTAATACAAGAAATGTAAAAAATGTAAAAATACATAATGTGTTTTATCCGTGCGGGAACGGTGAAAGAATACAATTTCCTGCGTTGGGGCGGCCAGTCGTAAGAGGCGATAAAGCAACTCACAGCCACTTGGTAGGGTATTTGCCCGCTTGAATGGCTACCACCCCTGGTCTAAAGTATGCCGCAATGACAACTTTTGGTAGTGTTCTGGCATTAGTGACCAGGTACCAGTATCCTTTAAAAGAGCAGCAGCGCATTTGTAGCACCTTTAGTGTGGCAAATGTCCATAGACGAAGGTAACCATTTTCCATCAGGTGGGCCGTCTGCCTGTCTGCTGAACTCATGGAATAAAACAATAGTAGGTATAGGTAGTAGGTAGGTGGGAATAAAATAGCAAATCGTTACCCAACTTTAATGTACTTGAACTTGGCATCACGGCAGTCATACATATGATTACGTTCCCGTGGCGCCTTATGACGACTGTTGAAGGTTTAGTGGGTTGGCGGTCAGTGCTTACAACCTCCTCTATCATAAGAAACTTCTGTGTAGCGCCGGCCGTCAGGAGTCTCACATACCCCTCGGTGATCTCCCTCTGGGCCCGAGAGTATACGCTAATGCATTCCCTCAGCATTATAAAAAGGTACATTAATAGATGGACGTTGTGACGAAAGACGAGCTTTCCTACCTATGCCATAACTTATGATTATTGTGGTTGAATTATGTTCTATACGAAATCTAATTGTACATTCCTGGCTATAAGCTATATAAACCAGAGCTTTAATGCTCTAAATACGCATCGGTCGATATCACTTAGTCTAGTCTAAATCTAAAGCATAGATGCGAGGTCGCGGGGCTATCCGTCTTCTACAGGATACATTTTGGGGAGAGTTCCTTAGGCCTTTATCCATGCAGGAACGGAGACAGAATACAATTTCCTGCGGCCGGACGGCCTATCGTAAGAGGTGACTAAATAACCCACAGCCAGTTGGTAGGGTATTTGCCCGTCTGGATGGCTACCACCCTGGTCTAGAGTACGCCGCCATAACAATCTTGAATTGTGTTCCGACATTCGCAGTGGCCAGGTTCCAGTTTCCCTCAAGAGAGCAGCAGCGTATTACTAACGCCTGTTGCAAATGTCTATAGGCAATGGTAACCGCTTTTCATCTGGTGGGCCGTCTGCCTGTCTGCTGATCTCATGCAATCAAAAGGTGGTTCCTCCATCGCCATTTTACCATCGGACAACCAGACGCACCAGTTTGCGCAACCGTTACACGATGGAAACATGTGGTGGATGGTGCTGCCGAAAAGTGGTATAATTTGCCGGAATCTGACAAATACAATGTTGAAGTCTTCAAGTTGCGAGTGAATAGGTATCTTCTAGGTAAACGTGCTCCATCTTAGACCGCGTCGTCACTTGGCATCAGGTGAGACATTGGTCAAAAGCAAACCTACCATAAAAAATAACCGAAACCAGTGAATAAAATATTACTATTTTTGAAAGTTTCTTTGTACTTGTAGCAAAGAATCCAAGCCCATGCAGTACTGACTTAGTCATAAATTCATAATATAATTTAAATTAAGTTTACGAACCAACTTTTTATCATATCGTAGCAGGATTCTATCTGTCGTAATCCTCTTATCGTATTTACGAAAGACATTGTTACGATATGAATCTTTTCTATAATAATATTATACAATTCTAAACATCCCGTGTCTGTACATTGAAGCTATTTAAAAAAAGCAACTGTAACAGATTATGTAAACGATGGCGAACATAATGCTTTTTTTTTAGATTTCTTGTCTGTTTATCTGTTTATTGGGGATTCACGTGAAAACTAATGTGCCGATTTCGATATGGTTTACGTTGAACGACGGCAATTTCTTAGACTTAAAATCTGCGCTACTGTTTATCCCAGGAATCCCGCAAGAAATTTTCTGAGAATTATTTAAAATGGCCAGATTGGAAGGAAAATCGAATTATAATGCGGTTTTTTCACTGCTCGATAGCAAATTTTATGTGATAAAATCTGTGATATTTTTTATCCCGGGAACCCCGCAAGTATTCCCCAGGAGCGGTTTATAGTAGTTCGGATGCATTTTCACTAAAACGATATGTTATATTTAATTACTTGTGTGGTTGTTCTTGTCATGTTTCTTTTAAGGTTAATAATTAATTTTTGTAATGTACCCTCTTATTTCTAAACGATACAATCGGCCATTTCCTTAATTGAATAATAGTTTTGTTATATTTTTATTTATTCTGTGATTAGCGGCTGTTTTATATAGTTTTCTATAATTTACCATAATTATATGTAACAATATTTATCTCTAGATGATGTCGTAATTGCGTAGATTATAATTTAAAATCTCTAAATTGTATATAGACGGTATTCACTAAATTTATTTTCATGTAGAGGAAGTGATAGATTTTTTACTGTGTTCAATTAATTTTATTACATGCCATGTCAATTAAAATGCCATTGGAATTACTATAGAATATATTATTATAAATGTAACTAGACACTACTAGTACAAACTGCAGAATTCAATAACACGCTTAAAGTCCATCACTATATCGCTTATCGAATGTACGTCTTGCTCGTATCGTAATCCTCACTTGACTGTCGATCTCTCCCTTCGGGCATCCCTTTTATTCTATACAAATGCAATATGCCTACCTCATCGCGTGCACCCGATTTCCCGGAATCACACCTGGCCACTGCCTACCAGAACAGATTACAATACACAATAGGCGACTTTTCTAATTGGCGAAGTTCAGTGTATCAAAAGTATTCAAGCCGTAGGGTTCTCTGATTATAAGTATAGCGATCAGTTGCTGTTTTTTTATTACCATAACCCCTTCTGAGTTGTTGCAAGTATTACAGATAGCTTACATTCTTTTATAAAAATAAAAGAATGAAATAAGCTAATATCATGATAGAATGTAATAATAATAATAAGCTATCTGCTATGCTATGCAATAAATACTATGTTCCAGGAATTCAGCGGGAATTTCAAGTCAAGCGCGGACGAAGTCGCGGGCATGTCATAGTTACATAATATAAATATCAATTGGGAACTCCTATAAAAGAAGGCGGGGTTTTAATCCATAAGACTTAGTACTATCTAATCCATTCATGTTTTTAATCGCCAGCGTTGAGATACAAAAGGCATTTTTTCCTTTTGTTATATTATTTTCTATTGCACGAGTTCAGCAGACGGCCACCTGATGGAAAGCGGTTACCATTGCCTATGGACACTTGCAACACCAAAGGTGCTACAGATGTGCTGCTGCTCTCTAAAGGGATACTGGAACTACTACTTGCTACTGCTACTTTATTACTTTAAATATTGTTACGAGTTGCAGGACTCGAATTAAAATGCCGTTAGCATGACTATAGAGTTTATTAGAACTATACAAACACGTATAACACAGGTACAAATATAACCGAACACAACAAGTCCAAACGTAATGCAGAAGATCGTAATTCAATAAAACGCGCAAAGCCCATCACTATAGGATTCTCGATTGTAGTACACACGTCTCGCTTTGATCGTGATCCTCGCTCGACTACCTCCTCCTTCAATCAGGCCATCGTTTTATAATGCACAAATGCAATGTGCCCGTATCGTAGTCAACATAATCCGAAACACCTGGCTAATGAGGCCGTATATGACTACAATAAAACAATGGACTGTTCTCTAGAAATGTATGCCAGTAAACAAAAGAAGGCGATCATAAAAGAATTACAATTAGTTCAAATGCCGACAGGTAATAAAATGTGTTTTGTTTCAGATTGCAGGTGATTTTTGTTTTTGTCGGGACCTGAGTTGTAACAATATGTTTGTCTAATTTGTGTAAGCTCGTCCTAACATAAACCTCTTTTCTTTCTTTCTTCTTTCAGATCAGCCCAGCCACGTTGCTATGTTGTTTTGATCAAGTGTTTTAATGTAAATGTCAAATTATATTATTATTTTTCTAGTTACTAATACTATAAATAATCAGTCAGAAAATATTTGCGTCAGCTGCTTCTCTACGCCGTCTGCAATATTTTCTACCATTCACCACTAAAATAGCGCTAGCGCAATCGCTCCTTCTTCCTATACTTGATAATGGTGACGTCAGCTATCTAGATCTTAACTAGAACCAATTAGATAAACATGAGCGACTTCAAAATTTCTGTATACGATTCATATTTGGCTTACACAAATATGATCACATATCTGAATTTCGCACAAAGCTCAAATGGTTGCCAATTCTACTTCGCCGTAAGGCTCATGTTCTGTCTCTTCTTTATAACGTACTGTTTGATCCTAGGACCCCGTCTTATCTTAAAGAACGTTTTCAGTTCTTTCACAGTGATTCGAGGTCTTTGAGAACGTCAGAGAGGTTGCGACTTAGGACACCGATACATGCTACGGAGATTCACCCAAGATCGTTCTCTGTTCAGGCTGTGCATCTCTGGAATGCTCTGCCAGCACATGTTTGATCTGCTAACTCTATCCATTCCTTTAACAGACTTGTGAAGTAGCACTATCTAACTGTATACCGTGTTTATTGTTTGTTTTGTATGTCTTTGTAGGTATATATTTTTATAACCATACTAGAGTTTAACCTGCGGCTGCGTCGCGGGTCAAACTCTAGTGCCTACCTCTTGTTTAAAGAGCAGGCGTTAATACAGGTTAAATTGTACTAAATGTTTAAGTGAGTGCTATTTGCACCCGGTAGATTAATTTCATTTTATATCGCAAAGTATCCCATTTCCCGGCAAGGCCAAAAAGGACAAAAAGGCCAAAAAAGACAAAAGGGCCAAATAGGCCAAAAAGGTCAAAAAGAACAAAAAGACCAAAAATGCCAAAAAGGACAAGAAAGCTAAAAAAGGACAAAAAGGCCAAAAAGGACAAAAAGGCCAAAAAGGACAATAAAGTCAAAAAGGTCAAAAAGGCCAAAAACTATCCCTTGTCCACCCTCGGTATTAAAATTACATATATACCGATTTTCGGCCAAATTGGTCCAGTACTTTTACCGTGAAAGCATAACAAACAAACAAGTATATTTTTATCCCGAAATCTATTCCATTTTTCGGGATAAAAAGTATCCTATGTTCATTCTCGGCATTGAATATATATATATATATATATATTGAGTTTCAGCCAAATCGGTCCTGTAGTTTTTCCATGAAAACGGAACAGACAGACGGACAAAGATCCTTTTGCATTTATAATATTAATTAATAGGGATTATATGTATTATAATTATTTTATTATTATATTAGTATCTATTTCAACTGCGCGCCAACGCTATCTATGCAATTAGATCTTGTCCATCCAAAGGTTACCGGGAAGAGATTGCTTTTAGTAATAAGGCCGCCCATTGTACTATCTTTTAGTAATCAAGTTTATTGTGTATTTTTTCAATGTAATGCTGGTGTACAATGAAGAGTATTGTATTGTATAGAATCGGAATTTTTGTAAAATTATTTTATCTTCCTAACATTCCGTTGCACTCCCGTAGACCCCCCCCCCCCCCGCCAGCGAGACTTCTTGAGTGAGACGGTCGACATCTGACATCACTTCATTTAATGTTAAAAAATTTCTGACCCGGTAGGTGGCGCTGTAATCGAGTTCTAAATTTTATTTCATCAGGCCAAGACAACGTCTGCCGGGACAACAAGTAAGTAAGAAAACATATCTATAATATTATAAAATTCTAATTTTTTTTTTAATTCTTGTCTGTATGTCGGTTTGTATTTTGTTCAAGATTCACGTACAAACTATTAGCTTAGATTTTAAAGTCTGCGCTAATTTTTATCCTGGGTATCCCGCGGCAACTTTTCTGGGCACGATTTAAAATGGCTTGATTAAAAAGAAACTAATTCCAATCTGACTTTTTTACTCAATCGATAGCAAATTTAATGTAATAAAATGTGATTTTTTATCCCGGAAAACCCGCGGGAATTTTTCCGGGAGCGGTTTGTAGTTGTTCGGGTGCATAAAAATTACCTTATTGCGGCGCAGTTTTCACTGAAACGATAGCTTACAATCGTTATTAATGCAGTAGTATTTTGTGTCACAGAAATCCCACGAGAATTTCAAATCAAGCGTGGACGAAGTCGCGAGCATATCCTAGTTAAAAAATATTTTTAATATCATAAAGATTTTATAGTAATCCAATATTAGCATTTGATTGTGATCAACGCTACGAGTTGTTTTGTAAACAACACAATGACATGTTAACTGTGTGTGGTGTATCGTACATCTAGATAATTACAATAGTAGAAAGATAAGCGCTTGCAGAGCTATAAGTATACACAAAAGATGAGTGAGTGACCACTAGAGAGCCCGGGATTACGGGATTCTTAATGCGTAATCCCGGGATCCCGGGGCTAACCCGGAATTAAACTATGAGGTTTCTAATTGGGCTCAAATGTAAAAGAACGAGTAATTTCTAGAAAAATATTTTATAATTTTATTCTACGAGTCCACGACACAAATCACAATATGGTAAGAAAATAAAAAAGACAAAACAAAGACACTACTTTGTAAGTAAGATATAACGAGACAAAAAGACTTATTTAGAATTTTGAAAATACAGTCGTAGAAATATCAATGCATCCAAGGCTTGACTTCCAAGCCTGTAGTTTATTGCCAACATAAGCAGCAGTTGGAGAAATTTTGTGATATCAGGTGACCGGGTGTTTGGCCCATTGGGGAATTTTATTAAGAGTATTGTATTAAAGGATCCCGAGCGGGGAAATCCCTTCTAAGTTCTACGACAAACATATTATTAGAGCTGTACCTATGTAGTACGTATCGTACGCGTATCAAAGGTTTGTTTTTTTGTCGATATGTAATAAATGCTATTAATATAATCTAGGCAAGGTCATTGTCAACTCGCAACGGACAACGGAGTGCAAACTAGACCTGTTTGTGGAAAACCCGAAAATCTCGAGATTAGCCAAGTACAAGTCCCGGGAATTTCGGGGTCAGAAAACGGTCGGGATCCCGGGGTTGTATTCTCTAGTGACCACTGATGTATAAGTTAATTTTTTATTTATAGCGGGCTGTATTTAAAATATAATTAAAGTAAAAGATTTTTTTACAATATTAATGTGTTTTTTTAACATTACATTTGACATTTACAAGAGAAAATAAACATTTAAATTAAAGAATGACGACAAACATTTTTTTTGCTGAAGCGCAGAAGACAGGCTGACGGTCCAACTATGATGGAAAGTGGTGACCGTCGCCTTTGGACGTTAGCAATATCAGAGATGTTGCCAATGTGCTGCCGGCCTTGAAGGAGAAACTGGAACCTGGCAATGGCCACATAATGATGTCCAAGCAGATTTGAATAACTGATATTATACACATTACAATAGATAAATTAGTTAAGTGCGTGTCGGATCACAAGGTTTCCATTGATATTGATATAACAAACGTATACTGTGCTTTTGTCATTCGCCTGTGTAACTCTAAAACAAGCATTTAATAAAAAATATCAAAAGTTCTATCCTTTTAACTTATTTAAATTAATTTTCGATTATAAAAGTGTATACATCTCGCTATATAATATGCGTTAGCCCTTAACGAGGGAGTTAACCCAAAAAAAATCAAGATGTTGGAAGCTTAAAAATATTTTCAATGATTAAAGAGTTAATTCGAAACCATTAACATAGTGTACAGAAACAATTTGGTGTCGCAAACAACTGCTGTAGTATAATACTGTGTTGCAGTTGTTAGCGCCCACTTCCAGACAATTCATTTGTTATACATTATAAATAGAAAATTATATTGAAGTTTATACATTTGGAAATTTTTCGTGTTTATATTTTAAATGTATAGATGTGTGAATGGCTGTGTATATGTATGTATGTGTATATGTGTGTAGTGTGTATGATGTTATGTGGTGATTATAATATTAGTTTGAACAAGGTTATTAGTTTTTAAGATATGAAGTCCTATTTTCAATTTAATGTTTAGTTAGATTTCCGTAATCAAAGAAAACAGCCAAAACATTTTCCTTCGTTTTGTATGGCTCAACAGACACTTGGCCGGTTCTATTTACTATGATACAGGCTCGCGTTTACCTCTAGAACTTTTTTGATGTTAGTCACGCAATATTTGCGAAGGGGATTTCCGTAATATTTGTAAAGGCATTTAAATAATTGTTTATATGCTTTGAGCAAAATATGTGCCAGTCTTCTGATCACGGGTAGAGACCAAGAGTTTCTTACAAATTTCTTTAGAGAAACTCTTAGCCCACGGACTCCACTGGCTTAATGTTTGAACCCCAAACGGCATAAATATGTAACCTCTTCCTAAGGCTCCATACTTACTCCGTTTGATGTCTTCAATTATAGCGGTGGTGTTGCCAGCCCTTGACTCGTTGGAAGATGTGAGGGGGCCGGTGTGTCAATAAAGGTCGCATCCCACACTAGCGGCCGTAACATCTTCCAAGGAACGAGTGACATTCCGTCCGGTCTATTGCCATCTTCGCGCACCAAGCCATTCGGTTCTAAAATGCCTGGTACGCCGACGTTGACAAGAGCTCGGCGGATGATGTCGTTGAGGCTGGCATGACGAGATCTTCTACCTGCGCTTTTCAAACATGACAGCCCGTGATGTCCAAATGGGTCTACCATAACTCCACACTAACAGTGATGCGGTACGCAACATGGCGCCCCCAAGCGTAAACTCGTGGCTAATAGAAAAGTAGTATTATCCAGGAGTGTGTTCGGTAAATGACGGGTGTGCTTGTGGCCACATTTTTTGTGTTATAGCAGGGGAAATACCTTTTGTACACTACCGGGTCCTTTGTGGGGGTTAGACCAAAGCGGTGAGAGTTAGACCACGTGAAGACTGGAAATGTGGAATAACCAATTCAACCGCCGGCATGTGTGGTGACTCGGCAAGATAAAGTGGTTCCCCATGAGCCACTACTCCACTAAACCTATCTGCCTCGCATGTGCCCGCGCTTGTGGTAGGAAGAGCATGAGACTTAGAACATAATTACACCCACGCTGATTATGCGCATTATGCGCATCACGGTCTGAGAGTGCCCTGGGAAGCAGAGCAAACTCACAGCGTCAACAGGGGTTTAGTTCCACCGCGTCTCCAGATGCTGGAGGACCCATGTAGCGGAATCACGGGTGGAGATTTTACGCATATCTGCGCCAGACCCGACTGACGTTGGTACCTGCAAGTCGCACGCACCTTTCTACCTCTCTCGTTCAACGGTCTCGTTTTGAGACATTACTACCTCGCAGAAATTGCTTGTAGCCACTGTCCATACTTCCACGTAGCGACGGCTAAGAGGCAGGCGCGTTCTGCTGAAGTCGTACACGTTTGTTTGTAAAAGCGTCCTAAGAGCGCTGTGAAGTAAGGACAGTGGGCACGTTGACATTAGAGCAGGCCATTAACCAAAGTCTTCTGGCATCGGATAAATATATATCCAATGGATAGATATACAGTGTATGTGTTTGTCTGGCGATTTAAAAAAGAAAATAGGGAATTGCGAACTGCAAATTGGCCTTTTCTAAAATTTTGAATATCAAATTACTCGTACCATAATCATTTAGTTGGGTTTAGTTTTCCCGTTAGAAGTGTCACAGTATTAGATAGATTGAATAATTAATTTTAGTCTAGTGTAACTTGCTATTTACGTTTTTGTTCTTTTTCTAGACCATAAGTATCCGTTTTTGGTTTAGACTTATTATTATATATTATGTATTGTTAGGCCTTAAATTTATGGAAATACTGTAGGATACTTTTTAATAATAAATAAATAAATAAAAGTACTGTAGGCCGATGACAGAAAAGCTGGCAGAGCGACACCGGAGATTTTGCGAACACTGAGGCCACTCGCTTCACCGGGAGAGAACATTGTGACCATGTTCGGTCGTCCATTTCTAAATTTATGATCGATATGCGGGTATCCCTTACGATGATATATGTACTATATATTCTTCGCTAATTCGTAATTATCACGCTTTTTGTTCTGACTCTTGTGACTATTTTGAAAAAACAATAATAGATCTTTGCTGGCCAAAGCAAAAAGTAGAAATAAATACATATGAAAAATTAAATAATAAAATATAAAATAAATAACAAAAATTTAATGTGTACTTTTTCCTCGATATTTCCCAAAAGTACTATAATTTTATAGCTTAATTTTCTTCAAAAAAAGGTAACAACCTTATATTTGTACGGCATTTTTTAGCGGCCCATACAGGCAGTGGCGAGTCACCGTCTGTCCATTTTTCCATGTTCCCCGAACATTGCGACGGGCAGACGCCATAGTTCCTATAGCCCAGATCCCTAGTTCCACTAGCAGTTTAACCCGGTACCTTTTGTTCTACACTGACCGGGGCTTGTCCTTGGGTGCATTATTATATGGTGTAAACAGGAATAATCGCCGGTCAGTGTTACGCCATATTTACATTAAATTTGTCAAGGGGCCTCTACGTGTTGGCCTTCCCATGGCCCCACGCAAGCCCTCCAAAAGTCCGGATCATTTTCATGGCCTGTGGTCTTCAAGGACATACAATAATGCATATACATGCATATACCAAAAATCTACTTTCACGTAATATGAGCTTTTAAAAATAAATAAACTAAACTATACTATAAATAAAGCTATACTTACAAAATCACATAAATCTATAAATAAAAAATGGACTCCAAATCACTGCCGGCGGGGAGCCTGCCCAAAATACTGGCCGTATTTCCGCGTTGGGTGGCAACGCTAATTCGTTGCCCCTCAATTAGACGCATTGAGCGGTCTCGCTAGAGGTGATGAGCTCCAGGGCCCCATGGCCCCAGGGTCTCGACCCCGAAAGCCACAAATATGATCTTATTATGATGATAAGCCATCTTAAAGTAAATGGATAAGTAAATATAAACAAATACTTACCGTTTCCGATAGGTCCTGGCTCCATAAAACACCACTTTGATCACCGGATTTTTCCCGAACCGTCTTAGTGGGCACTGTGACATCTTCACACTTTGATAGGAAACAGAAAACTAAACAAGAAAAAGTGTCGACTTACGAATATAAGCGGAAATTGTCCGATATTTTCACTGATAGTAGGTTTTTTTTTAAATTAATCCTGATAACACCAATTAATTGTTTATTTCGTTACATAACTAAGTAAACATTAAACTTTTCTACTAGATAACCCGGTTGTAAGGATGAAAAAGTTGATTTTGCAATTGCAATGAAAAATGCAAGTGTTATACTAGTTTCGATTTATTAAGGATCTTAAAACAGAAAGATAAAAAAATATGATATACGTACTCAAAAACAGATATACTAGTAATTCTAATTATATTAATAAAATTAAAATGTCTGTCCGTATTTAAAAAAATCGCTATAAAATAATAATAACAGCCCATAAATGTCCCACTGCTGGGCTCGGGCCTCCCATTATAGGGGAATGAACAGTATACCCGCCACGCTCATTCAAGGCGGCTTGGCAGATTTGACACATCGTTTATCTCGATGGGCAGGTAGCATCACGATGTTTTCCTTCACCGTTGTTAGCACGTGGTAATTGTAACAATACATACATTAGGTCAGAAAACTGCCAAGTGGTGCGTGCGTTCCGACCAGGGATCGAACCCGCGCCCTTCGAGTTTGGGACGCGTGCGCAAGCCATTACGCTACCACGACTTGGACATAGTATTATTTATTAGCATAATATAGTTAAGTATATTACATAATTTTGTGTCTTTTACACAGGAAAATACCGAAACAAGCTTTTATGATATATAAAATATATATGATGCAACCAAATATGAGTTTTATATATTTCAAAGTTTTTAAAGTAATTTATATAAAAGTTTGTTTTTAGAAATGTTCATTAATATTAATTTACAGATTTTTTTAGCTCTCGCTGGACATGTTGCTATAAACCTAAAAAAATGGTATTTTATTTTATTTTTGTTTATTATTATAAGTACCGAACATCATGGCAAGCTGTCAAGTGTCAATAAGAATTGTCAAAGTTTTATTTAGTCTACCACCAACCAAGTAACTAAATAAATAACAATACTCATTGACGCTTGACATCTTCGTCTTCCGTGATCACGCCTGCTAAAAAGAGGCCGAAAAGTTGCAATAATAAAAATCAAATCGATTACCGCGCATAAAACCATTAAAAAGTAGTTTTATTACAAATATAAATGGCCTGGTGGCGCCAACTATGCTTTCAAAGTTTGTTTTTTACTAAGTGACTGTCCTTATGTATTCTTATTCTATGACTCCGGTATTCGGCTTTGTTAGACGATACTGAAGATGATAACTTTCGAATAAATGTTTATACTAGTCCATGTTTACATTATCATGCCATAAGTATTTGCAATTTACATTTGGACCGTTTATGTAAGTGCTTGAACGCAGGGCCGGATCTGCTGGGGCCCATGTCCCGGGGGGCCAGAAAAATACACAACTCATCGTTAATGCGGCTTTGACCACTGAGACGTCTAGTACTTTATAATAATAGCAGCCCATAAATGTCCCACTGATGGGCTCAGGGCCTCCCACTATAGGGGAACGGACAGTATACCCGCCACGCTTGTCCAAGGTGGCTTGGCAGGTTTGACACATCGGTTATCTCGATGTGCAGGTTGCATCGCGATGTTTTCCTTCACCGTTATTAGCACGTGGTAATTGTAACAATATGGACATTAGGTCAGAAAACTGCCTAAGTGGTGCATGCGTTCCGGCCAGGATCGAACCCGCGCCCTTTGAGTTGGGGACGCGTGCGCGAGCCATTACGCTACCACGACTTTAAGCACATAAATTACTTTTCGCAGAGCGCGTAGGTATAGGTTAAAAACTACAGACGCATGCCTGTTCATTAGTGGGTGTCATGGCTGAAATGATGATGATTAAGGTAAATATATATATATATATACCCCCTCGATAAAAATTCAAGATCCGGAGCTGTTTAATCATACGTTTACATTAGTCTATTTCTGAGGCAGTGGGCAGGAAAGCGAGTATGTAAACACAGCATGTACTCTGCCACTGTTGCTACCGCTGACCCACACTTCTCTAGTTGTCAGTTTCAGCCCCTGTAGACAAGTGGCATTAGCGATAAACGAATACAATAGCAAATGTATAGGAATGACATACTGTTACACTAAGTATTGTGACATTCCCATACATTTCCATTAGTACTTGTCTATAGAGGCTGAGTGGAAGTTAAAGACAAGCAACGTACCCTCGATCATGTATTTACATATTGCTTACTGGAAAGTAAACAGCTATTACTATACTAAAGCTACTAATAAATTATATCATTAACCATTTTCTACTATTACGATTTTTATGTTTTGTAACTAATCAAAACATTCGTATAATAAGGTAAACTTAGTAATCAAAGCGCCGAATCTGTAATTACTTCGACGTAGAATGCAAAATGTATATAGGACCAGCATGTGGACACCCACTGCCTGCGATACTGCCACAGAAGTATGTTGAGAATTATTTTAGGCTGTGCAAGAAGCAGCGGGAGTGGCTGAATGTAAACTAGGCATAAATCATAATATCTTTTAACAGATGCTTCGAAAATGTTATTTATTTGCACAGAACAATTATATACTTTTTGTATAATACTTATTCATTTGGTGTGATCTTCATATGTATATTTGTTAGTATGCTAATGATTTATCTGTATCACTATAGGCCTGGCCCCTTACTAATTATCACATCGAAAAATCAGTTACAAACCGAATATTTTTTTAAAGGAAAACAGATAATCTTATGCTAATATATAATAAAGCTGAAGAGTTTGTTTGCTTGAACGCGGTTATCTTAGGAAAAAGAATTTTTCAAATCGGATCAGTAAAGGATTTGAAAAACTCTTTCAGTGTTAGATAGCCCATTTATCGAGGAAGGCTATAGGCTATATATCATCACGCTAAGAACAATAGGAGCGGAGCACCAATGAAGAATGTTTCAAAATCGGGGGATTTTTTTTCCTTTTGAGAGCTTCCGCTGCGTGCGCTGCGTAAACGGTTAAAGTTTCGCAAAAATCATCTGTGACAGAATTGTCCCCCTTTAAAAGTTCTAAAAAAAAGTCCGCGACAGCATATGTCTATCTTTTAAGGTTGGCTCACCTCACCTTTTTTATGCTATCCAAATTTGATCTAAAATAATGCATTTTTTGCGAAGGTGTTTTTATAAACATGATATTAATCCTTATCCAAATAAATACGTTATTCATCACAAGTATTTAATTTAAAACAAAATTGCCATTTACATCATTCGATTTCAATGAATATCTTAGGAGATATCGCAGTTTTAAAATAACATAGCAGCAAAACAATGATCAAGTATTGAGCGCTCATTTATCATGTACAAGGACGGCGTGGGCAGGCATTAAGATTTATAAATATTTTCACCTGCTACGTAAACAAATTCGCGGGTTAAAGTTAGCGTTAGCCCAAAGTAACTATTCCACGCGGACGAAGGCGCGGGTAGAAGCCAGTATTCAATATTGGTCCATATGATCATCGTAGCGAATCAGATCTTTTACATGATCTTATTCGTGTTGCAAATAGGTGCGACCATATTTCAGATCTGTAACACTGGGTTGAAGATCGCTGTTGTGTTACATGATCTACCATCGTAAAACATGATCTGTCCTCTGCTTGAACTTCCTAGGCATTGGAGTCTTTAGTACAAATTTAACCGAGCCATCAGGTGCGACAGCAACTTAAGTTAGATTTAATTTTTTAAAGTTTAACACAGAGAGAATTGTTGAGGTTATTTGCCACAGAATTTATGTAGACAATTGCATAAGTTCTTAACTTAATTAAAGACTAGCTCGTAGCTGTAACGCTACGATGTTCGGATCCTTATACAGATCGAGATGTGGGTACAAAGACACGCTTATCTTATAAGTTTAAGAACAAACGACATCGAGTACGTGTATGCGATGTGATACTTAAAATGTCAAATCAAGTCCTAGAATTGTAGGCAATACTATAGTATATTCCACGTTTCGCAGCATAGCCAAAAAGATAAGTGCAACCTTATTAACTACATTAATTGTTTCAGATCTCTTCCGTATAACACACCTTTAGGCAAGCGATGGGATGTTACGGGATTTTTAAAAAATCGATAGAATTTCAATAGACCCACAATTACCGCAATCGACTCGCAACTCGATTGAACAATCGATATTTTTTCAATTGCTTCGAGTCAACGTATTAGAATCGACGACCGGTCGATAGATGAGACTGGTCGTGATTCGTAATCTTAAGCAAGGTACTCACCTGCGCGCAATAATCGTAATTGTTGCATATTACTGTTAAAAAGTCAATGCGTTGCGTGGGCGGAATGCGTTGCGCTCGCAGCGGGCTGAGGGCAACCCCGTACTCATTCCTGTAACTGTTAGCGCTATAACCACAATGCTACACGACTAACAACTAGACGAACACGTGGAATGCGGCCTTTCCGCCTGCATACCCCCTAGTACCATTCGCAGCTTCGATAAGTACGCACGTGTTACGCTCGTCATTTATATACCTAATTGTTTTGGTATAATCTATTTGTTGGTTATTAAGTTTTTTCTAATTATTTTTTGTTTGTTCACTTGTTGTTATTACACATACATTTATTTTTTGCTCCTTTATACTATTTTTATTATCCCTTACAAACATTTTTATGGCTTTATTAATTTCAAAAAGTATTTAAATAAAAAAACCAGTTATCTACTCATATGGTATTAGTAGTGAAAAATATAATTAAATGAAAAAATTAAATTAATGATCATGTAATTATACACCTATTTTTACATTTTTTTTGCAATCGGTACTTGACACGTTCGACTACGCATCTGGCATTTGTCTACTTGGCTTGGTGGCTTCACTACCCACGTACACACTAGAACTTCGTTACTGTATCTATCTGGTTCCAGTTACTGTTCGCTAATGAGTACTTATCCGTACAGGAACGGAGAAAGTATACAATTTCATGCGGCCAGGTGGCCTGTCGTAAGAAGCGACAAAACAATCCACAGTCAGGTGGTAGGGCATTTGCCCGCCTGGATGGCTACTACCCCTGGTCTAGAGAATGCCGCCATATCAACCTTGAGTTGTGTTCCGACATTAGAGGCCAGGATCCAGTCTCCCTTTAGAGTGCAGCAGCGCATTTGTAACACTTTTGGAGTTACAAATGTCCATAGGCGATGAAAACCGTTTCGCATCAGGTGGGCCGTCTGCCTGTATGCTGAACTCGTGCAATAAAAAAAAGAAAAGAGTTCTCGGCTTTAAATTGGGTTGACTAACCTCTCTTGCAGAGATGTTTGAGCTTGTTGAATAATCGATTTGAAGGACAGGAAATCGTGCATTGCTATTTTAGGGACATTGGTCAAAACGTCATAAACCCTATGGCAGAGATATTTGAACTTGTTTAACAATCGATTTGAAGAACTGGAAATCGTGCATCGCTATTTAGGGACATTGATCAAAACGTCATAACCCCTATTTGTTGCAGAGATGTTTGAACTTGTTGAACAATCGATTTGAAGAACTAGAAATCATGCATCACTACTTTAGGGACATTGATCAAAGCATCATAACCCGTATTGTAGAGATGTTTGAACTTGTTGAACAATCGATTTGAAGAACTAGAAATCGTGCATTGCTACTTTAGGGACATTGATCAAAACGTCATAATCCCTACTGCACACTTAATGAGTCATATAAATCAAAAATATTGATTAAACAGAAACAGAGTTATTGGAAATTTTATACTTCAAAAAATAAGTTGATAATCAGAACCAATTGCATCAATTGATATTTATGTGTATTGCCCGGAAATCTATGTATTTGTTGTAACAATTATATTATAATTGATTATTAATTATTATGTTCCAATTGAGGAAAAAAAACAAATTATGGTCGATAACAAGACAAGATAATGTATGTGTTCAATTGAAATAATTTGTGAAATTGTTTTAGACGATTGAGTGAATAATCAAATTTTACGTATCATCTTTTTTAGTTTTCTAAATAAAAATAATACAGTATAATATTCCATTGCACCATCTCCCCTTCTTCCTCCCCAGTTAACTTAATGAAGTTTTTTTTAATCATGTAGCCACATAATTATATTATTACTAGAGGTCTCAGCAGACGTTATCCTTCCCTGAAAAAATAAAAATCTAAAACCCGATTCCAGCGCCAAGTATTTTGTTTAGATTGATGGGTTACATTATTGAAGTTTTAGTAAAGATCCTATTTTTTACATAGCCTATATTAACACGTTGGCTGCTAAGCCAGTTTTCATGTACTTTCATACTGTGCGCAGCCACGATGATTAGGCACGGTGGAAGTATATTTGGTGGTGCGTACCAGGCGCCTTTAACCTTGTTACACCCGTCATTGTAAAACCTTTAATCCCCAAATTAAGCAAGTTACGCTTGTGTTATGGGTAATATACAACGGACTACTCTGGGGCCGATCCCAGACACCCAGACCATAGTAAATGACGGACAAAAATCGTTTCCGAAATTTACTATACCAGGAATTGAACCCGGAACCTCTGAGTTACAGTGAGGTAAACCGCCAAAGTCTTAGCCCGCTCCACACACCACATATGCCGAGATGAAGACTTAGCTTAAATAAGAAAGCTCAAGAATGGTTGGTACGTAACAAGCTATATTTATCTATATATTAATACGTGAAGCAAAAACACAGCAAAAACTTTGTACCCCTTTTTACCAAAATAGCGCGGACGGAGGAGTATGACATTTCGCACACTTATAGTTTATATAGAGAATGAGTGCAGAATGCTAATAAATTTTTTTTAATTATACATAAAAATACAATAAATTATTAAAAAAATCATTACACACACTACCATGTATTCGACACACACACGCATATATACTGTTTTGTTTATTGTTAAATATAATAATAAAAGGAAAAAGTTAGGCGTTACGCATAATTGCAAAGCATAATGGAAAATCCTGAAAATACTGATAAATGTTAAAAGTAATTAGTATTTCGTAATATTTAGTCAGGAAGGCAAATGATTGAAAACACAATTTTATAATAAACTAGGATTTGCCCGCGACTTCGTCCACACTAAGCTTGAAATGCCCGCTAAATTCCCGGGATACAAAGTATCACAGCGTTTGAAAAAAGAATGTAAGCTATCGTTTTATTGGAAACTGTGTCGGAATGAGTTAATTTTTATGCACCCGAACGACTTCCAACCGCTCCCGGAAAAATTCCCGCCGCATTCCCCCGGGATAAAAAGTATCATATATTTTATTACATTAAATTTGCTATCAATCAGTAAAAAAATCACATTGGATTTCAATTTATTTTAATGTGGCCACTTTAAATCATTACCAGAAAAATTCCCGCGGGATTCCCAGGATAAAAAGTAGCACAGAGCTTAAGTCTAAGAATTAGCTGTTGATCGGCGAAAACCGCATCGAAATTGGCTCCGTAGTTTTTACGTAAATCCCAAACAAACATACAAGAAAAAAAATTGTATCGTGTTCTCTATCGTTTATGTAGTCTATTTCAGTTGTTTTTTTTTTAGATAACTTTTATGTACAGACAAGGCATGTTTAGAATTTTATAATATTATAGATTATAAATATAACGCTAGAAGTTTGTGTAGATAATATTTGAAAGTAAGGTTGCATCGTTTTAGGTTTTGGACGTGTTTGCTACGCGCTACGGCTTGTCGTTTTTGAGTTTTTCAGATATAAGTGAAACATTATGAAGACGCAAATAGGTATGGGATTAAATGCATCAAAATGCGACGTCTTATCAAGCTTATAGGCATTTACCATAATCTGTATAATCTATACTGATATTATAAAGAGGAAAGATTTGTATTGTTGTATGTTTGAAAAGAATAAACTCAAAAACTACTGGATTGATTTCAAAAATTCTTTCACCATTAGAATGCTACATTATTCCGGAATAATATAGGTTATATTTATTACTAGAAAAAGTTAGGGATCCCTACTAAAACTTCAATAATGTAACCCAAGGTGTAAAAAGAATGTTGTTTGAGCGGGTCCGGGGATGGCTTAGATGCACAATTAGACCCGGTAGGTGGCGCTGGAATCGGGTTCTAGATTTTTATTTTTTTCAGAGCAGGACAACGTCTGCCGAAACCGTTAGTATATTATATTAATCCATCTATGCTCTTTAGAAAAGTTTCCATCAGATACAGAATTGAATTTTACAGGAATGGAGTCAGAGAAAAAGGCTTTTTGAAGTGAAACTTCTTTAGAATCGTTGTGATTTGAAACTCGATGAAATGAAGTGACACTAAATAGAGATAAACACATAAATCTATAGGACTAAGCCTGCAAGAGAATGAGATACGAATTTTACTTTGTGCAGCACAGATTAGAGAGGCAATAAGAACGATTATTAAACATAAGTCCAATTTGGACCGAAATAAATCTTATAGTGAAAAATTGAAAGTGATAAAGTGATACTTAAGATATTTTTTTTGAATTATAATATGTTAACGGATGTATGTTAAAGGAATTATATGTATACTAATAAAAGTTAAAGAAGAATTATCTGTGAGTATATTCTCTGAAGTTTCACTTCTACTGAGTATGAACTGTACACACATTTTTTTTATAGTACAGTAGAATGAAATCCTCTCTATACCAGGGACTAAATTTGAAACTTGCGATCCGTGCAGGAACGCCTTTCGTAAGATGCGACAAAACAACCCCAGCCCGTGGTAGGCTATTTGCCCGTCTGGATGGCTACCACCCCTGCTCTAGAGTATGCCGCCATAACAACTGTGAGGTATGTACCGGCATTAGCGGCCAGGTTCCGGTATACCTCTAGAGAGCGGCAGAACATTGGTAGCACCTTTGGTGTGTCAAATGTTCATAGGCGATGGTAACCGCTTTCCATCAGGTGGGCCGTCTGCCTGTCTGCTGAACTCATGCAATAAAATAAAATGACATTATTTTTTGGAATTTTATCACGGAAAACTTCTCTAACTAAAATCCGTCTAAAGTTACCAAGAAGATATTATAAACGGGCAAAGCATCCTGAATAGCTAGTGCTATTGTATCAATTGAACTTGGTTAATGCGTTTTATTACTGAGAATCACAAAAATAACTTTTATGTGCAGATAAAATATTACAATATTTATAAATAAAAATAGCAGGAAACAAACTGATTACAGATAACAAAACGTACCTAGTGTATTACTTTTAAATTCATGTACATGGACAGCTTAAATACTTATTGACGATTATTTAGGATTAGATACCAAAGGAGGGAATTCCTAAGGCATTAAAAAGTTAATAGTATAAACTAGTGACTTTGGTCGCATGGAAATAATATGCATGTCATGTAAATGAATTTGTTGCTAGGGATTACAGAGCTTCTTGCTGCTTTTAACACGTTGCGAACTATTATTATACATATAATAGAAAGTAGACTTAGATAGATAAACAACACTTTATTACGAACCAAAATGAACAATTATAAAAAGAAATTATATATACAACACTTTCAAGACCATATAAGTAAGCGACTTTATCAGTTAAAGCGGTCTCTTCCAAGCAACCTAAATTAAAGGAAATTCTTAACCAATCTGGCGATGTAGGTGGTGTAGGAAAAGGGGCGATAGGTACATATTGTTATGAGCTACAGGACTCGAATTAAAAATGCCGTTGGAACTACTATAGAATTTATTAGAACTGTACAAACACGTATGAAACAAATACAAATAAAACTGGATGCAACCAGTTCACACTGCACGATTCAATGCAATTCGACACGCGCAAAGTCCATCGTCTATATCGCTAATCGAGAGTACTACAAACGTCTTACTCGTCTCGTAGTCGTCACTTGACTGGTCACCCCTCCATTCAGGCATTGTCTTATACTAACTACACAGTACTAAAAAAAATGGCCGCGCGCACTGAGTTTCCTAGAAATAGTAATTTGCACACCTGGTTATCTATTCCTGCGAACGGCCAAAACAATAACAATAGGGATTAGTTCGACGCTAATGATGGTCATAAAACGAGTCGGAAAACAATACCATGTCTTTCTTAATTACAAATTCTAAATATAAAAGCATTCCTAAATCCGGGAAGACAATAAACTGCGCTTACATCAGGCAGCTGTGCGGTTATCTTTGACGGCATGTAACAGTATTATAACTAATTTGTTTTTTATATAGTAAATTTAAAACAATTTCTACTTCAATATATAACTTTAGTTGTTCCTTAAGTTGACTAATGCACAGTTACTAACCGTTTATTTGTCTTACTACTGCTAAAATTTGACATAAGCTCCATACAAGTAAATTTTTGATTGTAACGCAAGTGAATGAATGGTAAGTAAGATACAGGAACTGCCTGTATAACATTGAAACATAATTAAATAGTAGTAATAATTAAACAAACATAAGTAATTTGTTGCAAAAATCTTTATTCTTTATTGTACATAGAAATAATTACCTATAAAAGTATAAAATAATAGTGATGTATACAAAGGCGAGTTCAACCCTTAAAAGTGTTTACTTCCAACAAACCTATGCATCTAGCGAGAAAGGAAAACAAGAGGCAGGGTTGTGTACACTAAAATTTTATGGTATGGGTACATACTTATACCTAAATTTGCATTTAAATTCGCATATGTAATATACATTAGTTATTTTCTAAAACAAAGACGCGTAGGGGGTTCCTAATTTATTGGATTCTCAGACAAATATCGAAAAATTCTAATGTTGAGTACACACCTATCGCGTAGAAGCTAATATTTCTAGTGATAAAATCATTAGGCACAGGGAATCCCTCATGTCTGTTTATGATTATAGTAAACAGCTATCTTTTGTTATTTGTTAGTTACTTAGTAGGTATAAATTTCTTTTTGCCTGACGATCGATAAAGATAAAATAGATAAAGTTACAATATATTACAAGTTTATTTACACATAAAAAGCATTATTTAAAATACCATTTTATTGTATTGATTTTAAAATTAGATGATAGAAATAATTTAAATTACTTGTTAAATTCAAATTTCAAATTCAAATTCATTTATTTGCTTGAAACATGGTACATGAATTTGAGGTGACATAAGAATACAAGATTCACATGTTATAACATTTATATATATAAATTATAAATGTTTTTATATATATAAATTAACAAAAACAATATATACATATATATATATGTATATATTTATACATTAATGTCAGTCATATGCAATTTGTCAAAAAATTACCCTAAAAATTCATTCACGGAGTAAAAACATTTATCTTACAGCCATTTGTGTAGTCTTTGTTTGGAAAGATTTATGGGCAGATATTTAAAATCCTCGGGAAGTTTGTTATAAACCTTTACCGACATGTAATTTGAATTTTTCTGTAGTGACAATTTGCAGCTGGGGAACAATAATCTATTGTCTGTTTTCATCCTAAGTTGCCGTGATCGCAGTTCGTGATGTCTAGGGAACAATTCGGGATTTTCTTTTACGAATATTGCAACTTGTTTGATGTACATACAAGGCATAGTTAGCAGCTGGAGCTTTTTAAAAAGTGGCCTGCATGGTTCTAGATAGTGTGCGCTACTAAGTGCTCGTATACATTTCTTTTGACCTATAAATACTTTGTCTACGTGAGTCGAATTTCCCCACATGAGCAAACCGTATTGGAGGACAGATGCAATATAACCGTGGTATGTTTGAAGAGCTGCTTCTTGGGAAACTGTGTTCTTAATTCTTTTAAATGCAAATACAAATCTATTTAACCTAGAACAAACACTATCAATCTGTGCCTTCCAATTACACGAGCTGTCAATCAGTAGTCCCAGAAATTTGCACTTTATCTATATTACTATTTTCATATCGAATATTAAGTTAATTTAATTTATTGTTTCTTAAATGGAATTGCATAATGTTAGTTTTAGTTATATTTACTTTTAAATTATTTTCGTTTAACCAATCAATTACATGTCCTATAGTTTCATTTATTTCTTTTTCTAAAGTGTTTGTATTATTTTATTTAACTAAAATTGTTGTGTCATCTGCATATAAGATTATCTCATGTTTAGTACACTTTGGTAAGTCGTTTATGTAGAGCAGAAACAACATGAGGCCAAGTATACTGCCTTGCGACACTCCATAACAGTTATCCCTGTATTCAGATCTATATGTGACTCTTCTATCATTGACCATACTGTTAATTTCCGTACATTGAGACCTTCCATTAAGATAGCTTGCAAACCAATCATAATCAATACCACGAATGCCGTACTTTAGTAACTTCGATAAAAGCATATTATGATGAACAAAGTCAAAAGCTTTGCTCATGTCCATATATATAGCTACAACCATGTCGCAGTTCGATAAAGTTTCAACTACATATTTAATGAGTTTGTAAATAGCAAGAGACGTTGATCTATTTTTTCTAAACCAATATGTTAAATTTACCCGTAAATTCTATTAATCTAGTCATCATAGATTTTTCTATTATTTTCAAGAGTATAGGTATTAAAGTAACCGGCCTGTAATTTCAATAATAATTACTTGCGTTCCTTGACTCCTTTTAATTGTACAAAATTATGAAATAATAATTTTGTGCGCTAGTACAAAATCTACGATGCTGAGGCGTTATCATGACTTTTATTCGATAACGAGTCGTCTTGAAAACCAATGATCTCATAATATAAGCTCACTGTTGAAAACTGACATTTTAACTTTTAATAAATAATTATGCTGAAACAAATCACTTTTTGTAGTAGTGGTAGTACAATGGCTAGCGCACCCATCCCAAACTCAAAGGGATTGGTTTCGAATCCTGGGTGGAACGCATGCACCACTTAGGCAGTTTGCTAACCTAATGTGCATATTGCTACAATTACCACGTGCTAACAACGGTGTAGGAAAGCATCGTGGTGAAACCTGCACATCGAGATAACCGATGTGTCAAACCTGCCAAGCCACCTTGGACAAGCGTGGCGGGTATACTGTCCGTTCCCCTATAGTGGGAGGCTCGAGTCCAGCAGTGGGACGTTTATAGGCTGTTATTTAAATAACTTTATTACTGCCAATCTATATTTTATTACATAAGAAATTTATTCAAATTCATTTATTTACTTAAAAACATAGTTTACAAGGATGTTACAGTTCGAAAAAGTACACAACATGTTCTTGCCAGATTGACGTGCAAATATCTATCAAGCAATTAATTTGATTATTAACCTAATCATGCATTACAATTTTATGCATTATTAATTCTAATTGTTGCGAAATAAATTATTATTAAAGCAAAGAGGTGTTTTGTAAGATGACAAAGAGTAGCTTACTTGTTTTTGGTTGTCTGCTCCCCTCGTCTGTTTTCTTTTTATGCTGAATTTCTGTATCTTTATATACCTTCATTTTCCGCTACTACTACTGGTGAAAATTTAATATTGTAGTGGAACATTTACATGCCAATAGATGGCGCTGTGAAATAATTGAAAACGCAAACCATTCCCGATTTGTGCAAAGAATATATACAAATTAAAATTTCAAATTTAAACAGTTGGGCTTAGGCTTGGGCTGCGAGGCATAAAATAGGTTCGGGGGAAGATCTTTCTTTAAGACGGAGGAACATAGTGTTGGGTAAACTTGGGTAGGGTAGGACATGATAACGTGGAGAACCGGTCGATGAGAATCCCACACACCATCGACGCAGGCCTTATGCCTGCATGTTGACTCTTCCTCTGAAGGACTCGAGGATGGTGTCCAAAGACATTTCCTCTGCGCTATCAAACAAAAAGGGTAGGACATGATTTTAAAACTTAGAAGTTGTTACTGCAACGTCTTAAACCAACCATATAAGATAGAAAGCTAATTCCCGGCTATCAGTTTGGGTTCAAGGAAAAACACTCTACCATAGATCAAGTTCATAGAATAACAAGTATTATAGAAAAAGTTTTAGAGGAAAAAAAGTATTCTACAGTTTTCCTAGACGTAGCACGAACTTTTGATAAAGTATGGCATGAAGGACTGAAATATAAACTAAAGAAAATGTTAATTATACAATATTCAGATATCTTAGAATCATACATTTCTGACAGAATGTTTCGAGTGAGACCAGAAGATTCTTATTCAAATCTTAAAGTAATCAAAGCTGGAGTACCACAAGGAAGTGTCTTAGGCCCGGTCCTATACCTCTTATACACATGTGATATTCCAGAACTGGAAAATAACACCATTGCTACCTTTGCAAATGACACGGCCATAATGGCCACAGGAGTCACACACGAGGAAGCTGTAGGAAAAGTACAAAATACCATGAGTACAATCTATAATTCGACCAAAAAATGGCGAATAAAATTTAATAAATCTAAGTCTATTAACATTGATTTTACAAGCAAATAGCCTAACTATCATCCGGTATATATAAATGACCAAATTATACCATATGAAAATACAGCCAAATATTTGGATATGACATTGGACACTAAGCTTCGCTGGAAAGCCCATGTCAAAAAGAAACGTCAAGAGTTAGATTTACGCTACAAAAAATGTACTGGCTTCGCGGCAAATATTTTGTTCTGTCAGTACCTAATAAGATACTCCTGTATAAACAGATTCTAATGCCACTATGGACCTATGGTATACAACTATGGGGCCGCACCAAGCCAACCAAATTAAACATGATACAAAAGTTTTAAAATAAAGTACTTAAGGACATGGTCAATGCTCCTTGGTACATACGATCAGACGATCTCCATCGAGACTTAAAAGTGGACCTCTTTATCAACCTAATTAAAAAATACGCTGAAGCCCACCAGCAACGGCTTGATCACCATGTAAATGTGGAAGCTATCCAGCTTCTTGATAATACAGATTTATTAAGAACACTCAAAAGGACAAAACCATTTGAGTTAGTGTTATAATACTGTCATAATAATAAAGTGTAATGCTATGAGCTAAACATTAACAAATAACACATGAACAAAGTGTCTTCTCGTTAATAAAGACAATAGGAATCTTGGTATTGGACACATTCTTAGTTTAAGTTATATCTAGTTATTTTAGGTCAGATTTAAATTAACCTAGTTAATAGTAGGTTGGGGAAAAAGTCTTTTCGCATATAGTATGTATGAACTTGTAATAAGATCTCTTTGGCTATACCATTTGTATCTGGCTGGTTTTGGTATCATTGAAGTTTTAATTTTAAAGAAGACAATTCCAAATTAAAATTAGGAAAATGTGTGATTTTCATTTGTTTTTCTTATTGTTAAAATGAGTCATAGTAATGAAGAAATTTGATACATTTTAAAATTTTACTACAAAAAAGGTAAAAATGCAACACAAGCCGCGAAAAAAATTTGTGATGTTTGTGGACCTAATGCAGTATCTGTGAGAGTAGCGTAAATTTGGTTTAAGCGTTTTCAATCCGGAAATTTTGATATCAAAGATGCACGTCGCTCTGGTCGCCCTGTTACGGACAAAATTGATGCCATTTTTGAAAAAGTGGAGCAAGATCGGCATATTAGTAGTTACAATGTAGCTGGAGAATTGGGAATTGGCCACAAAACGGTTTTGGCGCATTTGAAAAAAGCTGGGTACACAAAAAAGCTCGATATTTGGGTGCCGCATGAGCTCACTGAAAGAAACCTAATGAACAGTGTACTCATTTGTGATACTTTATTACGACGTAATGAAACCGAACCATTTTTGAAGAAGCTGATAACTGGTGATGACAAGTGGATCACGTACGTCAACAGAAGGGGTGTGGTTTTTCACCATGATAACGCTAGACCTCACACATCTTTAGCCGCTCAGCAAAAATTACGAGAGTTTGGCTGGGAGGTGTTAATGCATCCGCCATATAGTCCTGACCTTGCTCCTTCAGATTTTCACCTGTTTCATTATCTGCAGAATTCCTTAGGCAGTGTCAGGTTAACATCACGAGAGGACTGCCAAAACCACTTTTCGCAGTTTTTTGATCAGAAGCCCCAAAATTTTTATAGCAATGGGATCACGTCCCTACCTACAAGATGGCAAAAAGTTGTCCAACAAAATGGCACCGAGATACTTTGGTCAAATGTAAATAACCTTTATAAAAAGACCTTTTGAATTTTTATATAAAATGCGAAGAAACTTTTTCCCCAACCTAATATTATTTACTTTCTTTCATATGTTTGAAGATAAATAATGAACAATATAAAGACATGTAATAAGCTTAATGTAATACGATTAGACAATAGACATAGACCAAAAAGAATAGTGGTGTCAAACAAAAAAAAACTTAACAGCTGAGGTAGCAGTGCCAAATTATACGACCTCATTTTTAACAGTGGTCCATGGATTAACAATATAGTATATAGCCAAATCAGTAGCACAAATGAAAATGTAATTAATTGCTGTAGTTATTTTATACTAGTAAATATAGGTTAGACGCATGGAGAGAATAAGTTGGAAAGAAAAGAAAACCAGTGAAGAACTACTGGATATTATAAAAGAGAAACGCACTATTTAAAAAAGTCTGGAGGAAAACAGGGGGAACACGTTTGGCCATTTACGTACATACACGACACCTTATGCACGTTAATTAAAGGCAAAGTGAAGGCAAGGAGCGGGAAGGGAAGACCAAGGCGAGCATTCATGGATCAAGTAAAGCAAAAAGTGTGTCGTAGAAAGTAGTAAAACAACTGGCCTATAACAGAGAAGATTGATTGGAGGAGGCTCCACCGACAAGAGCACAGCTCTTAAATGATAAATGTATAGGTTCGCGTTTGACCATAATCTCGCCCGATAGGCCCTTGCGCCCGGGTAAAGACGGCCCTGTTAGTAGTAACGTAAACATTTTGTGTATTGCGTAAATTATGATTATTTATAGCACAGAAGCAGATAGACAGGCGACGCTGGCACGTTATTGTCCATAAATTCCCCTATACGAGTGAAGTCGTCAACTGACAAGTTGCAAATTATCGTAAATCAAATATTTATAGCAATCAATTCTCCTTTGTTTGTATACAAAATTGATATGATATCGATAGAAATAATTTAGTTGTTCCATTACTATGTAAGGTTTAATTATTTATGTAAAAATGACAGCCATGCCTCATTATCAAAGATATTGTGAAGTATTTATCGTCTATACAGTTGAATAAAATTGAAGTGTCTGTTTGTAAAGTCAAAATAACAGCTTTTTACTAAATGCATATGAAGGTATATACGGTATATATACCAAAAACTTAATTATTAAAAATTTTTGTTTCTGTCTGGATGTTCTGACTTATCTCTGAAACGGCTGGACGGATTTTGACGGGACTTTCCCTGGCAGATAGCTGATGTTATAAGGAGTAACTTAGGCTACTTTTTTAGTGTTCGACGAAAAAAATTCCAGGCGGACGAAGTCGCGGGCACAGCTAGTCTATAAATATAACATGTAACTGATATACTATTTAAAAAATAAATATAACCATTTGAGCTGACTTAGATAGCGGAGGGCACTGTGTCGAACCTAATGCCCGTTGTTCGCCGTCTCTCGTTCCAGGACCAAGGCTACCCTTACGTTGCTGTAAAAACACCCTGCCAACGTGTTTCAGGTGCAGACATCTACCGTCTAGCTAATACTCGAGCTGTTAAGCCACCAGAGCTCCCCAAGACATTGTCAGGCCAGTGTACCACTCAGTACCTCTTTTTAACACATCTACCGGTTGTTATGATAATAGATTAAATACATTTATACCCTTCATATCTTGTATTCCCGTAAAGTACAAAGAATATATACAAATTTCCAACAATAATAGATGGGCCTAGGTCTGCGAGGATCAACAATAGCTTCGCTGGAAGATCTTCCTTTGAGACGGAGGAGCATTTCATCTCGCTCCTGCACCTAATCGGGACATCCCTAAAGTATAATTCATTGACCCACCTAAACCTATTCTGTATATACGGTTTCACAGTCAAAGTAAGAAAGCCTATCGTTAGCACTACGGAGCCTTTCATAGTAGGACTGTTACGCACTTGGCCTATATTTAATAAATAAATTTCGTATGAAAATTTATATTATATAATCTATAATTGTCACGAATTTTGTACATACAAAAAGATGATCACAACTCTATGAATTGATATCAACTCGTGATAACTTCGTGGGCACCGCAACCGCGTCACATTCTAATAACGTAGGTTCGATACTGATAGTCCTCGTGATAACTTCGTGGGCAACGCAACCGCGCCACATTCTAATGACGTAGGTTCGATACTGATAGTCCTCGTGATAACTTCGTGGGCAACGCAACCGCGCCACATTCTAATGACGTAGGTTCGATACTGATAGTCCTCGTGATAACTTCGTGGGCAACGCAACCGCGCCACATTCTAATGACGTAGGTTCGATACTGATAGTCCTCGTGATAACTTCGTGGGCATGATATATGGACTATATATCATTTTGCCGGATACGTTACTAGCACGAAGCACGTTTATGGTATGTTTGATACTTAAGTCCGTGAAATAACTAGAAACATCCAAACAAACTTGCTTTTACAATTATTTCTTAGCTTCCATATGCTAATTTAGCAACCAATCGTTTGTAAATGAATAAACATATCAAGATCTTCGTGTTTTTTTAATAATCGCTGGAATATTCTCAGTTTCATGAGCTGCATGACGTGGTCATAAAATTGCATCTTGCATTTTATGGTGCTACGAGTTGCGGCGACCACAATATATTTTACACAGTCGTAAACATTTTAAGGGAAACTTGGTACTTTAAGGACAGTTTTACTGCTGACTTGATTACCTAGTGACGTAAGATAAATTATAAACGTCAGATTAAAAATGAAAATTCAAATCGCCATTAAAACAGTTGAAATAGTTGTGCTGTGCAATTTGAAAAACTAGCAACTGACATTGTTTTTCAATGAATGTATGTGCTATTACTGTCTAGACATTTGATGAAATATTATGCTTACCAAAACTAAAACTATGATACTAAATACTAAATTAAAACAAACATATAATGTTGCTCCCAATAAGCTTAATAAATTGTTTTTAACCGACTTCAAAAAAGGAACCGGTTCTCATTTCGATTGTATTTTTTGGTATGTTGTTACGGGATTTCTCCGTCAATTTTAGACCGATTTACATTTTTTATGGAAAGGGTATAGTATACCCTTATACCCTATACATATATATATACCCTATATATATATAGGGTAGAGTGGATCGCAGGGAAATCGCGAGCAACCCTTGAAAAGCGCCGAGCACCTACACTCTTCGAAAGGCATACTTCTATACGCATGCCAGTAGTACAATTACTATAAGTGCTTGAAATATTATTTAAAAAGTTATTCAAGCACCTAAAAATAACAAACGTGTTTTAAAATAAAAACAAAACCGAGTTTATATTGAAAATAATATTATAATATGTATTAGGTTCGGGAAATAGTTTTTTCGCCTTTTAAAAAAAAATTCATGAGGTTTTTTTATAAAGTTTATTAACATTTGACTAAAGTATGTGCCATTTGGCGCCATTTTGTCGGATAACTTTTTGCCATCTTGTAGGTAGCGACGTGATCCCATTGCTATAAAAATTTTGGGGTTTCTGATCAAAAAACTGCGACAAGTGGTTTTGGCAGTTCTCTCGTGATGTTAACCTGACACTACCTAAGGAATTCCGCAGAGACCGAAACAGGTGAATATCTGAAGGTACAAGGTCCGGACTATACGGAGGATGCATTAACACCTCCCAACCAAACTCTCGTAATTTTTGCTGAGTGGCTAAAGATGTGTGAGGTCTAGCGTTATCATGGTGAAAAACCACACCCCTTCTGTTGATTAATTCCGGTCGCTTTCTCTCAACTTTTTGTTTTAATCTCATCAGTTGTTCGCAGTACAGTTTAGAATCGATGGTCCTGCCTGGCGGTAACAGCTCATAATGAATAATGCCCTCTCAATCCTACCAAACAGACAGCATCACCTTGTTACGAGTTAACCCGGGTTTCGCCACAGTCTGTGAAGCCTGACCGGTATTGACCACGATCTTTTTCGCACGTTCTTGTCGTACGTGATCCACTTTTCATAACCAGTTATCAGCTTCTTCAAAAATGGTTCGGTTTCATTACGTCGTAATAAAGAATCACAAATGAGTACACGGTTCATTAGGTTTCTTTCAGTGAGCTCATGAGGCACCCAAATATCGAGCTTTTTTGTGTACCCAGCTATTTTCAAATGCGCCAAAACCATTTTGTGGTCAATTCCCAATTCTCCAGTTACATCGTAACTACTAATATGCCGATCTTGCTCCACTTTTTCAAAAATGGCATCAATTTTGTCCGTAACAGGGCGACCAGAGCGACGTGCATCTTTGATATCAAAATTTCCGGATTGGAAACGCTTAAACCAAAATTGCGCTACTCTCACAGATACTGCATTAAGTCCATAAACATCACAATTTGTTTCGCGGCTTGTGTTGCATTTTTACCTTTTATGTAGTAAAATTTTAAAATGTATCGAATTTCTTCATTAGATTCACTCATTTTAACAATAAGAAAAACAAATGAAAATCACACATTTTCCTAATTTGAATTTGGAATTGTCGTCTTTAAAATTAAAACTTTAATGATACCAAAACCAGCCAGATACAAATGGTATATCCAAAGAGATCTTATTACAAGTTCATACATACTATATGCGAAAAGACTTTTTACCCAACCTATTATAATATCAGCCCATAGATGTCCCACTGCAGGGTTCGGGCCTCCCATTATAGGGGAAACGGTCATTATACTCGCCACGCTTGTCCAAGGCGGCTTGGCAGGTTAGACACATCGGTTATCTCCATGTGCAGGTTGCATCACGATGTTTTCCTTCACCGTTGTTAGCACGTGGTAGTTGTAACAATATGCACATTAAATCAGAAAACTGACTGAGTAGTGCACGCTGTCCGACCAGGATCGAACCCGCGCCCTTTGAGTTTGGGACGCGTGCGCTAGACATTACGCTACCACGACTAAAAAAATATATGTAAGGTTAATATATATATAAAAATATCTTAGATTTTTAACACTTTGTTGTGTTAGAAATTAACAAAATAGTTATTAAAAAGGTGCTGTAGATCGTTTGGATAAAAGTGCATTGTATCCAAGACGTTTTTATTTAAGTGTCAAGTAATGGTTACCAATACTGTCAACAACTCCGCGGTGTGTGTGTGTGTTTTTGTAAAGCAAAATCTTTAAAAATTAAATGTTATTCTTACATAAAAAATTATGTTTATATTGAAGAAAGTCCATATTTGTTAATAGTTGTGCTGTGGCATAAAATTTCTTGAAATGCACTTGCTATGTTTTGAAATTGCTCAGCTGAAATGTTATTAATCATTTAAATTAATCAGTCTAGAGTATGCCGCCATAACAACCTTGAGTTGTGTTCCGGCATTAGTGGCCAGGTTCCAGTCTCCCTTAAGAGAGCAGCAGCGCATTTGTAGCACCTTTGGTGTTGTAAATGTCCATAGGCGATGCTAACCGCTTTCCATCAAGTGGACCGTCTGCCTGTCTTCTGAACTCATGCAATAAAAAAAAAAAGTCCTGTGACATTCTCTGCTCTACCTACATAACCAGATTAGTTGCGAATTTCCTTCAAGCTGAGTTGCCTGGAAGAGATCGCTTTTAAGTGATAAAGCCACCCAATGTGATACCATGAAAGTATTGTTACGAGACTCTATAGAATTTATTAGAACTATAGAAACACGTATAACACAGGTACAAATATAACCGAATACAACAAGTCCAAACGTAACTCAATAAAACGCGCAAAGTCCGTCACTTATTAGATTCCCGATTGTAGTACACACGTCTTGATTCGCTCGTGGTTCTCGCTCGACTGACTGTTCCCGCAGTCGGGCTATTGCTTTATACTGCACAAATGCAATATGTCCACCCGGCAGCGTGGACCGAATTTCCTAGAATCGTAATCCGCACACCTGGCTAATTATGCCTGTAAGCGGCCACAAACGAGTAAAATAGGCTGTTCTCCACAATAACCAATAAATAAGTGAACAAAAGAAGACACACATAAAAGGATTACAATTAGTACAAATGCCGACTGGTAATAAAATGTGTTTTTATAGATATGCAGGTGGATTTTGTTTTCGTCGGAACTTAAGTTGTAACAATAATTATGCAGTTTCGTAATTGTTTATCTTGATGAGCCATAAAATGTTATCTATCTATCTACATTTACGACGCTCAAAATCTAATGGAACCGTCTAATCATGCTATAATATAAACTTGTATCCGTACAGGAACAAAGAAAGGATACAAGCACCCCACAGCCAGGTGGTAGGGTATTTGCCCGCCTGGATGGCTACCACACCGCCTGGTCCAGAGTATGCCGCCATAACAACCTTGAGTTGTGTTCCGGCATTAGTGGCCAGGTTCCAGTCTCCCTTTAGAGAGCGGCAGCACATTGGTAGCACCTTTGGTGTTACAAATGTCCATAGGCGAAGGTAACCGCTTTCCATCAAGTGGACCGTCTGCCTGTCTGCTGAACTCAAGTATACATTTTTTTTATAAAAGTTTCATTTTCATATATTTTTTTATTAATAATCAGCAGACAAACACATCATTATTTTGTATCCCCAAATTAAGGAAGTTACGCTTATGTTATCTATACTAATCCATACTAATATTATAAAGAGGAAAAGTTTGATTGTTTGTTTGCATTGAATAAGCTCCGAAACTACTTAACCGATTTGAAAAATTCTTTCATTATTGGCAAGTTTTTTTTTTGAGGCGGGAGAAATGCATTTCGCAACTACTTTTACTAGGGATTAGACCAAAGCGACGAAAGGTGACACCACGAATGAACATCAGAGTCAAATCGCCGGCTTGTATGGAGTCGCGAAGGACTCAATACTCCACTAAAACCACCCTCCTTCAATGTGCCCCGCGCTGTGGTAGGAAGAACGTGAGACTTAGAACGTAGTTACGCCCACGCTGATCCTAGCGCATCAGTGCTTGAGAATGCCCCGGGACAGGCAAACTCACTTCGTCAACAGGGGTGAAGAATCCTCTGCTCCCTGTATGCTAAAGGGCCCCTGATTGTTGGCAAGCTTTTTTTTTTCAGGCGGCGGAAATGCGTTTCGCACGTACTGGGTCCTTTGCTAGGGATCAATCCAAACAATAATCAACCGGCTTGTGTGGAGACTCGAACCCATGGACGTACATGGGCTAATACGCCACTAAAACCACCCTCCTCCCATGTGCCCCGCGCTTATGAGTAGGAAAGGCATGAGATACAGAACGTAGTTACGCCCACACCGATCCTAGCGCACAAGTGCTTGCGAGTACCCCGGGAGAAGCAAACTCATTTCGTCAACAGGGGTGAAGACTCCTCTGCTCCCTGGATGCTAGAGGGCCCCTGCAGCGGTATTTCAGGGAGGGAGATCATGCGCATACCTGCGCCTCCGGGCTCCCGACTGACGTCGGCGCCCGCGAGACGCATGCGCACTTCCATCTCTTTCCCTATCTCGTTCCGCGGCCTCCTTTTGAGACATTACAGTCTCGCAGAAATTGGCCGCGCTCACCCACCAATCGTCACTGTGTAGCATGACTTGCACCAGATCGCTCAGCGAATCGATCGGTCCTATTAGTGTCTCGAGTTCAAACCTCTGAGGTGCCCATGCTGCGCACTCGACTAGCGTGTGTAACGCCGTGTCTAGCGCGCCATATTGGCGGCATCGGGGTGAAGGCAAGCAGCCCGCAATCTGACACAGATACTTATCGAAGCAACCGTGCCCGGTAAGTATCTGTGTCATTCTGAAGGTCAGGATCCCGCGTTTCTGCGAGAGCCATCGTAACAGCTGCGGTCGAACCGCTTCCACCGTGTCAATGCCAGCAACAGGGTTTTCCAACTCTACTGACCAAGATTGGATCATGGCCGCGGTTCACCGCGTCCTGATCACCTGGAGTTCGGCCTGGCCATAGACCAAGCCACGGGCGAGGGCATCCTGTTGGGGTGATTGTTGGCAAGCTACACTATCCCCGGGTGACATAGGCTATATATTATATTTTCATAAAATTAGGGATCCTTACTAAAACTCCAATACTGTAACCCAAGGTGTAATTTTTTTTATCTAAAATAGCATGCGCTGCGAAAACTATTGATGATAGAATAAAATAATGTACTACGACTTTGTAGAACACATCATTATTTACAAAAAGTGTCGCGGGCAGCATATGTCTAACTATTATAGTTATGCCACAATAAGTGTTCCTTTATTTTAAAAAATTAATTGAAATGCCGCCGCTATAACAGGCTCTTTATTTGTATCATGATATTAATCCTTATCAAAATAAATTACTTCATATTCAAGACTGCTTCAATACCTTTATATCACTTTTTGAGTTATTCAATTCGGACATTCCAATCGAAAGATATCACGAGTTTAAAAATTTAAGTATTAGAAATAAGTTGCGTGGTCGCCGCGCACCCCGCTCGGCTAGCTAGGCTTATGCGATGTAGGCGTCAATGGGGTACGGGAAGGGAAATATTTTGAATTCGCTTAGTAGGTAATTAAACTCAACAAAAAAGTTCTGTTTAGATACCCGTGCGAAGCCGGGGCGGACCGCTAGTGGGTAATAAACAACGGACTACTGTGGGGCCGATCTCAGACACCCAGACTCATAATTAATAACGGAGAAAATTTGAAGAAGAAAGAATCGAATCCGGAGCCTCTACGTTGCAGCGAGCTAGGCCGGCAAAGGCTTAGCCCGCTCAACTACATAGCCCGGCTATATTGCATATCCTATTTCGCTTAGTTGCAAATAACTCAACTCAACTCAAATAGTAGTTATATTTATTTTATGTCTTGTTGCAACTGGAGATGTTAAGCCACAGTTTAAAATAAACTTTATGACTCATTAAGTTATTTATGAAGTCGACAACATTCCATCCAGCTAATGCGGTATACGGATTCTTTATTTTACCTTTGAGGTCATAAAGCCAACGTAACTTCGAAGAATTAGCGGACAGGGGCGGCTTGAGATGGTAGGCAACAGGTGCCTACGGCGGCAAAATTTAGGAACGGTAAAATTGCTTTTTTTATTTTATTTTATGGAAGTATAGGCTTGCGTTTGACAACTGTCTCACCTGATGTTGAGTGATGACGCAGTCTAGGATGGAACACGCTTACCTAGAAGATACCCTACCCTAGATTCACTCGTGACTTAAAGACTTCAAGATTGTATTTGTCAGGAAAAACATACTCCAGCAAATTAAAACTATATACCTGCAAAAATGTTAGCAAAAACGCTTGAACTACTAAAGCTAAAAAAAAGAAATTTTGAAGGGCTGACCCGACTAAGGTGGAGGAGCGAGATGGAATGCTACGTGCTCCTCCATCTCAAAGGAAGATCTTCCAGCAAGGCTAGTGTTGTTCCTCGCAGGCCTAAGCCCAAGTGTTATCGATTGAAAATTTGTATGTTTCGGGAAACGTTTGTGACATCAATTATTGCACAGCGCCATCTATTGGCTTGTAAATGTTCCACTACAATTTGAACTTTACTTTTCAATAAAACAGTTTTTCGTTAATAAAATCTGTATTAATATTATGTATTAACTCAATTATACGTAATTATTCTAGTTAACAAAGATTTCGCTTCTGTGGGGCGGCATTTTCCGAGTTTGCCAACGGGGGATAAAGGTAGGGCCGGCTGTACCAGTGAAAGTTATCTCCAAATAAATTCCAACTTAAAAAATAAATAATATTGCAGGAGATCAGCGGACAGGTTGGCCCACTCGATGAAAAACGGTTACCATCGCCTATGGACATTTGCAACACCAAAGGTGCTACAAATGCGCTGCTGCTCTCTTAAGGGAGACTGGAACCTGGTCACTAATACCGGAACACAACTCAAGGTTGTTATGGCGACATACTATAGACCAGGGGTGTTAGACATCCAGTCGGACAAATGCTCTACCACCTGGCTGTGGGTTATTTTACTAACTAATTATTGTTCCTTTATTTATCGCTCTCGTACAGCAGACAAGGCTATGGTCCACCGAATGGTAAGCATTTATCGTCGCCAGGGGCGTAGTAATAGAAAATAGCGCTTAGAGCACGCATAATATTTATGCACGCCCCTTTGTAAATTATTTTAATATTGTTAAGAGTTGCAGGACTCGAATTAAAATGCCGTTGGAATTATTATAGAGTTTATTAGAACTATACAAACACGTATAACGCAGGTACAAATATAACCGAATACAACAAATTCAAACGTAATGCTGAAGGTCGTAATTCAACAAAACGCGCAAAGTCCGTCACTATTAGATTCCCGATTGTAGTATACACGTCTCGCTTCGATCGTGGTTCTCGCTCGACTGCCTTCCTCCCTCGATCAGGCCATCGTTTTATCCTGCACAAGTGCAATGTGCCTGTCCGGCCGCGTGGACCGAATTTCTTAGAATCAGCTTGTACTTTAAAATCTGTAACACCTGGCTGATGATTACAATACAACAACAGACTGTTCTCTAGAGACGTATGCCAATATATAAGTAAACAAAAGAAGACGATCATAAAATAATTACAATAGTTTCAATGTTATTGGTTCAGGTGCCGACGGGTAATAAATGTGCTTCTACAAATTTGTACGTGGAATTTGTCTTTGTCAGCGCTTAGGTTGTAACAATATAAAAAACAGATTATCCAAAATATAACGATCTTCGATTACCACGCGAGCGACACCGCGGGGCGCAGTTAGTATATTATAGATTATAAAGACGCAAAGTAGTAGTAGTGTACGTCCCTTACGTCCCAAAAAAAGGGGGAAAAATTACCCTTTGTCAGAATTTTGATTTACAATACGAGGTGACATTCTGTTTACACGTCACACATAGTAGTTGTACAGTTTGTACACTTGTTCTTGCTTGTAATGGTGGATGCTGGCAGTAGTTGGTGAAGTGCTGGTGCTTTCTTGTAGTAGGATGAAGAAAATACACCTTGTTGCTTTCAGGGATTTATTCTCGTAGTACTTGGGCTTGGATGCTGATCCCTGGGTTCAACTTAGTGGTAGTTGAAGTCGTATGTTACGATTAATAGCAGCTCGTAGCGACTTGATTGCAACTTGTTAGCAACTCAATCACAAAGTATTTGTGAGCATTATTCATACTAATGTTATAATATTAAAGTAGCCTAAAGTAGGCCGCAGCGTCAGCAAAATGCTGTACGTTGAACCGTACAGTAAGTAGGTTTAAAAAGATTAACAACTTTCGGAGGAAAAACAGAAATGCAATATAAAAATTGTATAACAAATGTAGCAGTAAAAATGTTATTGCTCGCTAACCATGTGTTTATTTTGATTGTGTGGAGTCACGAGGGCTCGTAGGGGGCGTCACATGACACAGATACGTGACCGCGCTGAGACAACGCGGTTATAATTAAATATGGAGCGAATAATCTGCCAAAATGATTAATAGCTAGACTCTTCCTTGGCTTTCAAAATATTTTCATTCACTCAAAACACACGAATATTAAATGTACGTTTAGTAGTTGACAAAAGTTACTTTATTTTATAATGGCCGGTTGCAATATCTCTAGTGATGGCACATTTCACTGATCAACGGTTAAATAACAGTGATATAAAATAAATCACGATTCGCTCCGGTTACAAGAATAGGAAACGACTGTTAAATTTCACCAGAGCGTAGCAGTGCCGTAAATAGGGCGGTGCCACCGGTGCCCAGGCACAGGGCGTAGACTCTGGGGGGCGCAAGAAGGGCCAGACCAGGCAGGTCTATTATTTTTTCGGCTTGCACCTGGTAAGTTCCCTTTGCGCCCCGAGTGCTCGATTCCAACACATACGTACCTACATGCCAGTATCACCAAAACGTCTGTTAAATTTTAAACTTTAAAATAATAGATCTATCTTCCAAAATATTAGATAATTGGTCCACCAACACCAAGGTCCTCATGCGTTATTTTATCACCCCGAATGAAATAAAGTAGGCACATGCATTGCTCTAGCTAGGGTACCTATAATATCTGAAAAAACAAAGGCGCAGTTATAGAAGCTCGCATAGGACGCAGAAAAGGCTGGAGCGTAGAAAGTACCTAAAATAGATAATGAAAATAATTAAACCAGGGAATTGATTTGAGTAAAATTTAACCTTCTTTAAAACGATAAGCATTCATTTGCTTGAGTTATTTATAACGCCGCGTAAACTTTGAGAGTCCAATGTAATGTTTCATTTCTCAGCTCCAATAATAACTTGCAGTTCTAATCATTACTGTGACATGTAGCGGAATTGTTATTTTATCGTCACTTGTAAAATATCAGGTGGTGAGTTTTCAGCAGTGAAATGGCAGTGATAATATGAAATAATTTCACGACGGTGATTGATGTTGTTACAACCTAGGCCCCGACAAAGACAAATTCCACGTACAAATCTGTAAAAGCACATTTTATTACCTGTCGGCATTTGAACTAATTGTAATCCTTTTATGATCGTCTTCTTTTGTTTACTTATTTATCTGCATACATATCTAGTATTGTGGAGAACAGTCTATTGTTCTATTGTAGTCGTTTACGGCCGCTTGCAGACATCATTAGCCAGGTGTTACGGATTAAGTACAAGCTGATTCTAGGAAAATATGTCGACGTTATACGTCGACGTTCGTCGGGCGGGCACAATTGCATTTGTGCAGTATAAAACGATGGCCTGATGGAGAGAGGGGGTCAGTTGAGCTACAACTACGATATGGGCGTGACGTGTGTACATTCGGGAATAGTGACGGACTTTGCGCGTTTTATTGAATTACAACCTTCTGCATTACGTTTGGATTTGTTGTGTTCGGTTATATTTGTACCTGTGTTATACTGTGTCTTTGTATAGTTCTAATAAACTATAATAATTCCAACGGCATTTTAATTCGAGTCCCGCAACTCGTAACAATGTATTAAGGTAGCTGTATTTTCCATCACTAAATATCTGACAATGATAACTAATGCTCGGGTTCCATCTGGTATAATGTTTTAAGCGGTTTATTATTTACTGTGTTTATTCACTGTGGCGAAATGCGCTTTGTTTATACCGTTTAGAGTAACGTCGTTAACAGATGACTATATTATGTGTATGTCTAAATATTCATAAAGGTATAGACGGTTATATGATCTAACATAATGTTATAAAAGTTTAGGTATGCCGTGTCTGTACATTGAAGCTGTTAAAAAACGTACATGTGGCGAAATGAAACGCAACAAAATTTTAACTTGAAGTTTTACGGGCAGGTTTTCAAATTGGACAAGTACATTAACAATCTGCCCGTAAAATCTGCAATGTAACAATATGCACACAAGGTCAGAAAACTGCTTGAGTGGTGTCTGAGTGTGCTAACTATTAATCTACCACGGCTTAATACAAGATGCTTGGTGTATATAATTTAGATAACTTAAGTAAATTCAAGTTTGTGAGCCGCTGGTTCAATTAATGGACAATATGGGAGAGACATCTGACCTAAATCATTTCATAATAAAAGCAGAAGCTCCACTAAACTTGAAATCCACCTTTCCTTCCTTCCTCCTTCCTTTCTTTCTTCCTTCTTCCTTCCTAGATCAGGCCAGGATGCAGCCCGCAGATTAAATGTTTAAAAATTTTCCATCTCTTCATACAAAAGTTAGATGGCTCCCTCAATTTTTTTTTAAGTTAATACTGTTGTGTATATTTGCTTTGTTCGACTTAACATTTAACTTGACATGTAAAATTGATTAAATTTTCCCTATAACTACATTTAAGTAGTCACACCGCTGTTGACAAAATGTAGATGTACTCAGACTAATTGTGACACCTTTATAACTTACCTATATTCGCAATAAATTAATTTGAAAATGAAAAAATAAATAAATACAAAATACAAAATGGTAAACAATTTTAAGACCGACCTATTCAAATAAAAAGTCGAAATGTGTACTGGGACAAATAGTAGAAGTGAAACTACAATGGACAAGTGGATAAACGAATGGCAACGGATAAGTGGCAAAACAAATCGAAACAAAATGTTAACTTGAAGTTTTACGGACAGATTGTTAATGTACTTGTCCAATTTGAAAACCTGCCCGCAAAAATTCAAGTTAAAATTTTGTTGCCATTCGTTTTTCCGTCCGTTGAAGTTTCACTTCTATTATGTGTCCCAGTACACGTTTAGATTTTTCGCAGGTTTACTGCAAATTATGATTTGGTTAGGTTAGGTACATTTCATTGAACGCATTTTTATTTAAACATATTTTATTTTATCAAACAAAAAATCTGAATTCGATCCGGAACCAAAAAACGCATCCATAGTCTACTTTAAAATTATGCCGCTCCTCCACGCGGTCGTAACGCTTTTTCGTGACAGAAAAATCCTAAGACCAGGCGTTCTTATAAATCTACCCATAAATGATACGAGCAAATTGTGGTTTTAAATGTAGCGGCGCCGCACGACCTTCACCTATAGGGAAACCAGGAGGGGATGGTGGTATGTGGGAAGGAGTAATGATGAAGGATACTCGGATGAGGAGAAGGGGGGACACCACTGTCACGGAGCAAAGGGAAAGTAATAGTGGCCGCGTGGAGGACCTCGGACTTGCGTACCCGTGTGCACTATAAAATACCGGACAGGCATTTAACAGGAGGCACCGTCTGAGGGAAATGCATTTACAAGGTCTGAGTAACAAATAGCCATCCTTAATTTTTAGTTGTTCAACGGTTTCACTACATTACACCATAAAGGTGTATAAAATATTTCATCATCTTTCCTATTTCATCCATATTGACCCAATAGTTTCGGATAAAACAAGATGATAGATGAACAGACGGATATGCGGACGGACGGCTATGACAATTTCAATCGTAATTTGTTTTTGACAAAACGGCTATCTAACCCTCAAATACATTGAATACCTCTTTTATTTATAGACTATATATATATATGCATAATACGCGAGAAAATTATAAAACCATAACTCCATCAATCCAGTATGATCGAATGAGTTATGAGGAGAGCAAAAAGCGGGAAGGCATCAATTGATATTGCAAGAACCAAAACCAATAATTAATGGTATAAGCGTCACAATAATTTAAACGAAATTTTATTCTAACTTAAAGAACATAAGGTTGATTTCGGAAGAGTTTCAAGACGATCACTTACAAAAAAAGTTGGTATACAACTAATGCAGTCTAAGAAGACCTTAATAAAAAGCAAAGGAAACTGACCTGTAATATTGTACATATAAGATGTATTATTATTAGAGTTTAATTTGCACCTATGGCATTTTTATTATTAGAAACAGTTTCGATATTTGCAATGGGTGCAGTGACCTACCATCACGTAGGCACGTCTAAAAGGGGATGTTTCTTGATGCATTTTAAAAGGTCACATATTTCTAAGGCTAGGATATATATAGTAGTCACCTAGTAAATATAGTATGTACCGAAATGTTGTATATTTAAATATTACTCGCGAGAATTGGAGAAGAAAAAGTAGGAAAACGAACTCTAAGCCCCGAAGGGGATGCTTTGAAAGCAACCGGGATTATTGCTTAGATGATGATATTTATTTACTTAAATCTAAACAATAATATTATAAAGAGGAAAGATTTGTGTTTTTGTATGTTTGTAACGAATAAACTCAAAAACTACTGGACCGATTTCAGAAATTCTTTCACCATTCGAATGCTATATTATCCCTGATTATAATATAGGCTAATGCAACCCACCAATCTAAACAAAATATTTGGCGCTGGAATCGGGTTCTACGATTTTGATGAAATTTTATGTGTGTTTGAGTGGGTGGTTTATATTCACAATTAGACCTGGTAGGTGGCGCTGGGATTGTGCTGGGGTTGGGCAGGAAGTCTGCCGAAACCGCTAGTATAATAATAAATAATACAGCTGTTAATCGTCCCACTGCTGGGCTCGGGTCGCCCCGATTATAGGGAAACGGACAGTATATTCGCCACGTTTATCCAAAGCGGCTTGGCAGGTTGGACAGATGTGTCATTGAGATAACCCATAACATGGGTTATCCCAATGTGCAGGTTTCATCACGTTGTTTTCCTTCACTGTTATTAACATGTGGTAATTGTAACAATATGCACATTAGGTTAGAAAACTGCCCAAGTGGTGCATGCCTTTTGGCTCACTTTCGAACCCGCGTCCTTTGAGTCTAAGACTTGTGCGCTAGCCATTACGCGACCATGACCAAGATATATACATACACATATCTTGTAAATATAAATATAATATGTGTGTTAGTTATCTAAATAGTGCACGCACTACTTTTGTGGTTTTAATTTCTTGAACCAAAAAATAAAAACACCTAAGAAACTTCTAGTAGACATCAATTGACTGACGACAAGAATGACGACGGATATTCTCACTATCATATACCTATATATCACTTGCCACTCTATATCCCTGTTTTAAAGTAAACCGTTCTATATACGTCAAAATTAATCTCCACGAATGAATAATTTGAAATTTTAACGTGAAATTTGGACAGCAAACTGTCATTATCGAATTTCGGCGTATACTAAGTACATAATTTGCGCCTTCCACTTGATCGAGCCGAAATACCGCCCGCGGGGCAACAATGAGTTATTTTCGAACACAGCAACCACCTTTAAAGGCAACTTGTTTCGGAAGAACTGTTGCGTCATATCACTTAAGGTATTTTAATCAGTTCTTAAGAACCTGTGTGTAATTGCAAAGCTTTTTTGGAATCATTTTTTATAAAAAGATGATGTCGCTTGGACATTATTAACTTCTTATACTATATTTTGTATAACGTTATCTTGCCAAGCTTGTAAGGAATTTATGGAGATATACTGCACCATAACATTTTGTTTAGTACGTCATGTCATTATTATAATTTTAATAATAATTTTATTTCTTTTTATTGTGTCTGGGTCTTATTGAGTATGCACTGTTTGCTACAACTCCATTAATTCTTCAAAAAGTAATTCTGTAACATACTTCTGTATAAATCTTATTAAAAAAGAGAACTTGAGATATAAACTGAATAAGAAACTTAAAGAAAAACAATATTTAGCTAGACGTGTTGCTGGGGAGTTTCTTGTCGCTTCTTCTCCTTAACAGCAATAACACGTTGCGAAGCGGTGTACATAGAATAGGAAGAAAAATTAAATTTTGACTGATATATGTGACTTTCAAAAAGTGTTCTCCAGGGGAACTTATTTTGAATAAAAACTTTGAATTTGAATTTGACATTTTAATTTTTCGTATAAACTCAATATTGAATCTAAGACGGTGGTTTAGTATTATTACGTGCGATCGCAGAGGTACGCACTTAGGATTGGAAGTAAACACCAGTTTTTTTTAATTAAACGCTTTTATTAACTTACACAGCCGTACGTAATTCTTCTCCGTAGGGTTGCCCCTACACGCACAACTGACGACGCATTGTCCCGACGATAAGATGTCTCACTCACAACACCGTCGCCGATATTGCGTAGACCACCTCCTGCTGCCGCGGTGCTCACCTCCGAATTTACCGCGTGTAGTTCTCTTCTGGATTTTCTCTTAAACGACGCTACACTCCTCCTTCACTGAACTGTCCACTAAATTTCTTTCACAAAAACTTTTCACTAAATTCACCACTAAACTCGTCACTGTTTTTTATTAAACTTCTCTTCCAACTCTTTCGTATCGCACTTGTCGCTTCACTGTCTTGAACAGAACTCTCTGGTAGGCGCGCCTTACGCTGCTTATGTATCCGGAAGAATCTTCTAGAACCCATAATATCCATCTTCTTTTCGTTATTCTTTTATTTACTATCTATCCCTTTCTAAACATCTATCTCTGTCTTTTCCTTCTCGAACCGTCTATTCAAGAACTTTTGCTCATCATCTATCCCTTCCTGAAATGTATCTGCCCTTGTCTTTTCCTTTCGTAATCTTCTACCTGTTTCTAAAACTTTTTAAACCAACTAGATTTTTCCACCATCACTCGCCACAGTATGTAGTAGTACAGTTCTTTTGCGTTCTTGAGCAGTCTGCGGAATAGTAGAAATCACTTTGCACATTAAACATAGCCAATGTGATGCAATTTATCAACGTATCGATAATATTATGTTTTTATCCATTTACTCTAAAGGGATAATACCTCACAGACCGGAAAAGAATCAAAATTCATATCATATCTGTCATATCTGTGAAAATCAGTCATTTGCGTAAGCGTCATCGAAACTTCACATAATCTTATAAATAAATATTATATTTTGTATATTTGTCCTCAATGTGCTCCTAAGCCATTGATCAGATTGTGATGAAACTTTGGTATGGTGTCCTAAGGACGCCCGAAAGGGTTTTTGGCTCAAGAAATCTATATAAATAAAAACCTCTGTTTGTACGTTTGCCCAATATGCGTTCCTAAACCATTAATCAGATTGTGGTAAAACTTTGGCAAAGTGTTCTGAGGACACCAGAAAGAGTTTTAGGATTAAAAAGTTTATATATCTATAAAAATAAAAATCGATGTTTGTATGTTTTTCCTCACCATGCTCCTAAAGCATTGATCAGATTCTGATAAAACTTTAGTAGGCTGTTCTGAGGACGCCAGCGAGGGTTTGTGGCCGAAAAATCTTTATATATAAAATCTTCTGTTCGTCTGTATGTCACTGAGCTCTTCTTTAAACTTTTCGGTTTAAAATTACCATGTGTTGACAGTGAAGGAAAACATCGTAATGAAACCTACACAGATAACCGATGTGTTAAACCCGCCAGGCCGCTTTGGGCAAATATGGCAGGTAGATTGTGCGTCCCTCTCCTCTACTAAGAAATTAGGAGCCCCTATCCCAGCAATGGGACGTTTATGAGCTGTTATAATTAAGTAAGCATCTTGCAAAGCCAGATTTAAAAGTATATCGATTTGGCAGTGAAATTTTGCCAATATATCCGTTGGCGGGCCAAAAATGTCACGGCGCCGACTAATTGAAAATCATTCATCGGATTACAAAAATAATTCTAATCAAATAAATAAAAATTGGCATTTACAGTTAATTGATTTCACAAAAGTTATACAAGGTTTTACCTAAAAAGCAAATGTTAGTTTTGCATAAAGATAAGAAATACTTATTTTTCTAATTTATTAGATGACCCCGTTTGTGATTCAAATTTTCAGGGTACTATAGCCATTCTGGCAAAAATGGAAGCTTTATGTTTGGCTGGTTCGGTTCGGTTTTGGTATGATTATAATAATTAATGGTCGCGCAGTCGTCGAAATTCGACTATAATTAATTTAAATTATAAGTTTGAACATTATTAAGGTTCTGTTGTCAAAGACTACACTTCTATAATCACAGATTTCGCCAAGGCTACACTGTTAATTTGACTTTAACAATAAACAAAAGAGTATACATGCATGTGTGTCAAATACATGGTAGTGTGTGTAATGTTTTTTTATTGATTTCATCTATTTTTTACGCATAATTAAATATATATATATATATATATATATATATATATATATATATATATATATATATATATATATATATTAGCATTCTGCTCTCCTTCTCTATATAAACTATAAGTGTGCGAAATTTCATACTCCTCCGTAAAAAGGGGTACGTACAAAGTTTTTGCTTCACGTGTTAATATAGTGATAATAATTGGCAGACAAACACACATATTGTATATCCCCAAATTAAGCAAGTTATGCTTGTGTTATTGGTTATACTTATATACAACATAATACTCTGGGGCCGATCCCAGACACACATACCATATTAAATAACGGAGAAAATACGTTTCCGAAATTTACTATACAAATAAATAGACTGCGAACAGGGGTCGACGGTGCCGCTACGCTCACCTGCTCCCAATGATGTAGTGTAACCGGGTCGGGGGACCTCCCCTGCGAGCCACACCCAAGGACGTGGGGTGCCCAGTTTCCAGGGACACCGACGACTTCCGTTGAGGAATCAGGGCCAACTATCTACGACATACCCGTAGCGCCTAACAAAGACGTGGAAATACGCTACTAGGTTTAGTGGGTAATATGCTGTTCGGCATTTCACAACTCCTTCCTGATGGAAGACGTGTGCAATGTCAGCCCCTAAGAGTACCACATACCCCTTGTAGACCACCCCCGGTGGCTGAAGGGGATGCGAAATACGTTCCCCCACCGTTATAAATTGTTCATGTAAAACTTCTGTAGAATCGTTATGATTTGAAACTCGATGAAACGAAAAAGCGACACTAAAAAGGGATAAACACATAAATCTATAGGACTAAACCTGCGAGAGAATGAGATAAAATACATTATACAGCGTTTCAAACTATTCGGTCTCCTTTTTGTGCGGTGCTTCGTAGCCTCCTCACTCTTGTCTAATAAGCGTTGTAGATATAATTATGTTCGTCTGTATATTCTCTGAAGCTTTACTTCTACTGTGTGTGAACTGCACACACACACGCACATATTTATAAAGTTAAACTTTTTTAGAATCGTTGTGATTTGAAACTCGATGAAACGAAAAAGTGACACTAAAAAGAGATAAATACATAAATCTATAGGATTGAGCCTGCGAGAGAATGAGATAGAATACATTATATTTAATACTTTAATCACTATTTTCATACAGATAGAGTTGGAAATGTTTTGAAGTTTTTCGTTAATACTTCAAATCTCGTGTTTTAAAACTTAAGTATATTATAACGATATAATATATGAAAAGTGATGTCACGAAATTTAGAATCCCTCCCACTCCTTGTCACACTTTGTTCCACGTCTAGGGCGAGTGAACACACACAATTTTTTTTATAGATTTCATATCAGTCCGTTCGTCTGTTCGTCTGCTTTATGAGCTAGTCATGTTTCTCAGAAACTAAGTCTACATGAACAAATTTGATAGGTAGGTGTCCTAATAATTCCTTCTCAATTTGGTAAAATATACGTTTAAGAAATTGAAAAGAAGTTAATTAGGATTTTCGAATTATGCCTGATAGATACAACACTTTATTGCTCACCAAAATAACAGACACAATACATTAATTACAGAATTTGTAGGCAGACCAATTGGCGGTCTTATCGCTTAGGGCGAGGTCTTCCAGGCAATTATAGGGTTATTCTATACTAATCTGGCGATGTAGGTGGTGAATACATTCAGATGTTTATAATTTTTTGAAATGTATATGATTGACTTATGGCATACAACTTTGGAGGAATGTTAGCCACTCCAACATAGAAATCCTCGAACGGTACCAGAGTACCATATTAAAGTCAATAATGAAGGCACCTTCGTTCACAACCAAACGCAGTTCCCACAATAAGGGAGGAGATTGTCAACTCTAATGGCTCACCCAAATGAGCATGCCCAGAAGCTGCTGGATAACCTGAGCCTAAAACAAGCGCACATTCTCGACATGGAAGCAAAATATAGCTTCAATTAAATAAAGGAAAGCAAATCATTGGATGTTCCTTCTTACGCATCTTTAAAACAATCAAATCATCTGCTGGTGGAACAATTTTTGATTGCAAATAAAAGGACCCAACAAAAAAAACTATGTATACATATATGACTGACTTAGGCATTTTAAATTAATAAGTATTTTAATAAACTATGTCATTATAAAAAAACAAAACTTAATAGTCGTATTACATATTCTACTTATAATCCCTCAAGACTATAAATAAAATACAGAGCCTAGGTCACCGTTAATTTGTTATTATACATAATCTAATTTATTATTATATACATAATACAATATAAATCTGTAAATGGTTCGAGCTTGTAAAAAGCATTTAAAAATGTGACAAAATCAAGGGGGCTAATTGGGCTAACCAGCATATTCCGAAAATACATTTTTTAGAATTTTTGTCAGTCTCTCTCTCTGTCTGTCTTTCTGTCTGTCTGTCTGTTAGAGCACCACGTGAAAACTACAGAACGGATTTAAATGAAACTCGACACAGAGCTGGCTTATATTTCTGGGGGTGTAACTTAGGACACTTTTTATCCCGATAAATGACGTCGTTTCTGTGGGACAGACGAAAATAGCAAAAAAGATGGCGCTGCGATAACATCTTTTTTGGAAAATACTCAACGCATATGAACGAATTCGACATATTTACCGGTGTTAATACTTAGGATACATTTTATCCCGATTAAGGGCGTGGTTTCCTTAAAATAAACGGATTAGCAAAACAGATGGCGCTACAATCGCGTTTTTTCAATTCACTAACAAATACGTTGTCATAAATAACGTGTCATTATATTACTTCAAATCACGTTGGCTTCGACTCGCCTCTATGTTTTGTTGGGCAGTTGTGTAGACTTCAGCGCGTTCCATTGGTAGCTCACAACGCCCAAAATGCTCCGTTAGCCGTTCCACCAGGCGACCACGGTCGTTGTGGTCGTGGCGAAAACGTCGCTAATGACGTCATCATTTTCGATCACAACGCTATAACTACCCATGTCAAGAGGTGGGTCGAATAACCGTTCCACTTCGGTTTATAATTGTAACACCGACAAGCAAGTGGAACGGGAAAAATCGCGGTCAAGAACGTGGTCGTTGTGAGCTACTAATGGAACGCGCTGTATATGGATTTACTTTCTTTGTTAAGTATTATAGTGAATTTAACAAGAAATAGTAAATTAAATTTCTATGTAAGTAATATAGAGCTGCCAACTAGAGTTTTTACGCGGCACAGCCACTTGGCCACTTCCAGACAACCCCGGGAATGAATTGAGATGATAATGGCGATGGTGGTATACGTAATATATAGTACGAACTACTTACATTTTAATAATAAATACATAAATGATATATATGTAGATATTTTATATATTACATAGATATATACTTAATATACATACCATACAAATACATATCTACAGAATATATAAATATTTATAAATGAATTTAAATATCATATTCCAACGACAGGTAGTATTTTTTGGTTTTAAATATCGCTAGCAATTTTGCTTGTCTGATAGTAACAGGAAGCGTGTTCCAAAGCTGTATAGCCTTAACAGGAAAAGAATTGTTGTAAAAAGTTGAGTTATGCGCAGGAGTGTTCAATTTAAGTTTAGTAGAAGGGCGTAAATTATGAGAGCAAGAAAGGAATTCAAAACGTTGTTAATTCAAAAAGAAATACGCCAAGAACAACTATGCTACTTAATACCTGTAACAGTAAATTCTAGTAAAGATTAAAAAGTTGATTGCAGGTTTTAATTCGGATTTTCAATACAAATAATAATGAACTGATAGTAGCAACTGTGATTGGAGCGCGTATTAAGAGTTACAATTTTTACTAGGCGATTGTCATTTTTCAGTATCCTTTTTCAATGGTAATAAACATAATTAAAGAGCTTGCGAAAGGAGCTACAGTTTGGTGATCGATCAATACACTTAAGGGCTTATATATAGCGATGAGTAACAGATGTATAAGAAACACTTTCAATTTAGGCGACTCGTGTAACCTAAATTAAAAATGGCACGTGTAATACATTTATGTCAGCATCGCCATGTAGGACAGTACATGTTTCTGCTTTATCTGGACAATACTAGACAATACCAGAATGCTTTTATTTAAACTATAGCTATCATTTATTAGAGTTCCGTAACCATGAAGTGTTTTCAGTTAACAAGTATAAGAAATTAGTAAAGCTACGTTTGTGCGAGAAAGAAAGATTTTACGAAAGATCCTGGGTCTTATAAGAGGGAACGATGACAATTGGTGAATGAATGAATAACTTTATTGCACATACATTAAAGTACAATGGGCAGTCTTGTCGCCATAGGCGATCTCATCCAGACTACCCTTTACAATTAATTTCGACACCGACTACAATATTTACTGACTTCATAACTCACACAGAACACATTCACTAACTAATGAATACGAAAAAGATGCTGAAGCGCTGGTGGATGAACTAATGATTATAAGCGAGAGCATGAGACCAGTTGGTCTCCTTAGATATCGCTGGAGTGACGTGGTGGTTGACTTGCGCGAGGTTCAGGCCTGTAATTGGTAGGAAATAGCGCTCGACAAAAAGGTGAGGCGTACTCGTGGGCAAGTTCTCATTTCGGAAGTCAAGACTCTTTTTGGGTCGCTGAGTAGCATCAGTTCAGGAATCTTATTTGACATAAGCTTCATACAACTAATCTCAAAAGAGATATGCGGGTTTCTAAGAAGCCGTCGGCCCGATCACCCACACGCATAATTTCAATGTTTAGGTAGCTTATTTCATTAGAAACCCATGTGTGATTGTCATTTTCTACAAGAACTTGGCTGAAACCTGTCTGCTGAACTCCTGCAATAAAAAAAAAGGCATTAACATAATCGCCATTACGTTAATACTAGAGTTTTTACGGGAACCTGAAATTAATTGTTACTGTGCAATTTTATTTTCAAAAAATGTTTAATGTATACCTATAAGCAGGGCTTTTTTGTCAGTGCACATGGGGGCACGCAGTGCCCTTTAAGGAAATTTCCAAAATTGCGTATAATTGCCATAAAAACTAATAAAATGAAAGAATTTGAAAAAAAATGACTAAAAATCAATTTTGGTAACCTATACAAAAAAAAGCATTGATTTTATTGGAATAGGTCAAAATTATCCAAATGCTAAATCTAATCTATCTTTTCAGAACAGTTACCGCGTCGCCTCATACGGAATGTGCGATGCTCTTCGAGAGCTATGAGCGCTAATCAGGAAATTGAAAATGTGGTTCAAATATTTGGACAAAGAATAACTAAACCTGGTATGTACTATGAAAAGGCTTTGGAAGCGGTGAATAAACTGACAATTTTTGGAGTGCAGCTACACAACGAAAGCGGAAGAAATATACAGCAACACATAGATCTAGACGGTTTATTCTCAATTGGCAGCTTCTATCTAAAAATATCACTCAAGCTTGCGATGTTCTCATACCCGAAAAATGGTCAAATGAAGTTGAAAAAAACATTACCTTTGAAGAATAAGAGAATCGTACGTTGACAAACAAGTTTCATTTGAATGAACGAAATATTATCCGGGCATTTCGCGATTATTTAGTAGACAAAAAGGTGCCAAAAAATTTAACTCCACTCATCAATACTATAATGTTTTTAGACAATAATTTACGTCGATTTTTTCCCTCAAAACACAGTGGCAAGGGGTGGGGAGGGGGTAGAAAAAATTATAGACTTACAACTTTCGAGAATTAGCGTGCCCCCAAAAAAGAAGTGACAAAAAAGGCCTGCCTATAACTAAACAAAGTATATAGTCCTAATTACCGATTTCGGTAACGGCGACCCCTCAAATGTCATTATTTCACCGCCTATGGGCGGCCTAATGTGGCTGGCTAAAGAGAGTAAACAGTATTTCTACGATACTTATTGTTTTTAACAAATAATTTATGCATTTGTGTTTTATTCATAACAATGTCAGGCATAGAAACTAACTTTATACAGGTTTGTCTGACAAATGACACTTGACAGTGACATAATAGACGCTTAGACGTTTTGTGTTGCCATTAAAAAAATATAAAATAACAGATATCGATAACGGATACATAATCGATTAAGCAACTTACAAAATAAAAAAGTATTAAGCAACAAAATATTACGCAGCCATGTCGATATTTTGACGCGTAATATATCTATATTTTTAAATTAATGTAATGGTTTCAAGAATCAGACAACAATGCTTTTGAATTTAATTATTTGGTAAGCGAATATCGATTCATGAAACATTCAAAATTATTTTTCTCGGGTTAGCTATCTTCTTAAAATATATTAGTACTTAAAAAGATAATTAGTAAAAATCTACATTTTTTTTAGAATAAAATTTTGTCATTGTAGATGTTAAGGCCGAAAACCGCCAGTCGCCTTTCTACCTATGGTAAGCCAAGCGAATGAGAAATAAGATGGGTCCGTTGTGTGGATCGAAATTAATTGATAAATTATTGCAATACTTACAAGCACACAAGGCAACCATTTGCATAAGGGGGCGAATGATGCTGACGATATACCATAGTGTGAGCATAGTTATAAATCGTATTAACTCGATTTTAAACAGGTACTGGCTAAAAAGTAATTATTGCGTGAAAAAAACCTGTCATCGACGAACATCAGAGATACTTGATATTGATGTGATAACGCAAACTGTCAGTTTATCAACTTGACTAAATTTAGCCATGACTTGCTTTGACTTATTCACGATAAGATATTTTTCGTCATCATTCAGTTGATTTCAAATAAAAAGAAATAATATATAGTATTTGATATTATACGTTTGAGAGGTTCTATGCTACGTTTGAAACGTTTTAAATAGTATAAGTACTTTGCTTAAAAAGGTATACTACACTATTGAAGAATATTTCAATGACAAAACTGCATTTACATAGTAGCTTGCTCTAGCCTTTTATGCTGTTTTATTTGTGTGAAACATTGTTAGGCATTTATAAAGATTTGTTGTACTGTGAATTTTTAATATGTCTTGTCATTATTACGGCGGCAATATATTTTATCTGATTGTGCATAGTTTGCTACAACTCCATTAATTCTTCGTAAAGTAATTATACAACATACTTCTTCTGTATTTATAAAAAAAGAGCTTGAAATATATAAGTATGAAGAATTTTTTGAAGTAACTTCTTTAGAAAACTAAAAAAAAATAAACACATAAATCTATAGGATTAAGCCTGCGAGAGAATGAGATAGAATACATTATATTTAATCATTTTAACACTATGCTCCTACAGATAGCGTTGGAAAGGTTTTGAAGTTTTCCGATAATACTTCAAATTTTGTGTTTTAAAGCTTCAATATGTTATAAAGATATATGAAATGTGACGTCGCGAAATTTAGAATCCCTCCCACCCCTTGTCACACTTTATTTCACTTTGCGTGTGAACTGCAAACACATTTTTTTATAACTAGACGTGATGTTGAGGTTCTTTCAACTTCCACTGTGACAGGGCGGGCGGACCTAGGTTTTTTGCCGTCGTAGGCAAACTCGGAAAATACCGCCGTCAACGAAGCTTAAGAAAACTAAAAAGTCTTCTATCTAGCTTTCTTCTCCCAGAATCCTGTGTTAAATACTATTCGTGTTATATGTACTTGTTGATTTGATTCAAGCGAATTAATTTAAATTATTTTTGGGTGTTGTGTTGCTTTATTTATTTTGAGGGCTTTAGTAGTTCAAGCGGTTTTTGTAGGCATATTTGCCACCCCTAAATTTCGCCGCCGTAGGCAATTACCTACCATGCCTACCGTCTCGAGCCGCCCCTAACTGTGAAGCGGTGTAGTGGATAAATAGGAAGTAAACATAATTTTAATGAGAACAATATGTATGTATGACCTTCAAAAAATGTTGTGAAATAACACGATTTTATTCAATGGTTGATTCATCCAAATTGAAAGATGTAAAGGAACCGTCTATATATCGAGTTAAATGGTTGAAACCAGACACAATTACATTTAAATTTATAATACGTGTGATAATAATATGACATTTTTGCAATGGACTTGAAAATTTGAAATGTGACAGTTGCGAATGCATTCCGCTTGCAGTTTGCACATATGCCATACATTACGGACAGCTTTTATAGACTTTCGTCATTACCTTCATCATTATGTATGCGTTTGTAAACATACTGCATCTTTGACGCAGTATTATAGTATGGTTTCCACGTGGGATTTATTCTTTCTCTGCTTACGGGCATATTACTCATGCCATCATCTATAATATACCTTCAATAAAGTGAAATCAGTCTGTTTGTGATTTTAAAACAGTGCCGTAAATAGCCTTTTCTGCGCCCTATGCTTCTATAGCTTCTATAAATGCGCCCTTTTTTTTAGATATTATAGGTACCCTAGCTAGAGCATGGCTATGTACAGACCTACTTCATTTCATTCAGGGTGATAAAATAACGCACAAGGGTGGACCAATTATCTAATATTTTGGAAGAAAAATCCATTTTTTTTAAGTTTAAAATTTAAGAGACGTTTTTGATGATACTGGAATGTAGGTACGTATGTGTTGAAATCGAGCACTAGGGGCGCAGCGGGAACTTATCAGGAGCAAACCGGAAAAATAATAGTCCTGCCTGGTCTGGCCATCCTTGTCCCCCCGAGAGTTTTAGCCCTGCGCCTGGGCACCGGTAGCACCGCCCTATTTACGTCACTGTTTCAACACACACACACACACACACACATATATATATATATATATATATATATATATATATATATATATATATATATATATATATATATATAATATAATATTTTTATAATTATTTACTACTTTACTATTGAAATAAAATATTAAATCGTAACTATTTAACTTTAAGAAACCATTAATCTACTGGGACTGCGAAGTTAATGTGTAAGTTATTTTTTTTTTTAACAAATTTGATGTAAGTATAATATACAATATATATACATATACAACATCTGACTTACAAAATTAAATAAAAAAGGGGAAATATCTAAAGATAAGTTATTGGCCCCTAAACCACTGTCACTTACCGGGAACGTTCCCAGGAGGCTGGCGGCGTTGCCACGTTGTATAGCGATGCTTAATCTTTGAGCAAAATGGACGCCAGCCTTCTGGTCGCGTGTGACGTCTACTAGACGTTTGGCGACGTCATGGTAGACCTTTAGGGCATTAGGACCCCACGGACCCAGAGTTTCCACCCCAAATGCCGCAAATGTGTAACCATTTCCAATGGTGGCATATTTGCGGCGCTTGAGGGCCTCCTGTTCGGCTGCAGCAGAACCGGCGGTAGAGCACGTACTTGAAAGATGGGACGCCGCCAGTGTGTCAACGCAGGTAGCATCCCACACTAACGGGCGGCCCATCTTCCAGGGAATCAGCGTCATCCCATCCGGTCTCCTGTCATCGTCGCGGCACAAGCCGTTTGGTTCTAAAATGGAAGGTACCCCGGCGGTGACAAGAGCCCGGCGGATGATATCGTTGAGTGCCGAATGTCGGGAAATTCTACCGGCGCTTCTGCTGCAGGATAGTCCGTGGTGTCCCAAGCGGTCCACCCTATCCCCGCATTGACAGAGGTGTGGGACCACACAGGTTGCCCCCAGGCGAATGCTGGCACAGATTCTGAAACTCGCGTCATCCAAGAGTGTGCCAAGATTCACCGATGGCAATGCCTGAAGCCACAGACCTGACTCCCAACGTGAGACAGCTAAGAGGCGAGCGCGCTCAGCCTCTCCCCTACAAGAAAAAAAGAGTTTATGGTACGTTATAAGGCTGAGCGGCTCGTCCCAAAGCTTCTGACGCTGTAGGCTTATGGGTAAATTTTGATTCGGGCAGGCAAGGGAGCACGCATCTTTAGCCTCAGCCAAACACGGGACCTCAAAATCACGGAGTGACGGATTTAGTAAATTACCGATGAGGTCCATGGTGCTATACACTGAGGCTAAAAAGGCGAGTAGCGCTATGTCGGAAATTTTGCGTATTCCCAGACCGCCATGCCTTATCGGCAGGGCGGCTTGGGTCCACGAACAGTCATCAAAAGGAATATTGAACAAGGATGAGAGTGATTTTTATATGTTATATAATAACAGCCCATACATGTTCCACTGCTGGGCTCGGGCCTCCCGTTATAGGGGAACGGACAGTATACCCGCCACGCTTGTCCAAGGCGACTTGGCAGGTTTCACATATCGGTTATCTCGATGTGCAGGTTGCATCACGATGTTTTCCTTCACCTTGTTAGCAGGTGGTAATTGTAACAGTATGCACATTAGGTCAGAAAATTGCCTAAGTGGTGTATGCGTTCCGGCTAGTATCGAACCCGCGCCCTTTGAGTTTGGGACGCGTGGGCAATCCATTACTTCAAAATACATAACTAGATATAAATATGTATTTTCATGCCTATTTCCTATGGAGGTAGGCAGTGCCAATGGATTTCCATTTGCGACGGTCTTAACAAACACTTTTCGCTTCAGCTACTTTCTGTCTCTTAGATAGTTATACCTCTCTGTCTTCTTTAATCTCACAAGGTGAGACGGGACGCACGATTGAACGTTTCCCTGTCTACCACCTGAACGGCCGTAGCCTACAGTGGCTGGAGGTCGTCATCAACGACCCTCTTTCGCAGCTGGCGGCTTTGGCGGAAAGGGACTAGTTCTCTTCCTCTGCCGTTCCGCCGTCTCCTTTGCGGACATTATTGTCTCGCAGAAGGAGGTTGCTGCGTCCCACACGTCGGTGCTTCCGACCATGGCTTTAACTACGGCCGGATGCGATAGTTCCACTCCGATTGCGGCACCAGGAGCACCACACTGATCGTCACATGCTGGATACACCTGGAGGATGTGAAGTTGTGTACCAAACTTGTAATTAATAGCCATATTATCTGGGTCAAACACAAGTTTTACATGTGTACAGGAGAAGACTTCTCAAATATGAATTGCTACACGAAAAGTTGTTTAATTTTCACAAGTTTCTATAATTAAAAAGGTTATATTTTGTTATTGGACTATTTTTCAAAGTCTACCAAACTGATGTATTCAGTGTCCGAACAGTCTTACAGTAGGAGATATTCTGGTTTAAACGAGAGTAAAAAAAAAAATATTTGTTAAAATACCAAATATAAAAAAAAATACACGAACAAGTAATGTACATATGGAATTTATGTAACTTGAACACTATCTTCGGTTTTTGTGTTTGACCCATCTGTGTGGAAAGTAAGCTTGCTAATATGCATATATACAAGTACATATTATATATAGGTATGGTAACCTCGACAAGAAATATTATTTTAATATTTTCGTCAATAAAATCTAAACACGATTCCTTGCTCGCTAATTTTGATATTTCTGCGTCATACTTTTCAAAATATGTTCACAAGGATGTCGTAAACCTTTTCTGGCTTTCCGATTAGCATAATATCATGGAGATTGAAATTTTCAAATCAACATAAATTAGATTCGCAGCTCATTAGAGTCCAGTTTCATTGAAAGTCAAATCAAGTAATTTAAATATTGCATGAACCCAAGCGTTGGCTTGCAATCTTAGATGTTGGATAAAGAACGCCATTTAAATAAATTCCTTTCACGCCTGCAAAAACTATCTGAGCAATACAAGCCGTTTTATTCATCGAGAAGCCATGCCCACCACTTCTTTCATATCGGACTTGAATTTTTATTGGTAGAGTACAGCAGATAGGCAGACGGCCCACCTTGTGGATAGTTGTTACTTTCGCCTATGAATATTTGCAAAACCAAAGGTGCTATCAATGCGCTGTTAACCCCCAAGAGGGACTGAAGGGGGTAATAGCTACCAATGGATCGCTACCAGAGGTGTAGAGCTCTAAGAGTATATCGCCATAACTACCTTGAGTTATTTCCGGCATAAGTGGCCAGCGGCCTTGAAGAAGCACTAGAAACAGTCTGGCATCTGTCCAACTCGATGACAACCAATAATGGCCTAGAGAACCTTGAGTTGTGTTCCGGCAATAATAGACTGGTTCCAGTCCCCACTACGAGGCCGACAGCACATTGGTAGCCTTTGACGTTGCATATGTACATACGCAACGGGAATCACTTTCCATCAGGAACGTCAGACTGTTTACTGTACTCCAGTAATAAAAATTTAAATGATGTCATATCACCTACGGTGTTGCATATAATCAGCGAAAGCTTTGAGAGCCGTCTGTATCCACAATACGCATTTATAATAGCTTTCAATTTAAATAAATACCATTATACTGTGAAATTGATTTTGAATTGATAAATAAATATTATATTTTATATAATTGGATTTTTTGAGGATGGTATTGATCAGTCACGGACAACCTGTTGTGGTATTTATAGACACAAAAGATATATGATATCACAAGCTATACGCGTAGGTGCAGTAGACAGATAGATTACTCTTTATTGTACATCAATACAAAAATATACATACAGACTAAACCTGTATATTTTGTATGTATGTCTCGAAAGATTTGCTAAGTCATTCAAGTAGTACCTACAAAGTTTTCGAAAAAAACCACAAAATTTAGAACCGATTTTAAATATTTTAAAGTAACAATGTATTTTATTGTTGGTTCATTTAAATTTATTTATTTGATTTACTAATTAAATATTACTTAAGTGGAATTAGTCCTGTTAATTATTATTTAACAAAATTGGGTCTTTTTGGTCTCACGCCGAAAGGTTTGCATTGAAAATCAGCGTTGTGTCGGATATAAACCCGGCACAGCAATATGCTGAGTATAAACCTTGCTTGCTGAAAATGCGGCGTAAAATTCTCAAAATATGCTCTGTGTATAATAATGTATAAGGAATGTAATTACGTCGCTATTACTTCAAATAAAGTCTTTCGTTCTTTCTTTCTCTTACTTAAATATACAGCGTGATTTTTTAAGTGGACCTTCAGGGCCAAATTCTAAACTATGCTAAATAGAGCAAAACACTCAATGGATTCTCAAGGTAGATTTTCGCATAATTTAGGATTTGGTCCTGAAGGCACACTTGAAAAACTCACCTGTATAATGTAATAAATATGTAAGGTGCTTAAGTTCATAAAATGAATCTAAAAATGAGAAAATAAATCAGAGGGGCTAATTCGGACCAGCAGATTCCAAAAATACAAGTTTTCAAATTTTTGTCTACCCGTCTGTTCAAGAATCAGGTGAAAACTACTGGTACCGCCATATAAACCTCCTTTCGACCTATACGACCTTTTCTTCTAACATATTTAATTTCTTCCATTAAATCTGACGGCATGTTCCCCTTTCGCACGTCACGTCAGTCATCGTTGTCATATCATAAAATAAATTAAATCGCTCCGCATTGTAAATATATATAAAATAGCATAATATAACTTAAAATATACCGCGCCCGCAATACTATAAATATATAACTTATAAATAACCCGCTCCGCAACACAAATATAAAATATATAAAAATAAAACATTATAAATATAAAACTGAAGTGAAGTGAAGTGGACTGAGGAGCAGAGGAGCAGCTGCGTTTCATGCCCATTAACCAGGTAAGTGCGTGCTCGTTCTCAAATCCCCGTCCAAATTGTCCCACACTTCTTTTGAAAATAAATAAAACAGCATTCAAAGATTTTCGAAAATTCTGTGGTTTTAATTTAGGCACACCACGCGATGTCTCTGACGTACCTACGGTAAAATTTCCGTCAAAACAAAACACATCCACCAAATTTCATGAAGGTTCGGAATTTAAATTAAAAATTTTCATTCAAACTTAGTTCAATAAGAGAACATTTTTTGAAGATCATACATATTATGTTAAAGTTAAAAATTATGTCTACTTCCTATTCAATGCAGACTGCTTCGCAACGTGTTGTCGCTGTTTAAGGAGAAGAAGCGGCAAGGATCCACCCAGCAACACGTCTAGATACAAACACTTATGGGAGTGTAGTGGAACACTTATAAGCCAATAGATGGCGCTGTGAAATAATTGAGATCGCAAACGTTTCCTGAAATATACAATATAATATATATATAAAATTTCTAACAATAATAGAGGGGCCTAAGTCTGCCAGGAACAACAATAGCTTCGCTGGATGATCTTCCCTTCAGATTCAGACGGAGGAGCATTCCATATTCCATCTCGCTCCTACTCCTTTTACGGGGCACCACATTCAGGAGCTGCATGGCATAAATGGACAACGAACTACTGGCTAACGCTTTTTCTTATTGTTGTACTTGACTTTATGTTGTTGGTCCGAATACCTCAGAACTTTACCGGGGTGTTCGGGGCGAGCGCCTTCGCGAAGCGACTGGACTGGACTGTTGCCATAAAAGGGGACGAATCTAACGATGCCGACTAGAGGGCGAAACAATGTACTAATTTAGAACGGGTGACGGGTAATATAAAGCTTGAGGGGAAGGATCCCGGCCGACCAGGATCGGCGGTTCGTGGCGGCCTTCGCTATCTTACTGCCGTTTCGCAACGCGTTATGGCTGGGAGAGAAGAAACGGAGGGGGGGGGGGGGGTTCCTATGGGGGGGCTAGTCGTTTTGTAATAACGTCGACCCTGTCCGTGATGACGTTACGCGGTCGTCGCACGAGAGCATTTCGCCGAGGCTTATAATCGGACGCGCTGGCTAACGCAACGCGGGAGCGCACATATTAATAGTTGCTCTATCTCACTCGCACATCTCCCGTCCCGCTCACACATTGTGCTACATATTATACTAGCTGTACGACTTGTTAATATTTGTACTTAAGGTTACCGTTTCCAAAATAAATTACTTCACTCCAGTTCACATCAGTACTCGACAACGAATACTACCGTCTGCCATCTAAAGTATCATTTAACCTCTAGCTAACGCTGCTCCACACTTTTACTTCATTACTATCTATCTCAGGTCCTTTTTGTTAATATTGTACAAACATACAAACAAAGTTTCACATTGCGAATATGCATTCTACACATAAATTTATTGCACGAGTATATAGTTACACAAAATTATTTAAAGTAAAGCTACATTTGCAAGTTGAATAGCCTGCTTTACAACCGCTATCTACGTATAGACGCGTTGAAATCTTTTGGAAGAGTCATAACATTTCTTACTTATGCGAGTTTTATTGAACAAAAGTATGTGATACAGCGGTTAATGGCAGTATATTGCGAATCATTTCGCTAATAGTGTCCGGGCCCATTCGAATGGGAACACGCCAGAGAGTGCGCGTGCGCATTATACGGCGGCGGACAATGAATCATAACGGCCGGTTGTAAAGCGGGTCACGATACGAGAAAATTATCGGATGAATGTCACAATTTACATAATAATTTATAAACGATTAATTAGATAGTAGAATTCTATAGTCATGAGGATGATTCACAGATGAATGTAAAAATATACGATTATTAGAATTGTTAAATTTTGTTATTACTATTACTAGAGCATTTTAATGAACATTTAATTTTATATTTGCCTCGAAGTCTTCTTTCAAGTCGAATTTTGTGAAAATTCGTTTGCAAAGTTTGAAACGAATAAAGGCGTTTGTGTCTATATTTAACAAAAAGCATTTTTCCAAGTAATGAAATACTGTCCGTTCCTTTATAGTGGGAGGCCCTAACCCAACAGTAGGACGTTTAATATATATATATATATATATATATATATATATATACATAGTAACATGCAGACGTAAAAAAGGCACTGAGATGCTTAGTCAGTGTAGAAAAATCTAGACACTTGGCTCCTGAAATACTGCTTGCAAATGGGTCGATGTCATCGTATTTATTTACATTATTTAAATAACTACTTGCTCGCACTATAAATGAATTTTGTCTGAAATTAGTAAAACTTAAAGGTACATTTATGGGTTGACTAAATCATATAGAGACTTCACTGGAATTTTAAAGTGGAACATTAAATTTTTTTTAGATATATAAATATATCTTCAATATATATATAAATATAGTTTCACAGATTGTGTATAGGCTGCTTCCAAAGATGTCCATTTGTCTCTGCCTTGACCAATTTGAAGTCAGTTAGGCCCGGCTGTTTATTTTCTTCCCAGCGTGTCATTGGTTTACCTCTGCCTATTTTGCCTTGTGGATCTCTCCACAGGGTAATATAAATAATGAAAATATGGTCTAATCGAAATTTGTATACAATCGTATACAAGATTATAATAACGATAAAAGAATCGTGTCGTGTTTAACAATGCAACCAGTCCCGAGAGGGTGGCGTACGTGCGCCAGAGCACGTTTCGCTCGCTAACGCCGGCACCTAGCCTCGTCTGGGGACTGTTAAGGGGCCACCGCTATCTGCTCATTATTAATTCAAACATAGTCAATTATAAGCTCGTTTTATCACTTAAGTTGATTTGAATATTATAATTTCTATAATATATTAAGTGCGATGCTACGTAGATACCTTCAGTATAAGTCGTGCGCAGAAGGTTTGCCGATGGTCACCCCTCCCGCTTCCTACGACTGGGACCGGGCCTTGTTTAAGTAGTACTAAGAAATAGACGACCGGGGGTCGCGTTTGTGGGGTTGTCATCGGCAAATCTTCTGCGCACGACTTATATATACTACTTTTATATAGTTTGTCTTTAGGACGATAATTTGGCAGCTCACGACAATGAAATTTCGTAGCTCTTTCCTTATAGTACAGTATACTAACCTAATATTTTCGCGACTAAGTTTTTGAGACTACTGTACATAATAAAACTATTTTTTAACGGCTTTAAGCGCGGTAAAGTTTTACTTAGCCTATCGCCTATAATTAATATGAACAAGTTGGCGGTAGGCTAAAAATAAAACTTTAACAATACTCATTAACACCGCCGAGTGCCGAGAAGGCTGACTGCATTGCCACGCTTAGTGGCAATGTTAGTTCACTGTGCGACGTTAAACCATCCTTCTGGTCATAGGTGGCATCAGTGTATTTCCTACAAATTTATTTGTAGTATTTCTTTGCGTATGAACCCGTTCACTTACTCTCACTTCTGTACAATGTCGTTTTCAATTCCTGCACTCCCCCATATTTAAAGGAACTTTTTAGTATCCTCTATCAATCTCATTCCTGTAATTTACGCTCAAATGAAAATCTTCTGCTAACGATACCTAAACACACTTCGTCCTTCGTACAAAATTCCAGCCGTACAGGCTGTTCGTCTGTGGAACTCCCTCCCTTGAAAACCAGACAAGCTACATCCATTTCTACATTCAAACACTTGGTCACTGACCATTATTTGTCCATTAAATAAAATTTGTTGAAGTAAATGGAATTGTATTATTGTTCGCATGTAGGTATATGTAATTTATATTATTATAATCTATTTAATTATGTATATCTATATTAGTTTATTATTATTTTATTTTTTTCTTGTAATGTCTCCTTGGACACTGGGGTGACTGGAAGAGATCGCTATAAGCGATAAGGCCGCCTGTTGTTCTAATGGAAATGTATTTATATTCAATTGTCTAGGTTTAAAATAACTTAAACATAGACATTTAATATAAATAGCTTTAATATAAATAGTTTTCTTTCATTCGTTCATTCAAATCTGGCCCTAGTGTCTCAACTCGAAACAGCACAGATGTGTATAATTGTATACTCTTTATAGTGATGTATATTTGCGTCGTTTGAGGGCTTCAGTTGATGAAGCTGCGTTGTTAATTGAATTAATAACAAAGGATAATTAATTAAATTATCCTCATATAAACAGGTAAATATAATATATTTAATTTCAGCAAATAATTATATTCATTCGCTTCTATGAACACAACCTGTTTTTACTGCAATAAAACTAAATGATTCATACTTCTGATCCTAAAAGATAATATAACAATATCATGTTATTTTAATATACATGATAAGAAACCTTATCGTTGCACATGTTTGTACACGGTTTCTTTACTTATACAAGATTGAGTCAGTCGGGGATTAAAGTTTTGGTTTTTGAAGTGAAATTTCTTTAGTATCTTGTGATTTGAAACTCGATGAGAAGAAAAAGCGACACTAAAAAGAGATAAACACATAAATCTATAGGACTAAACCTGCGAGAAAATGAGATAGAATATATTATATTTAATAATTTAAACACTATATTCATATAGATACAGTTGGAAATGTTTTGAAATTTTTCGTTAAACTTCAAATTTCGTGTTTTAAAGCTTATTATATATATGACAACGATATAATATATGAATTGTGACGTCACGAAATTTAGAACACACTCACACAATTTTTGTTTTCTACATAGTTTACAGGCCAGTCTAAGATATGACTGATAATGCACAGAGCCGGAAAAAATGTGCCAGCCAACAAGCATTTAAAGTACGCTTCGTTTCGGTTGTGAAGTATTAAAACATAGCAAGTGGTTCAAAAGAATTTTTCTTTTTTTTCTTCTTGGAGTACAGCAGACAGGCTGAGGGCCCAACTATGATGGAAAGTGGTTACCGTCGCCTATAAACATTTGCAACACTAAAGGTGCTACCAATGTGCTGCCGGATTCGTAATTGGGGCTGAAACCTGGCCACATAATCGGCAGCATAATCTAGATCAGGGATGGTAGCCATCCAGACGGGCAAATGTCCTACCACCTGGCTGTGGGTTGTTTTGTCGCCTCTTACGACAGGCCGCCCCGCCGCAGGAAATTGTATTCTTTCTCCGTTCCTGCACGGTTAAAACTGATTTTATGGCAGAGCAAAAAATTATGTCATGAATTTTAAGCTCACGGTTCGGATGACACGTCCGCTACGCCGTCACCGCGCTATTATTCTGTCTATTTCTATGTATGTGTGAACATAGTCCATGCACAGTTTGAAAGCGCGGCAGCGGCGCGGTTATCGGTGTCGTGTAAAAACTACAAAGCCGCTAACCTTTTGCCATATTAAAATTATTTAATTAGCTTATTGGTATACCAATTTCTACATCTTTTGACAGACAGTTCAATGCCAAATACCTAGCAAGATACTCAACGCACGCTGATCAAAAAAGTCAGTTAATAAGTTTTGAAAATGCTCAGCTGAATTGCATTGTGTAGAACAGACCATTATTAATCTTAACACTTATAGCTCCGAACAGTTCTGACTGTCGACGATCCCTAACTTACAGTTATATATCTTATAAAAGTCTAAACCTTAGATGATGAGTCTTACTCTCTCTCTCTAACTGTGTTCCGTCATAGGGAAGTACTCCGATGAATATTTGAACTGGTAGCACCATCTCCATTGTATAACCGCACCACGCGTTGGCTATTACGTCGGCATCCACATTTCCTGGTCACTTGGAAATCGGCCACTGTTCGTAATACTCCCTCTTTTATATTCAAGCTGTGTAAAAGTTCTCTCTCGGTTTTCCCAAAGAGCTGCAATATGAGGCTTCTCAAAAACATTAATGAAATTTACGATGAGGTAGGAAATACATAGGCCTCCTTGCTGTGGATGATCTACAGTTGTTACGGTAAAACATTTGCCATCAGAAGGTTCGTCTGCCCTATAAGCAAATATAAAAAAAATATGTTAGTTATATTCTACCCCTTAAGAGATCAGAATTGACGTGTCAAGAATTGAAGAAACGGTAGTAGTCGGATTGCTTAGAGACCGCAGCATCGTATTACTCGACCGCCTCAAACAAACCGCACACAATCACCGCCGTGGAAAAAATGTATAACCTATAAAAAAATTAAAAGTTTTCCCCAGCATATGGAAAGAAATAACTTGTTTTGCCTAGCAAGCGACACCGTGGATAAATTTGGTAAGTGCGTATAATAAAAACATTCATATATCCGTGCCGCTATATAACTTGATTACTATAATATATATATATATATATATATATATATATATATATATATATATATATATATATATTATAACTATAATATATATATGTATAATAATAATTTTATTATTATATTAGTATCTATTTCAACTGTACGCCAACGCTATCCATGCAATTAAATCTTGTCTATCTAAAGGTTGCCTGGAAGAGATTGCACTACCCATTGTACTACCTTTTAGTATGTAAGTTTAGTGTGTATTTTTTCTCTGTAATGTTGGTGTACAATAAAGAGTATTATATTGTATTGATTCTGTCCCTGTTTTTTCCGGAGTTTGTGTACGTTTCCAAACTTTTATAATTAATCAATTAGACACTTTTTTATTGCTATAGCAGACAAGCTGGCGATTCATCTGATGGAAAGTAGTACATTTGTAACAAAGGTGCTAATAATGTGCTCAAACAGACTGAAAACTCTAAATACCAAAATTTGTTATTTATGATCAGACATACAACAAAGATAAATTTTCATTTTCATTTTTGCGTTTATATTGGCTTAGACTTCAATTATAGTGATATAAATCTTATTTTACACATTTATTTTAAAATGAGACTTATTCCCTTTATTAACTTAACGTTGTAACTGTTTCTAGTTATTGCAGGAAGCTACAATTCACCCGATGTTGTGAGCACCAAGTTAATTAAGTGGATACTAATTGGATAAATATTTTTTATGCTGAAATTATATGCTGCAGGGTAAAGTAGAAGTTGATTTGCGACAATTGTTACTATGAAGGTATTTGCTAGTTAAGATATTAACGCTTTGAAATATGAGTTGATTCTTATAAATTTTTTAAAATGCCGTGTCTATAAATTAAAGCTATTAAAAAAATCAAATGGAGTATAAATAATGGAGAACACGTTGCTTTTTTTATATTTCTTGTCTATTTGTCGGTTGGTTTAGGACTCACGTAAAAACGAATGGGCCGATTTTGATGCGGTTTTCATTGATCGACAGCAAATTTTTAGAGTTAAAATCTGCGCTACTCTTTATCCTGGGAATCCCGCAGGAATTTTTTTGGTAATTATTTAAAATGGTCAGATAAAAAAAGATCGAATTCCAATGTGATTTTTTCACTGATCGATAGCAAATTTTATGTAATATAATATGTGATATTTTTTAACCTAGGATTCCTGCGCGAATTTTCCCGGGCGCGGTTTATAGTTGTTCGGGTGCATAAAGATTTGCTTATTCCGACACAGTTTTTACTAAAACGATAGCTTACATTGTTTTATTATTTATTTAAATACTGCGGTACTTTGTGTCCCCATCGAGGTGTCACGGCAGCCATACCCATGGTTACGGGCCCGTGGCGCCTCATCATAATGCGGAGGGACGCTGGAAGGTTTAGTGGGTAGTCTGGCGGTCGGCGCTTGCAAGCTCTAACATTGAAGCTTGTGTGCAACACCAGCAGCCGGGAGTCCTACATACCCCTTGGTGGCCTCCCCGGGGCCTGAGTATATGCGCAAATGCATTCCCCCAGCGTTGAAGAAACACAAAATAAAACAGGTACTTTGTGTTCCGGGAATCACTTGGGAATCTCAAGTCAAGCATGGACGAAGTCGCGGGCATATCCTAGTATATATATATTTTTTTCTTATTCAACCACCATTTTTTAGGGTCCGAAATCAGAGCAATAAATAAATAATTGACAGACACGTCAGACTTTACATCCCCAAAGTAAGCAAGTTTTGCCTCACAGATAATATACAATGTACCACTTGGGGACTGATCTCAGCCACCCAGACGATAGAAAAAAACGGAAAGTTCGTTTACGAAATTGAATATCCTAGGAATCGAACCCGTAGGTTCTGCATTACAGTTAATTTTCTTTTGTTCACAGTGGGGAATGCATTTACCCATCGCGCCTCGGGAAAGCCTTTAGGCTGAGGTGTATGTAGGACAATGCCTTGATGCGTTTTTCCAGGAGTATCTTAAGGCTCACTCGATTCCGGCTGAGATTAGTTGTTAGTGCAGCTAACGGACATGGCAATTTTAACAGACATCTTTTCAATATAGCTGCCTGGGCACAGAACCCCTGGAGGTATAAGAAACAGCTGCCTATGTCCTGCTTGAATGCGTAGAGGTGGCCCAATACAGGGCGATAGCCTCCGAAAAGTCTTCAGCGACGTCAAGAAACTGGTGGACTTTCTGGAGGACCTGGGCTGGATGGAGTAATCCCTCATCCACCCTCGCACGCAAAATAGGCACTATGTCGCCGAGTTGCGGAAACCACCCGCTCGTAAAAGAAGAAGAGGAGTATGTAGGGCACCCGGGGCTGGCGCTATACACTCCTTCACTGAGGGAGTTATGAGATACCAACCGCCTAACTATCAAGTAAACCTTTCACCGTCCTTCCGTGTCCTTGTGAGGCGCCACGGGATGCACCATAGGCATGTCACCTGCATTGTCTTGAGGTATGCCGTCAAAATGGGTAGTACCCCTGGGACCACGGTGTTCACCGTCTTCGTCTTCATACCTTTTTCTGTTAACTCGGGGGGAATGTCTTTTCTTGTGACACACACACACGTGTCTTGGATACAAGGGAAAGACAAAAAGCGCCGCCTAGTGTCGCGCGCTTCGTGTGCGTGTGGGATTCTTGCACCAAACGGCAAACGGGATCTCCTCCATTAAAGGAGAAGGCCGAACAAACTACCCACTAAACCTACCTGGGTCCCTATGATAGCATATATCTAGAATTTCATATATGTATAACGTAGTTAAACTTTTCTAACATCCTAGTGCGCCGATCTGGTACTAAACTCCGGGAAGCATGGCTGTACCACTTCGTACAATAGAGGTGATTCTATCACGGACAATGTTCGTCTTCGTACCTTGACTCAGTCCTAATACATCGTGGTGAGCATAACATCGCCTCTGACTCCCTTATCATCGTCTGTGACGAGAGTTCGTCAGCTCATCCTCCTTCCGCTGTCATTCAGCAACCCCCTTCTGGGATACAACGGTAGTGAGAAGCCTACAAAGTCTTAGACGACTCAACCACAGAGGCCGTGATAACAGTAATTGTAATAACTTTTACAAAGGATCAAAAATATCAACCACAAATTATTTCTACGAATTTATATTTTCATATTGGCAAGATAAAGGTACTATTTTTTACAATTTTTAGATAAGAATGATAAGGTTGTGGTTTAAAAATAAATATATTGCGTTTTATTAGCCGAAGAAGATACTGCTCGAAATGATAAGTAGCAGTGAATTATTATCATCGTTCATCGATTCAAAGATCAAGCGAGAATTACATTTAAACTTGATACTTATAGTTTGTATAGTTGACCGAAGATCTCGCCATGTCAGCCTCAATGACGTCATCCGCAGAACCCTTGTCAGCGCCGGCGCACGGAAACTGAGTGGAATATCTCTTAATCTTTAGAAGATTGGAAGACCGTTTGTGTGGGACGCGACATTTATGGACATTTTGGCCCTGTCACATCTTCCAATGACCGAGTCAGAGGCTGGTAACGCTGCTTCATCAGCTGAACCCCTCGAACAGCGCAAATATAGATTCTTAGAAAGAGGATACTATTCCGCACACACGCACGCACGCTTCCATCTGGTAACAACTTGTTACATAGTTTATACTAACTTAGAGAAATAGATGATTCTTTATTGTTCACCAAAGCATATACAAACAGAAGTAGAAAAAGATAAAAGACAGTACAAAACTTTTATGTTAGTGTTATTTGCACCAGGAAAATTCACCTAATTTTATATCGCGAAGTATTCGATTTCCTGGCATCAGCATATATGTCCATTTTTGGTATTAAAACTACATTTAAACAAAATTACAATAAAACCGATCCAGTATACCTAGTAGTTTTCCGTGAAAACTTAACAGAAATATATATCGAGTTACTATCGCATTTTTTATAGACGATGAATGTTTATATCTATAAACTTGAGAAGTGATTGATCTCGTCCAAACTTTCATCCTCTATTTCAAACCATCCTAGTTTTATTTATCTATCCCCCATCTATGAAAACCACAGAAAATGACAAAAAGGACAAAAAGAGTAAAAAAGAAAAAATGACAAAAAGAGCAAAAAGGACAAAAAGGACCAAAACAGTAAAAAGAACAAAAAGGACAAAAAGAGCAAAAAGGACAAAAATGACAAAAAGGGCCAAAAGAGCAAAAAGAAAAAAAGAGTAAAAAGAGCAAAAAGGACAAAAAGGACATAAGAAAAAAATAGCAAAAAGGACAAAATTACAGAAATTACCAAAATGACGAAAATGGCAAATCACAAAAAAAACAAAACCTATCCCATTTTCTGGGATAACCTTTACATAAATCTATCCCATTATCCGGGATGAAAAATATCCCTTGTCCACCCTCGGTATTAAAATTACATATATACCGAATCTCAGCCAAATCGGTCCAATAGGTTTTCCGTAAAAGCATAACTAACAGAGAGACAAATATATTTTTATCCCGGAAACTACCCCATTATTCGGGATAAAAAGTATCCTATGTTCATCCTCGGCATCGGAAATATCCTCCTATTAGCTTCCCCCTTGAAGTTGTGCCTGCCTATGTATTTTCTGTCCGAGGTAGACATATTCCTGCACAACCTCCAGAGGGACGCCATCGACGTTTACCGGTCTCGGCATGACGTGACACTGAACATGACTTTTGTCTTGTCCAAATTCATGCCGAGACCGACTCTTCGGGAGGGATTCATTTAAGCTGCCCAGCATTTCGGCAAGTTCCTCCAAAGTCTCTGCAAAGACAACGATATCGTCCGCAAAACGGAGGTGAGGTTAACTAGATTAGGTGAACAAAAATATATTTTTTTGTTTAATTTTAATTTGTATATATAGTCTTGTTCTAGTGCTTAGTTTTATTTCAATTTGTACAGATGTAAAAATTAAGTTTCTATTAATAAATAATGCAATTATGGAGGGTGAATTTTTCGAGCAGACCTTCAGGGCCAAATAATAGACTAAACGAAATATCGAAAAATACTCAAGGGAGTCTCGGGGCGATTTTGATGGAAAATAAAGCAGTTATTACGCAGGTATCATCATCAGGATACGAAACGGTTGATATTGAAAAAAAAAACAACAGTATTACTATACTATTTTATTTTAGGTATATGTATTGTGTAATATTTATATATCCTATTTATACATGTATGTATTTGATTTGCACATCGCCGTCATACACTGGTGATTCCGTTCATAAAATCCATAGCCCGGGTTGTCTGGAAGAGTTCGCTCTAAACCGATAAGGCTTAATGTGATTTTTTTTTATTGCTAGAGTACAGCAGACAGGATGACATGAACATTTGCGTCACTAAAGGTGCTGCTACCAATGTGCTACTGAACTGGAACCTGACCAGTAATGCCGAAAACAACTCAAGGTTGTTATGGCGGCACAATCTAGACCAGGGGTGGTAGCAATCCAGACGGGAAAATGCCCTATCACCTGGCTGTGGGTTATTTTGTCGCCTCTAACGACAGGCCGCCCGGCTGCAGGAATTAGTATTGTTTCTCCGCTCCTGTATGGATAAAACTGCTGTAAATTGTTGATTTAATGTATATCTATCTATCTATTTAACTGTATTATGACACCAATCCTCAGTGTAAGCTCGTGCATCAATTTCTGTAAAGAAATGTCAATCGTCAAATGACGAGAATTTTATATATAGAATACTAGCTGACCTGTGCCCACTTCGCTGGGCATCAGAAAAAAATTAATAAATGCATATTATTAATCACAATCAAATATACCCTATGTCACTCAGGAATAATGTAGCTTTCCACTGGTGAAAGAATTTTCAAAATCGGTTTAGTAGGTCCAGAGATTACCCCCTACAACGTCACAAACTCACAAACTTTACCTCTTTATTTTTTGTTGAGTTCAATTACCTACTAAGTGAATTCAAAATATTTCTCCTCCTGTACTGCCCGTACCCCAGTGACGCCTGCATCGCACAAGCCTATCTAGCCAAATAGGGTGCGCGGCGACCACGCAACTTTTTTCTAATACTTAATTTTTTTAAAACTCGTGATATCTTTCGAATGGAATGTCTGAATTGAATAATTCAAAAAGTTGTGTAAAGGTATTGAAGCAGTCTTGAATATGAAGTAATTTATTTTGATAAGGATGAATAACAAGATACAAATAAAGAGCCTTTTCTAGCGGCGGCATTTTAATTAATGTTTAAAATAAAAGAACACTTATTGTGGCATAACTATAATAGTTAGACATATGCTGTTCCGACACTTTTTGTAAATAATGATGTGTTCTGCAAAGTGGTAGTACATTATTTTATTCTATCATCAATAGTTTTCGTAGCGCACGCGATTTTAGATAAAAAATTACACCTTGGGTTACATTATTGAAGTTTTAGTAAAGATCCCTAACTTTTTGAAAATATAATATACCCTATGTCAACCGGGGATAGTGTAGCTTACCAACAGTCCCGGAACGAGATAGGGAGAGAGATGGTAGTGCGCATGCGTCTCGCGGGCGCCGACGTCAGTCGGGAGCCCGCGGGCGCAGGTATGCGCATGACCTCCCTCCCTGAAATACCGCTGCAGGGGCCCTCTAGCATCTAGGGAGCAGAGGAGTCTTCACCCCTGTTGACGAAGTGAGTTTGCCTCTCCCGGGGCATTCTCAAGCACTTGTGCGCTAGGATCGGTGTGGGCGTAACTACGTTCTGTATCTCACGCCTTTCCTGCCATAAGCGCGGGGCACATGGGAGGAGGGTGGTTTTAGTGGGGTATTGATTAGTCGAGTCTCCACACAAGCCGGTTGATTATTGTTTGGATTGCCTCAGTGGAAAGCCTCCATGATCAACAACGGTCTAATCCCTAGCAAAGGACCCGGTATGTGCGAAATGTATTTCTCCCAACTGAAAAAAAAAATAAAGCTTGCCAACAGTGAAAGAATTTTTCAAATCAGTTCAGTAGTTTCGGAGCCGCAACGCAAACAAACAAACAATCAAATCTTTCCTCTTTATATAATATTAGTATAGATAAACATTTGGTTCAGATAAATACAAGAAAATTAATTAATAAAACATTACATGACCTTCATGTAATGTCTATTTACTAGTGTTAATATTTGAACTTTCGTGCATGTTGTTAGAACTATCACGTTGGCAAACATCGAGATTACTCATATGTGAAACCTGTCAAACGTAATCTTATTTGTGCAAGTAAACATACAAGAAAATGATTTGAATTAGAAAATGATAATCAGAAAATTACGTGGCAGTCCACGAGTTATAAACGGTTCCGTAGTGGCGACAAATTTCCATTGTTTCGTTCATTTGGCTTCGGAGCCCTAAGACGAAATAAAAGTGTAGCGCGTGTAGACGGAGTCTACGTGAACAGAAGCGTCGAATGAAGTGAAGCACATTTTTGGGACATCGGTCGACGAAGTGTGACAGTCAGCGCGTTCGTCTTGTTCGTCAAAATGCTTCGTCTGTCGTTCCACAAGGCGACCGTGGTCGTTGTCGTCGTGGCGGAAACGTGACTAATGACGTCATCATTTTCGATCACACAACACTCACAACGACCCATTTCAAGAGGTGGGTCGAATAACCGTTCCACTTGCGTTTCCGATTGTCACGCGGGCAATCAATTGGAACGAAAAAATCGCGGTCGGGAGCGTAGCCATTGTGTGAAAGGAGTCCTAAATTTCGTGACGTTACATTTCAAATGCGCAATTTGAATTATTAACGAAATACTTCAAAATATTTCCAACTCTATCAGTATAAGCATAGTATTTAAATTATTTAAAAATAATTTATTATATGAAAGTAAACTAATTACGGAACTGCTGTTTTAATTTAATAATTTCTTGATGTAAAATTGCAAAATATGTGATGTCACATTAGGGAGGGAGGAGTCTCACGAATGTGACAAGCACGGTGGAGGGGTCAAGAAATCATGAAATTCGTGTGACGTAATTTGCGGCTGGTCTCTTGTGTGCGTAAAGTTATGTAATATACACGTGGTTTACCGTCTGTGTGGTGTAATGGATCCACTGCAAAATGGTCTACTTTTATCTGCACTAATTCGATTACGTTCTCATAACGCACTGCGACGCGATCGTCATTCTATTCTGAGATCGGCGTCCTTCAGCCGGCTTCACCTTGATAACCCGAGACTCCGTCTTCCCAATGATGGTCTAAAACGGAACGATAAAAAGCATGTAATAAAAAATACTCCATAACACAAGACCTTAAAACAGTCATAAATAATATATTAAATTTTACGTTGATGAATCGTATACAATTGTTGCGGTTATTTAGTTTTGACAAATTATCCATATTGAAAGCGATGGTAATCAAGTTGTAGATTAATATCAAACGGTAATGAACTTTGGTCATGGTCGTGTCATATTATATATGATTTATAGTTATTAAATAATATATTGAAACCGTTATATTGAATCTATATTTGAATACATAATTAAATCCGTTTATTATAAACTAGGATATGCCCGCGACTCCGTCCTAGCTTGTCTTGAAATTCCCGGGACACAAAGGACCGCATTTAGAAAATAATGTAAGCTATAGTTTTAGTAAAAACTTTGTCGGAATAAGAAGATTTTATGCACCCGAACAACTTCAAACCGCTCCCGGTAAAATTCCCGCGGGATTCTCAGAATATAAAGTAGCGCAGATTTTAAGTCTAAAAATTTACTGTGGATCAGCGAAAGCCGCATCGAAATAGGCCCAGTACTTTTTACGTATAACCAGAACAAACACGACAACCAGACAAGAAATCTAAAAAATTGCATCATGTTCACAATCATTTATACAGTCTATTCCAGTTGTCTTTTTTTTTAATGAAACTTCTTTAGGATTGTTGTGATTTGAAACCCGATAAAACGAAAAAGCGGCACTAAAAAGAGATAAACACATAAATCTATAGGACTAAGCCCACAAGAGAATAAGATAGAATACATTATACAGCGTTTTATAGTACTCGACCTCCTTTTTGTGCGGTGATTCATAGCTTCCTCACTCTTGTCTACTAAGCATTGTAGATATATGTAATTATGTTCGTCTGTATATTCTCTGAAGTTTCACTTCTACTGCGTGTGAACTGCACACACACAATTTTTTAAATGGATTCAATGTACAGACACGGTGTTTATAGCATTTTATAATATTATAGATTTTACGTTTATTTAATTTTGACAAATTATCCCTATCTAAAGCGATGGTAATCAAGTTGTAGATTAATATAATAATATCAAATGGTAATAAACATTGATCATGGTCGAGTCATTATTATATATGACTACCGGTCTCGGTAGATGTTGTCTTACCCTAAAAAAATAAAAATTTCGAACCCGATTCCAGCGCCACCTACCCGGGTCTAATTGTGAATCTAAACCACCTTGGGACCCACTGAAACACACTTAAAATTCCATAAATCCTAGAACCCGATTCCAGCGCCAAGTATTTTGTTTTCTTTTATTGCACGAGTTCAGCAGAATGGCATACGACCCACCTGATGGAAAGCGGTTGCCATCGCCAAAGGACACTTGCAATACCAAAGGTGCTACTCTCTAAAGGGTGACTGGAACCTGGCCACTAATCTTGGAACATAACTCAAGGTCGTTATGACGGCTTACTCTAGACCAGGGTGATAGCCATCCAGACGGGCAAATACCCTACCACCTGACTTCGGGTTGTTTTGTTGCCTCTTACGAAAGGCCGCTTGGTCGCAGGAAATTGTATTCTTACTCTGTTTCTGCACGGATAACTGTTTAGATTGATGGGTTATGTTATTGAAATTTTAGTAGGGATTCCTAATTTTTATATAGCCTATATTAATCAGGAATAATGTAGCATTCGAATGGTGAAAGAATTTTTGTAATCGGTCGAGTAGTGTTTGAGTTTAGTCCTTACAAACATACAAAAGTACAAATCTTTCCTCTTTGTATAGATATATATTAGGGTAATTCAGAAAAAGAATTTTAATTTTTTTTTTGGAAACGTGCTCAAATGTTTCTGTTAGGTGCCTAAATGGGCCTTGTAAAACATGAGCTCTTAATACTAATATTAAGAGTGTCCGCATTGCGCTTTTCGATTTCCTATAAGAATAACACACAGGAAAAAAGGAAGTGTCTGTTTGTAATGTCAAAATAAAAATGTGTAAAAAATCAGGGAGGATAATTCGGACCAGGAGACTCCGAAAATGCAATTTTTAGAATTTTTGTCTGTCTGTCGGTCTGTCTGTCTGGATGTTCCGACTAATCTCTGAAAGAGCTGGACCGATTTTGGCGGGACTTTCACTGGCAGATAGCTGATGTTATAAGGAGTAATTTAGGCTACTTATTTTTTAGGGTTCTGAGAAAAAAAAACTCCATGCGGACGAAGTCGCGGGCGCAGATATTAATAAAAAAAAAGAAATGAGCTCTTAACAGTCATCATGATACAGTAATAAATACTGTTCCGTTTTAGAAAATAATCAATATAAATAATACATTATCTATGATCTACATGACATATTGACACTGTCATCATGATGACACCTTATAATATCAGATTTATTTTTACAGTACTTGTATATTTTTTTCAGAATTTTCCTTTTTCTATTTAGACTACTATGACATTTGATAAATCTTTCCGAGTTACAAGCAAGGATATAAAAGCAGACGTTATAATACTAGGATGTACCCTACCGGGTATAGTAGCTGCTCACAAATTGAAAACCAAGTTCGGAAATACCATGGACATTGTAGTTTTAGACCTTGCTGGCACACAAAGAGCTGTTTCTAAATGTAATGTAGCTTTTCAAAAAGAAGACAATGATGAAGACACTATTGATGAAGAATATGATGATAGTACAGCAAAGCAGCTCCTTGATAATATCACAAGGTACTATTTGTCTAAATTTGCCAGAGAGTTCAAAATTCCTTTGCCAGATTCAATTATTGAACCCCGACTGATAAAAACAACATTGAATAAAGTGTTTCAATACGAAAATGGGAATGCAGTTGAGTGTAATACAGATTTTCATGATTTTGACTACCTCTCATTTTTAGAAAAATTTGAACTGAATCAATATTTTACATTACTTGATCAAAGCATGAGAGATTTATTTCTAACTTTAGTCAATACCGAACTTGAGAGAAAAAGGTTGCATTATTACGACAGCACAACAATGGAGAAGCATATATGTAACGCTTTGATATTCAGGACCTCAAGAAATATCATGAGAACTACAGTGCGTTTAATATGTGGTGCACCAGCTACCGCTGTTTCCGTGCTTTTTTACCTCCATCAATGTTACAGAACCAATAGTTCTAGGAACCATTTGGACGGAGATAACACTAGAGTTCGTGAAAAACTCTTTGGTTATTGTAGAAAAAGACTTGCTAACAAATTACAGCAAAGCATCGCTGACATTACTTTAACTGCTAAAGCTATAAAAGAAATTAGAACATGCGCTGATGAGCAAGTGATTCTGGAGACAATAAAAGGAGATAGAAATTATGTGTGTAATCTTCTAGCTATGGCTTTGAGACCAGATCAGCTTAATAGTATTCAACTTGAAGACCAATTACTTTCAGAAAATTATCCAGAAATAACTAGATCAATGACTCAAGGGAAAGCTAAGAAATTTTTAGTGCAGTATGAGGAAAATTTTTGGAGCCGTCAAGGTTATAGTGGAGATATATTGAGTATCAAAGGACCAATTATCTGGGCAATGGAAAGACCAAGATTGTCGACTACTGGAAGCTTAGACAAGTATGCTGCTTTAGTCGGCTATTTAATTGCTAGAGATGAGAAAAGTGATTCAAAAGAAGCTGTTATTGAACAACTTGTGAAGTTATTTGGAAAAGAAGCATCTTTGCCGGTGACATATAAAGAGACAAATGTAGCTGATGTGTTTATACCTCGATGTGGGGATTATGTAGCTTTGAGACGTTTGACAACTGAAGGATGTAAGTATCTAGAATGGGGAGCTTTGGATATATTCGCTGATGGTGATGTAGCCTCTGCTTTGGAAGCAGGTAACGCGGCTTATTTGCATTTGCTTAGCTGTCTTCGTCCGCAAGCCCAAACTTATGACGATCTCACCATTGGCGAGTGGCCTCATACTCTGCACGATAGTACTTATGAGAAGTGTATATCACAGCTAAATATTATTAACGGCTTAAGGTTTGTTATGTTTACTACGGTTTTGATTGTTGGCGTGAGCATTTTGAAGTCTTATTGGAGGAGATGAACTTTAGAATTGCGTTAATGAACATTTTGTAAAAATGCTTTTCGTGTTACATTACTTTGCTATTAAAGGTAAATAATTTGGTTTATTGATTACCACTAAATAAATGAAAACCGTGAAATCAAATTTGCAGCTCTTAAAGCGTAATTAATAGAATCGTTAATGGTGCATCTATCTGCGATAGTGTTACAGATATACGCCATTTCACATAGATATGGCGATAGATTTAATGCGTTATTTGAGTTGCGAGATTCTTAATGACATAAACATAGACAACACTTTATTGTTCACCAAAACAAAAATTACAAAAATGCACAACAAGACAAGTTATTTGGTAGTTATTTGGTAAAATAAAAGGCGGCCTTATCGCTAAAAGCGATCTCTTCCAGGCAACCTGACTCAAAGGAAATTCTTAAATTATGTATAATTATTATGCAACAAAGAAAAAAAAAAGAAAATAAAAATGACATACATGACCAGCAGATTACAGTCTAAAGTATTGTAAACTGGCACATATATACATTATTGCGTAAGACTAACAATGATTCCTAAGTGAATTTTTAAATATGTCAAAAGATTTAGCTTTTCTGGCGTCAGTGCGCCAAGAGTTCCAAAGTGAGACGGCCTTCATGGCGAAGGAGTTGGAATAAAATGTTGAAGAGTGTGAAGGTGCCATTGACAGGAGATTATTAGTGGAGCGCAAATTGAGTGAGTGTGACGTATAAAGGAAGTTGAAACATTCCTTAATGACATTGAATATTAACAGAAAAGGTATATACTAATGTGGCTGTGCTTTACCGCGCGTATTTTTTAACGCTTTAAATAAGACGCATTCGCTCATAGTCTAAACCTGTAACACTAACTAGTGCAATTGATACATGTCTACATATAGGTAGGTGTTAGAGATCATATAAAATTTCATATTATTTTAATACACGTCGTATTCCTCCCTCCCATACGAATCTGTGAAAGCTGCCATTTAGGTTCGCTGGTCGAGCACTTATGCTATACAATGCCATGAGTGACAACTGAAATTAACAAATAAATATTTTAAATAAAGATAGCTAATTAGATAATAATATTTCCTTAAGTTTTCGTAACTAGTATACATAATAAAAACTACGATTTACAGGTTTTAAGCACGGTAATTTATTAGATTTTTATTATTCCGACGTTTCGACCACTTTTCAGTAGCTGTCATCACGGAAGACAAAGATGTGAAGTGTTAAAGTTTTATTTAGCCTACCGCCAACTTGTTAATTTTAATTCATTCGTTGTTTTATTTTGTTTATGGTTATAATAACCATATGTAAATTACGGCTACTGAAAAGTGGCCTAAACATCGGAATAATAAAAATCGAATAAATTACTGCGCTTAAAACCGTTAAAATGTAGTTTTATTATAGAAATAGATAATTCTTTTTTGTACCCTAATACAAAAATAATTTACAGACTAAAACTATATATAAATACGCACAAAGGGCGGTCTAGTCGTTGAAAAGCGATCTTGTCTATACAACACCAGGAATGAATTGAGATTATAAGAGCAATGTATACCATGTATATAATACACAGCACGATTACTAACATTTTAGTCATAAATATATAAATGCAATATATAGAGATGTTTATATATAAATATATGTGTACGATCGGCCCAATTGATTCATGGCCCACTTTGCGAATAATTCGTTTAAATCCGTCAAAATAATAAAGTTTTTTTCTCTATCATGCATATAAAATTGAAATAAAAACAAAAACAAATAACATAATATCACCTGATGGAAATATCTGCACACAAAATATTCTTGTAACGTAACCTACTTCAAATCGCAAATCTTATAACCCGCGCGCATAACGTTTGCCGATGACTACTTACTATAATTGTATATACTTATGTAAAGTATATACAATAATAAATTAAAATAATATATTTATTGCAACAATTATTTATGCAACCTTTTTTGTCAACCCTACTAACCATCGACGCGTGACATCATAAGGTTATCGACAACCTTCTGTGCACTGGTAGTAAGTACTAAGTTGAATTTATAGGTGATTTTGGATTACAACTAGATAAACTATGAAGCATTTCTATTGTTATTGAAGGAATAAACCCGACTAGGGTGGAGGAGCGAGTTGGAATGCTCCTCCGTCTCTAACGAAGATCTTCCAGCGAGGCTAGTGTTATTCTTCACAGGCCTAGGCCCATCTATTAATGTTGGAAATTTGTATATATTCTTAGTACATTTCGGGAAACGTTTGCGACTTCAATTAATGTACAGTGCCACCTATTGGCTTATAAGTGTTCCACTACATTATGCATAAAATCTCTGGTTGTTTTTATGGTCAAAAAGTAACTTATTTATTATTATTTATTTATTAACTTACAAACATCGCTATCATTACAGTTGTCACCAATACGATAGCGTGGTACACATAATACATTATAGATAAATATATATACATATTCAGTCGTTATAACATATAATATAATACGCAGTTCTTGTGAATTCAGTCACAGTGCTGATAAAAATGTAAATTTCTTGACATATCTTGTTCAATGTTCGCAAGGCCTGTGTCATTATGCCTTTCCTACTCATAAGCGCGGGGCACATGGGAGTAGGGTGGTTTTAGTGGAGTATTGATTAGTCGAGTCTCCACACAAGCCGGTTGATTATTGTTTGGATTGCCTCAGTGGAAAGCCTCCATGATCAACAACGGTCTAATCCCTAGCAAAGGACCCGGTATGTGCGAAATGCATTTTCCCCGCCCGAAAAAAAAAGGCCTGTGTCATCGGCGCCTTATTAAGTAAGTTGGTCCTGCCGTATGGTACTACGAACATTGGTGGCTGCCTACGTCTCATCATAAAATTCGCAGGAACGTTCAGTTTGATTTTAACTAATACTCCTGGGTTAAATAATTTTCCTCTTAACAATTTAAATAAGTAGGACACCAATGCAAACTTTCGTTTGGATGCCAAATTATTATACCCAACCATGCCTAAGACAAACAAGGTGGGGTACATCAAAGGATAAAATGGGTAAACACCATAAAGTCTTAGGTATAAAAATCTAGTAAATTTATTTTGTATGCGCTCCAACATGAGACTATATTTAGTTTCATGTGGAGCCCAGATGATTGCGTTGCTTTCTAAGTGGCTTCTTACTGAAGCGTTAAATAATGTTTTAACTACATAAATACTATTAATACCTTCTTCCTTCCTTTACTTGTTTCGTTCAATGCTGAACCCAGGAGCGGGTGGTAGATCTTATCGTAGCGTCATTAAAATTATGTATAAGAATGAAAGTAGATGAAGTGAAGCTGTTTTTCAGGATCGTAGCTAGAGGAGATATGTCGCTATGTACCCCAATGGGAAACACGCGTGATAATATGTAGCAATAATAGTAATAATAACATCCTATTTATAGGAAAACGGACAGTGTACCTGCCACGGTGTCCAAGGCGGATTGGCGGGTTTGACACATGGGTTATCTAGATGTATTCCTTCACCGTTAGCATGCTGTTACAATTACCATGCACGTTAGGTCAGAAAACTGCCTGCACCACGCATGCTTTCCGGCCAAGATTCGAACTTATGAATAAGACTTATGAATAAGACCGTAAATTAAGAGTATATTATGTAGGTATGGAACTGATAGAATCTCCTCCTTAATACTACCTACTATCTGTTTACTCTGTTGATACAATGGCCGTCAATTTATGCAAACAACATCCTGTATACCTGAACTTGGCCCATTTACATCGACCTCTCGTTATTTCAATGCCACCAAATGTCGTCGGACGCAGTCAAGGTTATGACTTTGATGGAGTATTCCTGCTGTTTTAGGGCATCCCGTCTTTCAATAAGGACTGTTTGATGTGCATTGAATGCTTTATTTGCATCCTTTAAAACAACAGGAAAAGTTCTAGGAATTAAATATCCTACTCGATTAGGCCGAACTATCTACATGTCTAACCTACCATTTCTGTCATAGTACCTTCTTGAGATTTTCTTCATTAACTTATCATCAACATTTTCAAATATTATGAAAAAGCTACTAAACTATTAGGCTACTACATAAAAATAATTATTTTGATTTATATATTATAATAATAATAATAATAAATTTAGAAAAGTACAAAATTGTGGATAACACTAAACAATAAGGAGACAAACGAAATTGCAGCACGACAAAGATGCGCACACCCACTATCAGCTGCGCCCGCCTCGCCGGGTTCTACGTCTCGGTCATCAGCGTCGTATGAAGACATCGTGACGGCAACGACCACTGGGATATCGAGCGAAGACGAGGAGGAGCCAGCGCCGCCCGCCCCGCCGCTAAGACCTGTGCGGGGCCGTGGGCGGCCACCGTCGGCACGCTTGGGGCCTGCGGGACGTATCCGCGCGCGGCCCTCGCTACCGGTGGTGCAGTGCGCCGCATGAGATGGACTCAAGAGTTGAATGAGTGCGTCATGCGCGCGCGTACTATGAGGCGACAGAGCGAGGAACTAACCTCACTTCGTATCGTGGCCGTTTGCTGTCTTTGTTTCAGACCCTTCAACCAGCATCCGCCGTGACGGCGCAACGACTATCGGATCAAGTGCGCGCTATCCAGCGATTACACCTGCTGGACGAGTCGACACTTGATCGTCTACGCAATGCTGTACGGATCAACCGCGAAAGTACTGACACGCCGCAGCCTACGTCATCGGCAACACCTGCGGACTCGCAGAGGCCGGTGAACTTTACCATGGACGACGTGTCAGATGGCCTAGCGGTAGGTAATGTAAGTATCCAGATTAATGAGCAGTTGAGAAGGACTTTGGAACATTCGATTCAAGAATTCCGAGATCAGCCTGTCTTAAATAGGCCACGCGTTCCGAAATTGCCCTGCATAGAAATAATTTGTTGCTTATGGGAGCTCTGGATTGTTTGCTAGCGCCTTATTTTAGGTCTAGCACGGACCTTGCCGATACGCACTCGATCCTATATTGCGGGGCCGTAGCTGTATGTCGAGTGGCTGGTGTAAAGTTTCCAAATACACAGGCTACCCGACCTACAAGCTGCAAACCTGCCTGGCAAATACGGATTGAGCGGCGTATCGGCAGGGCGAGAGTTCTCATAGCCAAATTAATCTGCTTCCGGGCTGGCAATTGCCGGCCCCGAGTTATGCGCTTCGTGGCTCAGGCATTCACTGGTACAAACGTCAGTCCCACTGAATATATGGCCAGAGCCACGGAACGTATAGACTTCTGGAAGCAAAAAGTCTATGCATGGGCAAATAGAATCCGCCGATACAAAGAGCGAGCGGATAGATATTTCTTGAATCGGACCTTCCAAAGTGAAGAGAAAAGGGTTTATAGAGGTTGGGAGAAATCTAGCGATAGTGTCGCTGACAAGCAAATGCTAAATACTGATGCCATGGCTTCTTTCTGGCGCAGTATCTGGTCAGTGCCTGTCAATTATACGGAAGGTGACTGGATTGAGGTGGTCAAGCAATCATGCGAACAGGTGCCAGATATGGAACCTATTACCATTGAACCACTTGATGTTGGTAATGCAATTCGTTCGGCACATAACTGGAAAAGTCCAGGACCGGACGGATTGCATAACTTTTGGATCAAGTGGTTCAAAAGCTCGCATGGTTGCTTGGCTAATCAATTCCAAGAAGCTGTTGATCGTGGTTCGCTTCCAACCTTTATGACGACAGGCGTCACCCATTTACTCTTCAAATCTGGCTGTACCACTGAACCCAAAAATTATAGACCAATCACATGCTTACCCACCATCTACAAGCTCCTTACGTCCATTTTGGGAAAAAAAATATCAAATTATTTTTATAATAATAACATTTTGGCAATCACCCAAAATGGATGTAAGGCTGGGTCACGCGGTACGAAGGAATTGCTTCTCATTGACACAACTGTTAGCCAACAAGCCCGACGGAACAGAAGAAATCTCTCCGTCGCCTGGATCGACTACAAAAAGGCGTATGACTCAGTGCCGCATACATGGTTGATGAGAGTCTTAGAGTTGTATAAAGTCGATGCAACTCTAAGAACCTTTCTTCAGGCATGTATGGGGCAATGGGTCACATACCTTAGGCTTCCAGGGGGGGGAGAGGTTCCTTTGCCGGAGGACGCGATAAATATAGAGCGTGGAATATTCCAGGGTGACAGCTTGAGTCCCTTGTGGTTTTGTCTAGCATTGAACCCTCTTAGCAATTTGCTAGAGTCTTCAAAGCTAGGCTATCGGTTTCGTAGAGGGGTGCGATCATGTCACACTTGTTGTATATGGATGACCTCAAACTTTTCGCATCCAACGAGCCAGACTTGATTGAATTACTGAAGACAACAGAACGCTTCAGTAAGTCAATTAATATGGAATTCGGGATAGAAAAGTGTGCGGTCATGCATGTGTGGCGAGGGAAAGTTGTGAATTCACCGAATTTGCAACTTTCAGAGAACATGTCTCTCAAATCCCTCTCCGAGACCGAGACGTACAAGTACCTGGGTATGTCAGAGTCCTTAGGTATAGCCGTCGCGGACGTTAAACAGACGGTGAAGGACCGATTTTTTTGCCGCCTGAGGAAGGTTTTAACCAGCCTTCTCTCAGGTGGAAATAAAGTCAGAGCCTTCAACAGCTGGGTTATGCCCGTGTTGGCATACTCCTTTGGCATACTTAGGTGGACTCAAACGGAGCTGGACGCCCTAGATCGAAGAGTCCGTTGCCTACTGACAAAACATCGTATGCATCACCCACGTTCATCAGTAATGAGATTGTACATCTCGCGAAGATGTGGGGTCGAGGCTTTCTAAATGCCAAGGATCTGCACAATCGTGAGGTGAACAATCTCAGGGCATATTTCCTTAAGATGAACGTGGGCTTGCATAAAGATGTTGTGGCAGTAGATAAAGGTCTTACCACGCTCTCGTTGGCTAAAGAGAATTGGTGCAACCTGGCAGTACTGAGCTCCTCCGACCGCATCAATGTATGGAAGAGCAAGGAGCTGCATGGCAGGTTTTATCGGGCCTTAACAGGGCCCGACGTAGACCTGTCAGCGTCGGTAAACTGGCTACGGTTCGGTAACCTCTTTGGAGAAACCGAAGGTTTTGTCTTTGCAATTATGGACGAAGTTATTAAGACAAATAACTACCGGAAATATATCCTGAAGGATGGCACCTTAGACATCTGTCGGGCATGTCATCGCCCAGGTGAATCCCTCAGGCATATTGTTTCCGGCTGTTCACATCTTTCTAACGGCGAGTACTTGCACAGACATAACCTCGTAGCCAGGATTATCCACCAGCAACTTGCCCTTCGATACGGTCTTGTGGAAACGGAGGTGCCTTATTACCAGTACTCGCCGGAGCCAGTTCTTGAAAACAGTCGTGCCACGCTCTACTGGGATCGATCAGTTATCACGGACAGGACTATTGCAGCCAATAAGCCTGATATCGTGATAATAGATCGATCTGCACGACGAGCAATACTCGTTGACATCAGTATCCCGCATGACGATAACCTCGTGAAGAAAGAAAAGAAAAACTAAGTAAATACTTAGATCTTGCTCACGAGGTTACCGCTATGTGGCGTCTGGAGTCAACGAGCGTTGTGCCGATAGTTGTCACCGTCAATGGTCTTATAGCGAAAAGCCTCGACCGTCATCTAGAGAGACTTTCGCTAGGAGGCTGGGTGAAGGGCCAGATACAGAAGGCAGCACTCTTGGACACGGCACGAATTGTGAGGAGGTTCCTGTCTCTGGAGCCCTAACCACCGGTAGTTTGGACCCCAGGCCCCGCTGGCGGTGAGCTACAAGATTTTATATTTTTTTATTGAATATGTATTTATTTTTGATGTATTTTTATAAAAGAATGATTCTATGTATTTTTTTATAAAAAAATGTCTATATATTTTTTAAAAAAATGTAAAATTTTTGAGAATAAATGAATACATAAATAATAATAATAATAAATCGGCAGACAAACACACACACTGTATATCACCAAATTAAGCAAGTTACGCTTGTGTTATGGGTAATATACAACGGACCATTCTGGGGCCGATCCCAGACACCCAGACCATAGTAAATAACGGAGAAAATACGTTTCCGAAATTTACTATACCAGGAATCGAACCCGGAGCTTCTGCGTTGCAGTGAGGTAAGCCGGCAAAGGCTTAGCCCGCTCAACCACAGAGGCCGTCCATTAAAAGGTAACTTGTGGTAGTATCTTATATTCTTGATATTATCTGTAGAAGAGCATATTTTGCTTGAGGTTTTGAGATAAGTAAGTGTTTACTACAGGCAGTGCAGAGACGCATGGCAATGGCAATACCATATTACGTACTTAGAACCTGTTCACTCGAAAGATCATAATTTGTCTAAATAATGCTCAAATAGAATTTTGGTCAACTTTACAGCGTGTTTGATATGCCCGCGCATTGCATATTCATTATTATTATGTTATTCATAGCAAGCAACGATTGTATTTTTTTTTTATTAACTACTCTGCGGACTTGAGTTCCGTACCCTTTTTTACAACTTAATTACTATTAGTTTTTAGGTTTATACACGCTTATTTTGCTATTGTGTGTGACATTAATTTTGTGATTTTTGTGTTGTAGTGTACCTTAAGAATAACTTGAATATTATTTTATTTTTTATTTTTAATATTATACTAATGTAGAATGTATCTGTTACATACTGGTGTTGTGAGGAAGTGTATGTGCAGTGTGTGCCTTATGTCTATACCTATATATATCTTAACTAGTGTTACTTTTCCTTTCTGTTCCTAGGTTATTAATTTTTAGGCTCTTTGTATGTTTGGTTTGTTTGTAAAGTGTGCGTGTAATGCAATGCGGTGGTAGTGCGCGTTGGTGTGAGTGAGTGCGCGATTGTATTTAAATTGGGTAGCTTGTTAGAAGAAAATAAAGAAAATATACAAACAACTCATAATTTTTTTAATCTGTGACGCCTGTTAAATGTTTAATATCAGTCTACATAAAATACATAAAAAACTATTGCTATAAAATTTTATCAGGCGTTCTGTAGAATGTTTATTTTATTTTTAGACAAATCAGTAAATGGCTGCAAGTTTAAATTTCTTTACAAATACTTATTCATTTGGCCTGAAAAACATGTTTTAAACGTCCAAAGGCTTATACAGTTGTATAAGGTTTGGGAGCTATAAAGAATTATGTTCTTTTTCTGGGCACCTAATCATTATTATATAATAATCATTACTCGTATTCATTAATTAACCATAGAATAAAAGTAACTACCTGTATAGGTAGTTACTTCTATTCTATGGTTAATTAATGAATACGAGTAATGATACTTAGACCATAAAAGAATTGGATTGGTTGTATGAAGGATGACATGATGATTTCTAGTATAACAGAGGACCTCTGCCAGAATACAGGAGTATGGAAAGAAAATAAAATCATAATAATTATACCAACCCCAAGTGATTGGGAAACTTTTAGTTATTTATATTGTTACGAGCTACAGGACTCGAATTAAAAATGCCGTTGGAACTACTATAGAATTTATTAGAACTGTACAAACACGTATAAAACAAATACAAATAAAACTGGCTGCAACCAGTTCACACTGCACGATTCCATACAATTCGACACGCGTAAAGTCCGTCGTCTATATCGCTAATCGGAACTATTCGGCTACTAGAAAACGTCTTACTCATTTCGTAGCCGTCGCTTGACTGCCCGCCCCTCCATTCGGGCATCGTCTTATACTAACTACACAGTACAAAGAAATTGGCCGCGCACACTGAGTTTTTAAGAAATAGTAATTTGCATACCTGCGAACTGCCACAAAGTCGAAAAGAATAACAATAAGGATTAGTTCAACGCTAATGATGGTTATAAAACAAGTAAAAAGACAATAGAATGTTTTTCTTAATTACTAATTCAAAAGACAAAAGAATTCCTAATCCGGTAAGACAATGGGCTGCGCTTACAACAGGCAGCTGTGCGCTTATCTTTGACGGCATGTAACAATATATATATATAAAAATTCAGCACCTATAGTTATGATTTTGTCCGATAAAACTAAATTAATCGATTGATTGACTTATTTAATCATTAATATTGGACTGAGTCACAGCGATTTATAAATATAAAGTAACAGTTAAAGCCGGTGGTAATTTATAGTTCGTATTCAATCGTATTGGCGTAATGACTAAACTTTTTTTTCATAAACCTTGTGACCTTTGCAACCGGTAGTACTTCCTAGGCATAAAAAAAACAACAATAACAAACGGAAGAGGAAGATCGTTTGACACGCCTGAGTTGACTTCAAATGCACCGAGTAATTTGTTCATAAAAACTGAATTATCTTAATTGACTTTTAGCATTACATTATAACTTAAAAGTTTTTTATTATTATTCTAACAGTTCAGTTCAATTTTAGAGTTCGGGCTTATATTATAAGCGATCTCTTGCAGACCACACTATGTAAGAAATGCAATGTATGATAGTCGTGGGCAAATTGCATAAAAAATAATTCGAAAACATAATTATATGAATAATGACTGATGTACTGATATATATCTTCTTCTTCTTCTTCAGCCAATCTCAGTCCACTGCTGGACATAGGCCTCCCCAAGTACGCGCCACATATTCGGTCTCTCGTCTTCCTCATCCAGCCCCTGCCGGCGATATTACGCAGATCGTCAGTCCACCGGGTTGGCGGGCGTCCTACGCTACGTTTGCCGAGACGTGATCTCCACTCCGGGACCCGTTTGCTACATCTGCCGTCGGTCTTGCGACAGACGTGACCGACCCACTGCCACTTCAAGTTGCTAATTTCTCGAGCTATATCGGTTACCTTCGTTCTCTTACGGATGTCCTCATTTCTGATTTTATCCATAAGAGAAACACTTAACATAGCTCGCTCCATAGCCCGTTGAGCGACTTTGAATTTGTGGACTAGTTCCGCTGTCAGTGTCCATGTCTCGGCACCGTATGTCATGATGGGTAGGACGCACTGCTCGAAGACTTTCGTCTTCAAGCATTGTGGAATGGTCGACGAGATTGATATATATACCTTAAATAAATAAAATATATCCAATAATCTTTATAATATGTAAAAAAAGATATATAAATAATATAGTTTGATAATGATTACTATTTAAAGTATGAGATATTAATTTTGTAAGTTTTTGAAAATTCGAAGTACTTTTGCCTTTCGCCTGTGTCACATTTTCAGGCAGACTTACACAGCCGGACAGCCTGCACAGCGAATTATTTGGTGTAGAGTGTTGAAACGTGTGCATGTATATCTCAGATATATCGTACAACCAACTTACTCTTGGAAAACTGCAGTGCTCTCGACTAAGATTTAAACTGACGTCATAGCAATCACGACTTGAATTACAAATAAAATGCATGTTATCCTTAAATAATACCTAACGGTCTTATTCATATTGAGTTAGAGCAAGTTTTAAGGCTTCTTTATGGTCCTTGAAGAAACCTTCAAACTGACTAACTCAATATAAACAAGACCGTAAGAAGTTCATTGATTGTTTGAGATTTTTTTAATAAACTAGTAACTGATGGCTCTAATTGCGATTGGAGCGCGTGCTTCGTTAGAGTGAGGCCTTATTAATGGGTTGCGTCGCGTTGTCACAACGGATCAACGCATTGCGCCTCGCGGGTGCCGACGTCAGTCGGGAGCCCGGAGGCGCAGGTATACGCATGACCTCCCTCCCTGAAATACCGCTGCAGGGGCCCTCTAGCATCTAGGGAGCAGAGGATTCTTCACCCCTGTTGACGAAGTGAGTTTGCCTCTCCCGGGGCACTCTCAAGCACTTGTGCGCTAGGATCGGCGTGGGCGTAACTACGTTCTAAGTCTCATGCCTTTCCTACCATAAGCGCGGGGCACATGGGAGGAGGGTGGTTTTAGTGGGTCCATGGGTTCGAGTCTCCACACAAGCCGGTCGATTATTGTTTGGATTGCCTCAGTGGAAAGTCTCCATGATCGACAACTGTCTAATCCCTAGCAAAGGACCCGGTATGTGCGAAATGCATGCCACACCCGCGTTGCGACGACGCACGTCGTCACGGCACAGCGTCTCAGTGTGGACTGTGGCTTTCAGTCGTCTTTCGACAATGGATCGGAACAAACGTGTTCTATTGTTGCTTTTATTACGCCACCGCTGAAATAAACGTAGAAACAATAAAAGGTTCTAATCCAGCATTTATTGCTGAACCATCCAAAGTACGGCGTCGCCAGACATGATCTGGAATCGCCAACGAAAATAAAGTTGACGAAGTCATCATTGTGTGAGATGCTGGCTGGAAGAGATACCAGGTCGTGTATGGAAACATACTGCACTAAAGTGATGACCATTGCCTCGACTTATTCCTGAGCTGCCGTGTGCTGTCATTATTATTACAAGAACACGCTTATACCTAGACTTTATTTACAATTTTTATTTTTATCCATGTATAAATATAGTATGTACTACATACACTTTTATTTACCCTAATTAGATTTTATTATTTAGTATATTTTATTTACAATTGTATTATATAATATACTTAATAGACGATACCAAGAGCCTTGCCAAACAGCAAGGGCGTCCTGGCGAATTTAAATAAATAAAAAAAAAGGTTCTAGATATCTGCCTTGATTGCATTAGGAAAAAGTAATGGTCGGCTTTTTATGTGAAAGTATAGACTTGTTGTTAGATGATGAAGGCGCAGAGCTCCGACAGCGCAGCGCATCACCTTCCCCCGATTTGTCTCTTGTCCGTCGATCCATTGAAATGTCGCGTGCGACGACGCAACGCATAATGTGGCATGTCACTAAAAATATATGTAAAACCACACAGTGTTGACGCTGCGTCGTCGCAACGCACTGAGGCCTCTCCCTTATACATTTTACTGGACAATTGTGATTCCGTAGTATTCTCTCCCAAAGATTCTCTCCTATTATATTTAATGTACTGTGAGGTATTGTTCCTTCATGCATAAATCATAAAAGTGATGTCAATTGTCTACCAATAGTAACGTTCAAATGGATATTAAGTCTCCATTTCTACAAGCTCTTGCTCTACTTTCCACATTCTCATTTGTGCCCTGAGCAAGTACATACATTACATATAGGAGTATATTCACCACAAATCTATATATATAAAAATCAATTGCTGTTCGTTAGTCTCGCTAAAACTCGAGAACGACTGGACTGATTTGGTTAATTTTGGTTTTGAATTATTTTTGGAAGTCCAGGGAAGGTTTAAAAGGTGAGTAAATATGAAAAAAATGCTTGGAAGACAGTAAAAACAACAATTTCGCTTTCCCTTAGAAACTGCGTATAGGCGGTACGAAGTTTTCCGGGTCAGATTGTCTTCATATATAAAATTTTGCGTGTGTGTATGTGACTGATCACCTTCTAAATGGCCTCACCGATTTCGATGAAATTTGTTCTGTATTCAGGTGGATTCGAGAATGGTTTAGATTCACAATAGGGCCCGGTAGGTGGCGCTGCAATCAGGTTCTAAATTTTATTTCCTCAGGGCATGACAACGTCTGCCGGACCGCTAGTTAAGTTATAATATAACATAATTCTAGTGATAAGTAATATTGTTATTGCAACGCTATTGTCCGATTTATGTTTACTTTTGTGAGCTGAGCCGTAGCTGTTTCCTTGAAGTCTCCGGATTTGCTTACATTTGTAAACAACGTTGTCTAGACTAATTTCTTCAACGAATTTCGCTTAAACGTTATTGTCGCTTAGTATAGTGTATGTAGTTTGGATCGAGAAAAGAAAATCTAGCACAAATAAGCAGCTAGCAGGCGTCCAGAGGCTTGTTCGCAGGATCCTACTTAACAGCGAGTCAACAGACAAAAAGCGTTTTTTGATCGATTTTCAGCCCTTGTTACACTAATTATACATACTTTATTGTGGTGAGAAAAATATATGTCAACCTTGATCATATTTCTGAGGTAAACTATGTACTCAAAACGCATTGTCGATACATTTTCTCGATAGAAAATAATTGCAAAGTAACCTCTAAACGTGTTCTTCAATCTTGTATCATGTTATTACTGTTAATCGTACATCGCTAAAATAAGTAACAGTAACATATCATATTATAAGAAATATAATCATTATAGTTCTTTTATTCGGTTACTTAGAGAATTTGCAAGTAATTAATTATTTTATTATAAATGACTTCAAAAATCACGCTTGCCGGTCCCAATGTATGGAATTTATCAATACGCCGGACGGCTCGGTGCTGTGGTACGCGCGTCGCTCTGCTCGAGCGTGCACGGTTCATTAGGTTTGTTTCAGGGAGCTCATGAGGCATCCAAATATCGAGCTTTTTTGTGTACCCAGCTTTTTCAAATGCGCCAAAACCGTTTTGTGGTCAATTCCCAGTTCTCCAGCTAAATCGTAACTACTAATATGCCGATCTTGCTCCACTTTTTCAAAAATGGCATCAATTTTGTCCGTAACAGGCCGCCCAGAGCGACGTGCGTCTTTGATATCAAAATTTCCGGATTGAAAACACTGAAACCAAATTTGCGCTACTCTCACAGATACTGCATTAGGTCCATAAACATCACAAATTTTTTTCGCGGCTTGTGTTGCATTTTTACCTTTTTTTATAGTAAAATTTTAAAATGTATCGAATTTCTTCATCACATTCACTTGTTTTAACAATAAGAAAATCAATGAAAATCACACATTTTCCTAATTTGAATTTAGAATTGTATTCTTTAAAATTAAAACTTTTTAATGATATCAAAACCAGCCAGATACAAATGGTATAGCCAAAGAGATCTTATTACAAGTTCATACATACCATATGCGAAAAGACTTTTTCCCCTACCTATTATGTAATTTTAATACCGAGGGTGGCCAAGAGATACTTTTCATCCCGAAAAATGAGATAGTTTCTGGGATGAAAATATATGTGGCTGAACGGGCCTAAATGATAAAATGAAATGACTGAAAATAAAACCTGTTCTACTTTTTGAGATAACCTTTACATACATCTATCCCATTATCCAAGATGAAAAGTATCCCTTGTTCACCGTCATTATTAAATTACATATATACCGAATTTCAGCCAAATCGATGTAATAGTTTTTTCCGTAAAAGCAGAACAAACAGAAAGATAAATATATTTTTATCCCGGAAACTATCACATTTTCCGGGATATAATAAATAAAATGCATCCTATGTTTATTCTCGGCATCGAAATTATATATACTGAGTTTCAGCCAAATCGGTCCAGTAGTTTTTCCGTGAAAAGGGAACAGACAGACAGACAGTTACTTTCGCATTTATATTAATATATACCTATATATGGATTCATTGTTGTTCCATAATACAATTACATAATTTTAATAAAGTTTACTCGTCTAAAAAATATTAAAAAATAAAAAGAAATATGTAGCTTGAGGAGGATTCGAACCCTGTACCCCCTAGTTACTATTAAGCTCGGTGTAGAGCTAAAGACGATTAGGAAGGTATGTCAAAATTTCAATACGTATTAACCTTATAAACGATCTGTCTCACTTTAGGATATTTTGTCTCGCTCTCGTGCTCGTCAGTCTTAGAATGAAATAAATTGAATCAAATTGGTTTTTTTTTTATTGGACTTGACTTTATGTTGTTGGTCCGAAGACCTCACAACTTTACCGGGGTTTTCGGGGCGAGTGCCTTTGCGAAGCGAAGGCGCTCGAGCCCGGGGGGCAACTTGCTCGAGGGGCTCCTAGGGAGTTTCACCTCGGCTGGACTGTTGCCATGAGAGGGGGATGAATCTAATGATGTCCACCATAGGGCTACACAATGCACTAATTGAGAGCGGGCGACGGGTAATATAAAGCCCGAGAGGAAGGATCCCGGCGGACCGGGATCGGCGGTTCGCGGTGGCCTATACTATCTTACTGCCGTTTCGCAACGTGTTATGGCTGGGAGAGAAGAAACGGCGAAAGAAACTTCCCAGCAACACGCCTAGTCTATCCTATGGGGGGGCTGTGTCTCCTGGCGTCCCTCGCAGGGACGTGGAGAGATCGTGATTGGCGGCGTCGACGCCGCCGTCTGTGTCTGTCTGTCGGTGCCTGCCAGCCTGCCGTCCTAACCGCGGGCGGGCTGATCCGAGCCAGCCGTTTTGTGATATCGTCGACCTTGTCCGTGAGGATGTTACGCGGTCGTCGTACGAGAGCCTTTCGTCGAGGCTTATAATCGGACGCGGACACGACTGAAAACCTCCAAAGTTACATAGTTTTTATACAATATAACTGAGAACTTATTACTTAGTTGGCCTTTAGTAGCATCGCAATATTAATGTTACTTACCTATACTCTGTAAAATGTGTAATATTTATTTTGGTCCCTTATCCACATTTTGTTTTATTTAAAACAACACAATATCTTCTTAATTTTTACTTCTCACTTAAATGTTCTTGGACACTGTAATAGTATTTTTGGACTAACCAATCAAATGATTTTTGTTTAAATATGTTAAACTTATTGTTGTGGATTGAAAGAGGATGTAGTGACAATAGTTGAAAAAGGAGTTCTAAGGTGGTTTAGGCATGGTAGAGAGAGAGTGAAGGAAAGGAGAAGCACAAAAAGTATATGATAGAAATGCGACTGGGAGTCGATGTTAGTAGACCGCGATAAAATTGCAGATATTTTGAAGAAAGATTATGTAAAAAGTGCTTCAAATAAATGTGTATGTATGAAGAGATTAATAATAGTAGATGAACTGAAAAGTTTTTCTCGGGATCGTAGGAAGTGGCAATGTACTGGACGTCTCAGGGGTCAATGTTGCGTTAATGATGAGTAGTGTTTTTGTCTGCGAAGTTTGAATTTGCCGCCCTCTGAATGGTCTGTGGTTTACGCGCGCCGTGAAGAGTAATTTATGTGCTAAAAGTACTGGACGTCTCAGTGGTCAAAGTTGCGTTAATGATGAGTTGTGTATTTGTCTGCGAAGTTTGAATTTGCCTCCCTCTGAATGGTCTGTGGTTTACGCGCCCCTCGAAGAGTAATTTATGTGCTAAAAGTACTGGACGTCTCAGTGGTCAAAGTTGCGTTAATGATGAGTTGTGTATTTGTACGCGAAGTTTGAATTTGCCTCCCTCTGAATGGTCTGTGGTTTACGCGCCCCGCGAAGAGTAATTTATGTGCTTAAAGTACTGGACGTCTCAGTGGTCAAAGTTGCGTTAATGATGAGTTGTGTATTTGTCTGCGAAGTTTGAATTTGCCGGCCTCTGAATGGTCTGTGGTTTACGCGCGCCGTGAAGAGTAATTTATGTGCTAAAAGTACTGGACGTCTCAGTGGTCAAAGTTGCGTTAATGGTATGTTGTGTATTTGTCTGCGAAGTTTGAATTTGCCTCCCTCTGAATGGTCTGTGGTTTACGCGCGCCGTGAAGAGTAATTTATGTGCTAAAAGTACTGGACGTCTCAGTAGTCAAAGTTGCGTTAATGATGAGTTGTGTATGAAATCGGGCCCTGATATCGGCTTGAGATAAAATACGTGATGATATTCATTTAGAAAGGAATGTAAACAGCACAGCCTTGGATAATATTTTTAATTGTTATACAACCTTACCATTTTAGCTATGTATGTATTACCATTGGAAAGCTGTTACGATAGACGCCTTATTGTTATGCTGTTAGCACCGAAGTCGACATTGCATGCTACACTGACCCGATAAACTGGTTATCGTGACGAAACTGACGTAAAAACGACGTCAGAGTTTCTCATTTGCAATATTTCAGATATATCTGAATACGGCGCTGTTTCGTGGCGTGTTTTATGTATTAATGGATTTTTATTTGAAATAGATCGTTTACACGCGTTCTGATTTGTAATGATTATGTTTGGTAACATGTTAAATGTTAAGCCTGATTCACATTTGCATTATGGTCCGTTCCTATATCTTATTTAAATTAAATTCAAATTCAAAAGTTTTTATTTAAAATAAGTTCCACTGGAGAACACTTTTTGAAAGTCATAACTTAAAATTTAATTTTACTTCCTAGTCTATGTACACCGCTTCGCGACGTGTTATTGCTGTACCGTTCATTTGCCTTACTATCTAACTACTAAAATACATAAAAACCGATGGTAACGCAATCCAATGAATAGTATCTAAGCAAGATATAGGAACTTGAGAATTGAGATTGGATTGGGAAGCCTTCACAAGATTCTACACGTGCATCTTCGCGTGAAGAGGACAGTTTCACGCTGGGTGCTGCAAAATCTTACCGATGGTCAGAAACAGGCCCGGGTAGAATGGTGCCGTGATATGACAAACGAATTTGAAGCGGGCTCGTCTCGGAGTGTTTACGACATCATTACAGGTGATGAGTCCTGGATTTATCAATACGATACAGAAACGAAGCGCCAGTCGACGGTTTGGGTGTTTCGAAACGAATCAACGCCTACCAAAGTAAAGCGATCTAGAAGCGGGGCGAAGATTTTGATCGCGAGTTTTTTCAATTTGGCTGGCTACTTGGTGTCAATTCTTTACAAAACCAAAGAAGCATCAACGGTAAATGGTATACTACCAAATGCTTGGTAGAAGTTTTCTCTGTTGTGAGCAACAAGCGACCAGACACAGGGCTCCGCGGGCTACTGCCCCACCACGACAACGCGTCAGTCCATACCGCGCTCAAAACGAGGGACTTTCTGGATAGCACGCCGTTCAAACTCCTAGGTCACCCTCCTTACAATTCTGACCTAGCACCGTGGGTCTTCTTTTTATTCTCGAAAATAAAAAATCAGCCCAAAGCGATACAATTTTCGTCGCCGGAAGATGCGCTATTAGCGTTCGAGGAAGCTGTAAACGAGGTGTCTGCGGCGGACTGGAAAAAGTAATTCGAAAACTGGTTCACACGCATGAAACTTTGTATAGAGGCTGGTGGAGAGTACTTTGAAAAGATTTAATAAAAAAAATATTTACCTATAGAATATTTTTTTGATTTTCGCACAACTTTCTGAGTGTCCCACGTATCTTACTATCCGTCCTCTTACTTTAGCATAGGTAGAAATTAGACATTACATCTATGGAGCTTATATTAAATTTTAACCAATAGTAAGGAAAATTAAGAGTTGATTGAATGAACTTATTACTTAACTGAATTTTTTGTACAAACTTTGATGTGGATTTACTCACCAGTTTCGCATTCCCACAAATAAGTACAAGTACTCGGCAAGTTAAACAATTACTTAAGTAGTGTAAATGTTAGTCAGGCTTTATTAGGTGTTTCAAATTATATTGTATTTATTGCTTCAATTAATTTCCAACGTTTAGATGAGTAGATCAATCAAATCGAATCAATTTGGTTGTAAGCCCAAAACTGCAAAGTCGCGACGGTATTAATTAACATTGATCGATTTAATTTTATGTTTTAATTAATCACTGGTTACTTTATTCAAATTTAAAGACAAAATGCACCATTTAAGATATATATATATATATGTGTAATAAATTTAATTGAATTGAATACTAGATTGACATAAAACAAAAACTAGCTTTAAGCTAATATTATATAGTTCATATGCGTTTTGCAATTTGTATGAATCAACCAGTGTTGTATATAAACATAAACTTGAATCATTCAATTACATTGAATATCATCGTGTTTTAGTCTCTTAGCTCTGTACCTTTCAACCAAATTGATTGAATTAAGAAAGAAAGACTTTATTTGAAGAAATAGCGACGTAATTACATTCCTTATACTCGTACATTATTATACACAGAGTATATTTTGAGAATTTGTACGCCGCATTTTCAGTAAACAAGGTTTGCACTCAGCATATTGCTGTGCCGGAATTATATCCGACACAACGCTGATTTGCAGTTCAAACCTTCCTTTTGGCGTAGGACCAAAACGATCCAGTTTTGTTAAATAGTAGTAATAATAATAGTTCGGTTGATCCGTCTCATATCAGCGTTATGAAATTAGAAGACCCATCTCAGACCAGACTTGAAGTAGGTTAAGCCTGACTCTTATGTAGTTTGAGTACTAGAAATATCAAACAGTATACAATTTCAAAATTGTCCACATTGTCTTGTGCCTTTAGACCATAACCGTTCAATAGTCATAAACCACACAATGCGTAATTATCCAATGCGTGACCATTATATTGCACTTGCACATTACGTAAGTACCATGAAATAATAGGTACATGAGGCAAACAGTTTAATTTCGAAATTTGCACGTTTTACTAGATTGATATGTCGACTTAAATTCAATACAGGCAGACGGCCCACCTAATGGAAAGTGGCTACAATCGCCTATGGACATTTGCAACATTTGCATTTGCAGCAACGTGCTACAAATGCGCTGCTGCTGGAACCTGGCCACTAATGCCGGAACTCAAGTCACTAAAAAGTAAAAAAAAACTATTAACTACAATCGGTCCAGCACGACCAGATCGCTGTCGCTGGGCAGTGTGCCTAGTAGGCTGGCAGCATTACCTCGCTGAATACATACACTAATCCTTTGAGCGAAGTAAGCTCCAGCCTTCCTGTCGCCCGTGGCCTCGACCAGCCGTTTTTTAATGTTTTTAAAAAGTCTGTGGGCACTTGGCCCTCCACAGACCTAACGTCTTCACCCCAAACGGCTCAAACAGATACCCTGATCCAAGCTTCACACATTTGCGTGATTTGAGGTGTTTAGCAGAAGTGGCAGCGCGACCGTCTTCAACTTCGGATTCCTGGAGACGGGAAAGCGCTAGTGTGTCAACACAGGTAACATCCCACACCAGCGGCCTTCCCAGACTACAGGGGATCAAAGTTCCACTGGAGAACATTTTTTAAGGTCATACAAATATAAGTTAAAATTTATTTTTACTTCCTAGTCTATGTACACCGCTTCGCAACATGTTATTGCTGTTAAGGAGAAGTGGCCAGAAACTCCCCAGCAGCACGTGTAGCTAAAAATATTTTCTTCATTAGTTATCTATCTATATTGTCGGTACTTGAATCTTACTATACTTTTTAGGGTTTACAATAATTTTGTTAGTGACGTAATTATTAGCCCTTCTCTCTAGTTGTGATACAGCCAATTTTCTCAAAACTACAGTCGGTATTATCGGTACTGGCGCGGAGAATAAATACTAATTTCTACAGCCGGTTGAGTTGTCGTATGAAGCACCTAAACTCAAAGTCAGTTATGGTATTTGCTCCTCTGAACCACCCTATGTAAACAATTACAATATTTTTTGTTTGTTACAACTCCATTCATTCTTTGAAAAGTAATTGTAATACAACTTCTATATGTATTTAAAAAAAGAGTCTGAGATATATAAATAATTATGATTAATTTTTAGCTAGACGTGTTGCTGGGGAGTTTCTTGCCGCTTCTTCTCCTTTAAACAGCGATAACACGTTGCAAAGCGGTGTGCATAGAATAGTAAGAAGATTTAAATTTTGTCTTACGTGTATGACCTTCAAAAAGTGTTCTCCAGTGGAACTTATTTTGAATAAAAATTTTCGAATTTGAATACTAGTTTTATATGTTAGTTAAATTATGAGCATTATATACAATGGATGGAAGACAGTCTGAAACGCACAGAGGTAATATTTGTATCTTTAAAATCTGCCTATTTATTACCGGTTTGCAGCCCACACTATTAAGTATTCGAGTCTTGTTTGTGGCTAGTTTTGGAAGGATACATTTAATAGTCACAAATAAAAGTAAAAAACAAGCGTAGAGTAGATTTAAATACAGTAACTTAAAAAAGCCTGAAATTGTCACGCCGCCGGATATTTTTTTTTAACACGGCGCCCATGTCTGTGCGACCGTGCCGCCACCGCGCTTCCGCCTCACTTTTGCTGTCCAGCGATAGAAATTCACCGAATAGCAGCGCTGTGGTGGGGGCGCTCGGCGGTGGCGTCTGCAAAAGCGCTAATACTTCGAATGAAGAACAATTAATTAATCTGCCCTTGGATCGGTTGCGCATCAATGGAGTAATAGCCCAATCAAAGAATCAGCAATCAACGAGGCGACACAATGCGGTTAGCGGTTTTGTACTTGTTTTTCTATCACTCGCGGTTAGTCGTTACCAACATTGTCAAGTTGAGCGTACACTCATACGCAACGTAAAAACATTACATGACGTTTTATAGCTAACAATAAATCTGCAACGAACATTCCACTAAATAAATTCTACCATCTTGTAGGAAGGAGCAACACTCCAAATTGTCTGCAATGCAATATGGTCGAAGACGTACAGCGTTTATTAGTGGAATGTGTTCGGACCAGAGACGGCAGGAAGGGGTTGTTGGATGAACATTTTGTCGCGGCCACAGTCAGCTGCAGTTCTTTTGATATTTTGATACAGTCAATCTCGATAATTTGAAACTCAAGGGACCAGAGATAAATTTTACACTGTCAAGAGTTCAAAATAACAAGCGTTTACTTATGGAACTTATGGAAAGACATTGTTCTTTCTTGGATTTATTTTAATAGCACAAATCAAACATTAACATAACTTATTAATGTTTAAAAGAAGACTGGAATGCGAACTTACTCATATCTCACTTATGTAAACAATTGACAGGTCTGTACATGATAAACGCTTAAATTATAGAGAGTAGGAAAGCCCGGACTTTAAATTATCGCATGTTTGCGAGCAAGATAATATTCCTTCAACTTCAAATTACCGAAGGGACCAATTAACATTGATTTTATTCAATTTATCGAGTATTTTACAAAGGACCAGAGTTTTTTCAAATTATCGAGAGTAGACTGTATGTGAAAACGTTTATATACATTTTGTGTTATTGTATGATTAGAGTAAGATGCGGCTGCCATGGTGACATCATCACTAAAAGCACCTAATTAAAGTAGATAATAAAAATTATAAAAAAGTCATGAATAGGGATTCGATTTTTTTGCTTTGTTTTCTCCACTGCGCATGAATAATTTAAGATAGATAGATAAAATTTTAATGGTCACCAAAAGGAACACACACAAATAAATATAGTAGTTATAATATTGTTACAATTTGGGCCACCTGCATATTTGTAAACAAAGCACATTTATTACCCGCCGGCGTTTGAGCTAATAACATTGAAGCTCTTATATGACTGTCTTCTTTTGTTTACTTTGTGTTTAAAATTTGTGATTGGAAAAACAGCCGATTGTGTATTGTAATCTTTATGGTAGTGGTTAGCCTGGAGTAATTCTTGGACAATTCAGTCCACGCGGTCGAGCAGACATATTGTATTTGTCCAGGATAAAGCAATGCCTCAACGGAGGGGTGAGGCAGTCAAGCGATAACCACTAGCAAGACAAGACGTGTGTCTACCTATGTGATATATCTATATGACGTGACGGACTTTGCACGTGTTATTGAATCACGCATTACATTTGGACTGATTGTGTTCAGTTATATTTATAGTTATATAGTTATACGTGTTTGTATAGTTCTAATAAATTCTATAGTAATTCCAACGGTATTTTAATTCGTGTCCTGTAACTCGTAACAATATTATAGACAGAATAATAGGTGGCTTTATCGCTTCGAAATATCTCTTCAAAGTATATTTTAAAGAGCATACAATATTTCTAAGGTTATATGTACCAAAATTGCAAGTTAACTTTGAATAAGGTCGGGATACAAGTCTCAAAGTAATCGGTTAAAAATTTGGATGTATGTGACTCAGAGGTCGTCGACTTCTGATTGATGAGCTTTCGACCTCTTCAGATGATAATTTAATAATGTCATTAATCATACTTATTACCGTATCATGCTGTCGCGTAGTTTATTTTATATTGCGCGAAACTGGTAAATAGGTAGACGGCCCAAATGATAGAAGTGGCTTGCAACTAGGGTTGCCAACCATACTTTATAATAACGTATCCTACTCTATTTTTGGTAAATATATTTTATACTTTTGTATAAAAATAAAGTATGTGAAAATACTCTATTTCCAATATATACTCTGATACGTAAAATGTAATACTTAAATGGATAAATACTGAATTATTATCGATCCATCTTTCACTGAAAGAGTTTCTTCAGTAATTAATCTAAAATGGCGAGAAGAAAGGAATAGGACATCTATATATTGAATAAAAATGAATTGTTTGTTCATTTAAATTTAAAATGGGAATGTAAAGATAGCTCCCAAAAATTTGAGGAAATTGAAAGTTGTTAGTGTGCTAGAAGCACACAAAAGTAGTGTCTCCAAGAGAAGAAATAAGTAAAAGTTTGAAAAATACGTTTTTTCTTCCAAATACTTTATTATTTCCCTACTTAAAAAATGTAATACGTTATTTTTCTCAAGAATAGTTGGCAACCCTACTTGTGACACTAGAAGTAATGCTAATGCGTTGCGGAATAGGAGGGACAGTGGGAATAGAATAATAATAATAATCTTTATTTGCTAGAATATAGTACAAAAGTTGTTACAATGATTGACATCCTATACATTCTACCATTTTCATGGTGTGCAGATATAATAATAATTGTAAATTAATTAATATTTATCATGTACATTATTTGAAAATTCCATCTTCTTAGCATACCTATATCTATATTTGTATTTATGTATATCTATATTTATACAACCGCTTATCAAGTTATTTATTAATATTTAATATTTTGAATATTATTATTCCTTTAATGTATATAGTTATACTACCTATAATTTATTTTAAAATTATAAGGTAATAGAGATAGGATAAGGGGGGTGGCATAGGAGAGATAAGATATAGTGGGTAGGATAGAGGGAGGGAGATGTAGGCCATAAACGAAACATGATTAATTCAAGCCTATTTGACGCCAATATTTTGTAAGAGCGTGGAATCACACCCATCGAGCCGGCCCCCAAAACTATAATCAATATCACAACAGAGTTAATAATAATAACAACAGCCCATAAACGTCCCACTGTTGGGCTCGGGCCTCCCACTATATGGGAACGGGCACTATACCCGCGACGCTTGGTAATGGTTCGACACATTAGTTATTTCGATGTGCAGGTTTCATCGCGATGTTTTCTTTCACCGTTGTTAGCACGTGGTAATTGTAACCATATGCACATTAGGTCTGAAATTGCCCAACTGGTATGCACCAGTTGGCGTTCCGACCAGGATTCAAACCCGCGCCCTTTGAGTTTTGGGACGCGTGTGCTAGCCATTACGCTACCACGACTTCCAGAGTATAGATTAGTATAGAAGATAATACATCTTACTGTTAATTATTTTGTTCAGCATTGGTAAAAAAATGACATGATTTGTTATAGGGTTATATTCTTTATTGCACACAATAAATAATACATATGAGTTCACAATCATTTAACTTGTACAACCGGCGGTCTTATCGCTAACAGTGATTACATCCAGACAACATTCTGGAAATAATTTCACATTTCTAATAATGGGTCGGTATTCAGTGCGCATAGTTTAAAATATATACAATTATATATATGTACACATATATAATTGTGTATACTGTCCATCCCCTATAGTGGGAGGCCCGAGCCCAGCAGTGGGACATTTATGGGCTGTTATTATTATATTATTACATATATTAATAGTAAATGAAAATACACATACTTATTTGTAAATAAATTTCTGTAGAGTTACATACACATACATAAATTACTGTTTACAAATTTAGATAGTGATCTTTGAGGAGTTTATTAAAAGGTGTAAATGACTTTGCATTTCTGATGCTCATTGGTAATTAGAGAATACAATCCCGGGATCCTGAATCCTGGGACCCCAGGATCCCCACCGTTTTCTGACCCCAAAATTCCCGGGACTCTACTTAGCTAATTTCGGGATTTTCGGGTTTGCCACAAACAGGTCTAGTTTGCACTCCGTTGTCCGTTGCGATTTGACAATGACCTTGCCTAGATTATATTAATAGCATTTATTACATATCGACAAAAAAACAAACCTTTGATACGCGTACGATACGTACTACATAGGTACAGCTCTAATAATATGTTTGTCGTAGAACTTAGAAGGGATTTCCTCGCTCGGGATACGGGCCAATAGGGGAATCACCCGGTCACCTCATATCACAAAATTTCTCCAACCAGTGTATAGAGCCTGAACGAGCGTTTTCAGCTGCTGCTTATGTTGGCAATAAACTACGAAGCAGGTTTGGAACTTGGAAGTCAAACCTTGGATGCATTGATATTCCTACGACTGTATTTTCGAAATTCAAAATAAGTCTTTTTGTCTCGTTATTTCTTACTTACGAAGCATAGTGTCTTTGTTTTGTCTTTTTTATTTTCTTACCATATTGTGATTTGTGTCGTGAACTCGTGGAATAAAATTATAAAACATTTTTCTAGAAATTACTCGTTTTTTTACATTTGAGCCCAATTAGAAATCCCATAGTCTAATCCCGGGTTAGCCCCGGGATCCCGGGATTACGGGATTCTTGATGATCGAAAAACATCCTCGGGATTGTATTCTCTATTGGTAATGCATTCCACTACCTTACAGCCTGCACCGTAAAAGATTTCTGACAAAATGCTTGCTACAAATGCTTGGTTCCTAAGCTTTATTTGTTTAAGTTTCAGTCAAATAACGCAGTTCCGTGTTCTTTAGCGCCCCTGAGAATTAAAAAACTCAAGACATTTCATTTTATTTACTTATCTTCTACCTTTTTGTTTCCCTTTACGTTTTTAGTATTTTAGGTTAATCTTTTCCTTCTTTACAATATTATCTATTGTATTTTATAGCTTAATTTTAGGTTTATTACTCTAATACGTATATTAAGTCTTAATCACCTACTACAAACATCTGCCTTATTTGATTTAAATGGGAATCTACGTTTTGTTTTACTTTAATGTTTAACAAATTTTAAGGTGCATTCCTGGTCCGGGAGAGCTACTTCTAGGTACAATAATTATAAGAAAATTTGGATAAAATTAATTAATATGTTGCAAAACCGAAACTTGACATAAGAGTGACATGTTTGTATACAACTTATAAAAAGAAATACATACTAAAAAGTATCGTTGCAAACATGCCGCCCACCAAGACTTCCCAAGTCCTTAATCCCAAATTAAATTTGATTTAAATATGTGTACGGCATTGATGTGTGTTTAAGGTATTACCATAACAAAAGTACGCTGCTGCTATACTTACTTCTTCGGCCAAGCAATGTACACTTCTGGATCCTACCCATGTCTCAACTATATATATATATCTTCATCTCTCGCTTTCCTCATCCAGCCCGCGCCAGCGATGTTTTGCAGGTCATCGACCCACCGGGCTGGAGGGCGTGTTATAGTAGCTTTAGTGAGACGCGAATTCCATCCACTTCAGGACGCACGGGCCTACTGCCACTTCAACTTGCTAATTTGGCGACCTATGTCCTTCACTTTGGTTCTCTTCCGGATATCATTTCTGATAAACGTTTAAATTATGTACAATTTTCTAATAAATCAATTACAAATAATAAATATAACATATACCATTATATTATATATTTGTAAAAAGAAAAAATAAAAGTCTTTATTTTTACATCTTTTGTGTTTGTTCGGGATTAACGTGAAAATTACACGGCCGATTTCGATGCGGTTTTCGCTGATCGATAGCAAATTCCCGGGTTTAAAATCTGCGGTATTTTATATTTCGGGAATCCCACGAGAATTTTCTTGGGAGCGGTTTCAATTGAACCGGTTGAAAAAAATCTGATCCAGATGTAATATTTTCATTGATCAATAGCATATTGTCTGTCATAAAATCTGTGATAGTTTATATCCCGGGAATCTCGCGGGATTTTTCCCGGGAGCGGTTTTTAAGTTTATAGGACACGTAAAAATTAGCTTATTAGTTATTTCGTTAAACGTGGCCGACGTCGAGGTCGAATCCTAGTAATATATAAGTCCGAAATCACGGTTAGTTGGGAACGTGCCCAAGTCGCTGGCCGGATTTCCACGTTGGATGGCAACGCCGATGCGTTTTTTTCTGGTAACGTAGAGGAATACATTTCGTACCTATCTAGGCTATTCGGAGGGAACGCCAAATTCGGCGAGAAGCGCCGCAACAGGCGTGACGTTCCCAACTACACCACTAAATCTAAGCTGGCGCCCCTTTCTTGCCTTTTGTGTTAACGCCACCGGATCTAGTACAAAGTTAATGCACAATGAACGTCCAACCCCAACAACAACAACCCCCGAATGGAGCTTTGGAGCATGGCCTTGACCACGTTCCGCCGCCAGTTAACCGGTCCGGTAATGGCTTGGAGTGCCAATGACAGGTTGGGTGGGAAACGCCCACCGGCCACCGGCCACCTTGTCAATCTGGTCGGGATTGTGGTGAGTGGGTTGCCAGAGTACGATCCGGTAACCATCGTCACGTATTTTTCCACTCCCCCATGGATTGCATAACGCCGATGTGTTGCCCCAAGTACAGTCATGTGAGCCTTCTATCAAACGCGAGGAGAGATCTCGGTAAAACCAATAGGCTTCGGGATCCTATGGCCCTAAAGTTTCAACACCGAACGGATGCATATTTGCGGCGTTTTAGATCCTCCTGTCGTGCGGTAGCTGCGCCAGTTAAAACGGCCGTGTCTGGAAGATGGGACGCAGCCAAAGTCTCAACGCACGTGGCGTCCCACACTAAGAGTCTTCCAAGGCACCAACAACATCCCGCCCGGTCTCTTGCCATCGTCGCGGCGCAGTCCATTCGGTTCTATAATGGCCGGTACAATGACGATGATGATATCCTTATGAGAAACACCATCAAGCGCCGCTATACTTCATCAGAGCTTAAAAATGTAGCAACGTCATAATTACAAATATGTAGACCAGTCTTTTTAATGTACAACTTTCCCACATGAACAGTGGTTTTGTCTGATATTTATTATTGTGGTCAGCAGGCAAATCGTGAAGGTTATGACAAATTGCATTACATTTGTAATTCAAAAAGGTTTTTAAAGTTTTACTATAGAAAATATTTCTGTGTCATCAGCACTAGAAATCTATGAATTATGGGTGTCCGTTAAAATCGCGTTTTAGCTACAAGGCTGACTATTATACAGTATTTACTTCTACTCTGGGGAGTTTCTTGGCGCGTCTTCTTCTGCGAAGCGGTGTACATAGGATAGTATGTAGAAATAATTTTTAAGCGACTTCTAAAAATGAGGAGTTTCTCAATTCTACATTATATTTGTTTGTGTGTTTATTTCGCGAATACTCCGTCAAATGTGGACCGATTTTTATTTTTTTTATTCTTTATTTGCATGTGTATACTCCTGAGGTGGTCTCATTGTCACCTAATCAGCATCTAACGAGTGGAGCCTAGAGAAATCGAGAGCAACCCTTATTGAAGAGCGCCGAGCGACACTCTTCAAAAAGCAAAACGTGTATAGGCGTGCCAGTAGTACAATTTTCCTGCGGTCGGGCGGCCTGTCGTAAGAGGCGACTAAACATTCCACAGCCAGGTGGCAGGGTATTTGCTCCACTGGATGGCGACCACCCTGGTCTAGAGTAAGCCGCCATAACAACCTTGTGTTGTGTTCCGGCATCAGTGACCAGGTTCCAGTCTCCTTTAAAGGAGCGGCAGCGCATTTGTGCACCTTTGGTGTTGCAAATGTCCATAGGCGACGGTAACCACTTTCCATCAAGAGGGCCTTCTGCTTGTCTGCTGAACTCCCGCAATAAAAAAATATAAAAAAATCTCTACAAGCGATTAAAACATTATATTTCTAGAGTTATTCAAGCAACTAAAAAGTAGACTTTTTAACAATAATAAATTTATACTACTTCATTCATAATTCATATAATTTTGAAGTAAGTGCCAAGTAAAATGTAAATTACTTTTGATTTGCGCCGATTTCATAATTTAAAAGAGAAATGATTCACATTTTACGCAATAAACATATTGCTTAAACTATATTAATTAAAAACCATTTTTTAAGAAGCTATTTAAAAAAAAACATTTTAGTTAATAAAAATGGAGCTAGACTAGCTTCATTTTTTATGTAAATGGGGTCTAATTCCAACTAGAAATGGTGGTTACGACCATAATTTTTCATCCCACATTATTACCATTTTTGTAACACTTCTAAAAGCGAATTTATTTAAAATAGCCATTAAAATTAGCCAATTGTGTGCTAAGTCCGTACACAGAAAGTGGTTCCGTACCAAAGACAAAGTTTTACTTATTTATTTGTTGCTAACTGGCCAATGTAAAGGTGAAAACCATTCGTAATATATAATAAAAATGAATATAAAATATTATACACTCTGGCGGCATCATATCTTCAAATGACTTTTTTTTTGTTAACTCAGGGGGAATGTCTTTTCTTGTGACACATACAGAGGTCTTGAATACATGGGAAGACCAAAAGCGCCGTCTAGTGTCGCGCGCTTCGTGTGCGTGTGGGTCTCTTGCACCAAACGGCGAACGGGATCTCCTCCATTAAAGGAGAAGGCCGAACAAACTACCCACTAAACCTACCTGGGTCCCTATGAGAGCATATATCTAGAATGCCATTGATGTATAACGTAGTTTAACTCTTCTGACATCCTTGTGCGCGGATTTGGTACTAAGCCCCGGGAAGCAGGGCCGCACCACTTCGTACAGTAGAGGTGATTCCACCGATACCCCCGCAAACAGTGGCCCTCTACCATGGATAAATCTTCCAATGACTAAGTCAGGGGCTGGCAACGCTGTTTCAACAACTGAAGATCTCAAACGGCGTAAGTATGGAACCCTAGGAAGGGGTTACATATTTCTGTCGTTTGGAGTTGAAACTTTAGGTACGTGGGGTCCATCAGCAAAGGGTTTCTCCAAAGAAATTTGTAAGAAACTCTTTGATACCACCCGTGATCAGAAGGCTGGTTCGTATTTCGCGAAACGAATCAGCATTGCCATACAGCGTGGCAATATAGCCAGCCTTCTGAGCACGCTGCCCTCTGGCAGCGATTTGTTACATTTACAATTTAATCAATTCGATGATCGATGATACTTTATATTAATTTATTTTATAAGTATTTAGTTTTATTTTCCATTATTTTTTACATTTTTCAATAAATAAATAAAAAATATATTAGTATTTTCTTAAGTTTTAACGACTAATACACATCATAAAACTACGTTTTAACGGTTTTAAGCGTAAACCAACAAACAAACTTGATTGACAATTGTCTTTTTATTTTATCTTATATTTAATATTACGAGTGTATGTAATGAGCTAGGCATGTTCCTAAAGAGTTTATTGCATCGCTTCCCTCTTCAAGCCACAACATATTGCGAAGCGGTGATAAATTAGATTAGGCTCCCATAGAGTAAATAATAACCATAAACAATAATTAAAACTAAATAATTAAAATCAACAAGTTGGCGGTAGGCTAAATAAAGATTTTACCAATACTCGTTAACAGTTGACATCTGTGTCCTTCGTGATCACGGCTACTGAAAAGTGGCCGAAACGTCGGAATAATAAAAATCGAATATAACACCGCGCTTAAAACCGTTAAAATGTAGTTTTATTATAAAATATTAGCATAAAAATAAATATAAAACTATCCTATTTTCTGGGATAGAAGTATCTTATGTCCAATTTAGGTATGGAAAGTCCAGATACACCAAAGGAGACGTATAAGCTTTCATAAATTCTTGGGCCCAGATTGTAAAAGATGAGAGACATTTTAACATTTTTTCAATTCATTTTAATTGTTTGTGAGCTTATTTTTAAGATATCCCGTCTTCCAGACATGAATATGCATGTATTTATTTCAAAATGGAGTATTATACATTACTTATTGAAAGTCATAAGTCTACCACTGCTTCCAAACCAATTTTAATTACTGTTAAAGGAGAAGAAGCGGTGCAACAAATTCCCCAGCAACATATCTTTACTTCATAATTATTTTTAATCGTCTTTTTTGTGGAGTTTATAGACAAGACAATAAATAATAAGAAACATTCCAAGAACAAGTAAAGAATAAATAATAAAATACTTTATATACTATACAAAAATAAGATATATCATACTACATTATTTATTTATTTAGGTTTATGGTTTGGCAGCTAGGCCTTTAAGCCAGATCTTAGATTATAATGTAGTTTCTTCATTTTCTTAAGCCTATGTGTAGCACAGCTGAAGTGTAGGTTATCAGCTGGTGCCATTCGACGGAGTTCTTGTGACAACTCAAAAGGCCACATTTGACTATACAGTTCATATTTCTCACAAAACACATAATTCCTATTCAAAAACTATCAATATCCTACAACTATTGTTCATTTTAGAGTAATTTTACACATTTTTAGAAAATAAAACTGCACAGTACAACATCTCCTTTCAGTTCCCGCCAAAAACTCATATCATACTACATATAGAATCAGCAGCATGTTTTAGACTTGTGAGGACCAAAGATATTTAGTAACGATCAGTTTAAAAGACAATATGGATTAGCTTGTCTGATGTTGAGTGGCAGTGAGTTCTATAAACGGACAGCCTGTACCGTGAAAGAGTTATCAACGAAGGAAGAAGTGTGTACAGGTGTCATTAAGGAGAGATTATTACTAGAGCGCAAACAACGGGAATGAGAAAGATGTAGGAAATCAAAACGTACCTTTAAATATGGAGAGGTACGAGGATCAAAAACGATGTGTTCCATTTTGTAATAGAAAAACATAACGCTTTTTTTAAATCACAACTCATTATATTTCTTTGGCCCAAAAGTCCCCGTCTCCTTTCAGCAAAATGGTTACCGTAACAGGGATACAGAGTTATTTTCGCATTTACAATATTATAATTGTGTAGATTGTACATGTAAAACGTTTATGACATAAGACAAACAGACAACCGTAAGAACGGGCATTTTCGATTATGACGAAAACATAAGAATTCTGTGTAGTGTTGCCACTTGTTTTTTAAAGAAAATATAGTATATTTCTTTATAAGCTGTAAAAATATAGTACTTTTGGGAAATTTTGGTGAAAAAAATAATAGTACACTTTTATTTTTCATTATTGCATTTTCCATGTCTAATTATTACTACTTTTTGCTTTGGCCAGAATAGATCTATTATTTTTAAAATGATCATAAGTATCTGAACAAAAAGCGCGACAATCGAATTCGCGATGAAAATATAGTACATTTCGTAGTATATAATTTTTCTATAATATATAGTACAATTGGATAAAATATAGTACGATACTATATACTATAGTACGGTTGGCAACCCTAATTCTGTGTTTAGCTACGGAACCCTAGAAAACAAAAACAGTCTAAGGTAATAAGCGTGACTCTGGCTGAATGCACAAACCGTACCAAGCCAAATCGAGGAAAAAAAAGAACGAAACCTTGAAATACACTTATAGGGCCATAACACCACTTTTGAAATAATATTGCTTATGTGTCGTCCTCAAAACACACTTGTATTTGATAAAGATACCGTTATCCGTTTTTGTCAATGATTTCTAATAGGTCAATGATTTATGTTCTATGCCGATCACTGACCTACCATTGTGTTCAATAATCTGCTATATTATTACAGCTAGAATAATAAACGGCAAAAACATATCGCACGCTTAATAAATAAAACAAAGAACTTAAAAATCACGAGTTTGGAGATTACATAATAAGATGAAGCAAAAAGTTTGTACCCCTTTTTACGAAAATTACGCGGATGGAGGAGTACGAAATTTCGCACACTCATAGTTTATATAGAGAAGAAGCGACGAATGCTAATATTTGTTTAAAGTTATTCATAAAAAATACATGAAATCAATAAAAAAAACATTACACACACTACCATGTATTTGACACACACGTATATATACTCTTTTGTTTATTGTTCAAGTCAAATTAACAGTGTAGCCTTGGCGAAATCTGTGATTATAGAAGTCTTTGACATTAATTGTTATGGTCGAATTTCGAGCACGGGCGACGACTAGTAAAGAATAAATTCGCACCAACTCCCTTGCAATATGACTGTTGATTGGTGGAGTAAAGTATTGTCATTCATTTCTCTACTAACTACTGCGACCATAGAAGCAAACATATTGTTTCAAAGAGAAATAAAAACCCAAATAAATAGCTTTATTAATAACAGGTGAGAATTATTTTTCATGTTGTTTTATTTGTAAATTGAATTTTTTCGCTACTTATTTCGTTTTCTGACAAAAAAGAATCCTTGGGTCGCTGCTGTATTTCAGCTTAGTGCAGTTTAGTTTGAATAGTCTTAGCAATTTGTTTACTTGCTAATCCTAAAGCGAAATAAGTGCGACTCATTTTTGTGAAATTACTTTTTTAGTCGTTATCAACAAATAAACCTCATTTATTTTATTTGAATACAAATTCTTACACGTTCACCTAAAATTAAAGACCATTCAACAACTTGAAATAATATATTTTATTAACATACAAAGAACTCCTAATATGCCAAAACTTTAAACGCTCATTCTCAAAAACGCATATTTTGAGCTATTTGTTAGTTTTCTTAAGCGCGCGATATCTATACTAATATTATAAAGAGGAAAGATTTGATTGTTTGTTTCTTTGCATTAAACAGGCTCCGAAACTACTTAACCGATTTGAAAAATTCTTCTACTGTTCGCAAGCTACAATATCCCCGGATGACATAGGCTATATTATATTTTCAAAAAAAATTAGGAATCCTTACTAAAACTTCAATAATGTAACCCAAGTTGTAAAAAAATATCTAAAATCGCGTGCGCTGCGAAAACTATTGATGATGGAATAAAATAATGTACTACCACTTTGCAGAACACATCATTATTTACAAAAAGTGTCGGAGCAGCATATGTCTAACTATTATAGTTATGCCACAACAACTGTTCTTTTATTTTAAAAATAATTGGAATGTTGCCGCTAGAAAAGGCTCTTTATTTTATCTTGGTATTCATCCTTATCAAAATAAATTACTTCATATTCAAGACTGCTTCAATGCCTTTATATAACTTTTTGAATTATTCAATTCGGACATTCCAAGATATCACGAGTTTAAAAATGTAAGTATTAGAAAAAAGTCGCGTGGTCTCCGCGCACCCTGCTAGGCTAGCTAGGCAGCACCTTATGCGATGTAGGCGTCACTGGGGTACGGGACCTACGGGAGGGGAAATATGTTGAATTCGCTTAGTAGGTAATTAAACTCAACAAAAAAGTTATTTTTAGGTACCCGTGCGAAGCCGGGGCGGACCGCTAGTATTGTATATATCCAAGCGTCAGACGAACCAAATAGGTTGACCGAACCCCGAGCTATCACAGCGAAGTTGGTCAAAGGAAGCCGATTTTAGAATAAGAAGCCGATTGCACCGCAGTGCGTTACGAGAATTTATTATTAAACTAAGATATGCCTGTGACTTCGTCCACGCGTGACTTGAAATTCCCGCAGGATTCCCGGGCACAAAATATCGTAGCATTTAAAAAGTAATGTAAGTTATAGTTTTAGTAAAAACTTTATCGGAATAATCAAATTTCTTATGCGCCCGAACAACTACAAACCGCTCTGGAAATATTCCCGCGGGATTCCTGGGATGAAAAATATCAACAATTTTATTACACTAAATTTGCTATCGATTGGTAAAAAACTCCCGTTGAAATTCGATTTTTTTTAAATCTGGCCATTTAAAATCATTCCCAGAAAAATGTCCGCGAGATTCCCAGGATGAAAAGTAGGGCACAGTTTAATACTTAGAAGTACCTATCGATCAGTGAAAACCGCATCGAATCGGCCTACTAGTTTTTACGTGAATCCCGCACAAACAGACAAGAAATCTAAAAAAAAATGGATCGTGTTCTACATCGTGTATATATTCTATTCCAGTTTTTTTTAAAGAGCCTTAATGTACAGACACGGCATGTTTAGAATTGTATAATATTATTGATTATATAGATAATCAAATTAGTACAGGTAAAAGTGAAAGAGTTTTCATTGGATAAATTGCTATTAACCACATGGACACAAACGACCTGATTTATGCACACAAGTTTATAAAAAATATTTCACTTATTTGTCAAATACGCTTGTAGACTCCGTCTATACTTTTACTCGTTGATCTAAGCCCCATGCTAAGTAAGTTACGCTTGTGTTACAGGTTACATAAGACGGACTATTCTGGGACCGATCCCAGACATCCAGACCACAGTAAATAAACAACGGAAAGTCTACTTATGTAATTTACCATGATGGAAAACGAGCCGAAAGCTGCGTTACAGTGAGCTAAGCCCACATCCACAGAGGCTGTTGATCGAAAATTTTTTGCTTATGGAATCTTTTTATCCGTGCAGGAACGAGAAAAGGTAGTAATTTTGAAGCCAAGCCGTAAGGTAAGGACCCCTTTTTTTTGTTTAAGCAAGACTGCATTTTGTACACTACCGGGTTCTTTGTGGGGGTTAGACCTTACGCGGCGAGATTAAGCGCCGCACGGCTTAAGTGGGACTCTGGGACAGTCGTTCCCAAATACATCACTAAACCTCAACCTGTCTCCCATGTGCCCGCACTTGTGGTTGGAAGAACATGAGACTTATAACGAAGTTATACCCCGGGAAGCAGGGTAAACTTACTTCACCAACAGAGGTTTAGTTTCACCGCATCTCCAGATGCAAGTGGACCTCTGTAACGAAAACACAGGAGGAGATTTTGCGTATATCTGTGCCTCCGGACGTCGGACTGACGTCGGTACCCGTGGGTGCCATGAGCACCTCGCTCCCTCTCCCGTTCAGTGACCTCCTTGTATAACATTACTCCCTCGCAGAAAGTTGTCGCAACCAAGGCAGACCTCTGTCGTAGACGACGAGGAGGGGTTCGCAGGCGCCGCTTTGTCCATCTCCTCCCTACGACGTAGTGGGATTGGGGTCCTCGCCACGGCGTGTCCTGCTCCCTGGGACACCCCTTCTTGTCGGTATGGATCGCCGCTTCACAACAGTCATACTTACGATTACAGTTCCGTGGCGCCTCATTATTATGCGGTGGGTCACTGGAAGGTTTAGTGGGTAGTCTGGAGATTGGTGCTTGCTACTCCTTCTATTATCAGAAGCTTGTGTGTAGCGTTGGCTGTCGGGAGTCCCACATACCCCTCGGTGACCTCCCCCGGAGGCCGATGGTATATGCAAATGCACTCCCCCAGTGTTAACGATAAAAAAGGTTGCCTGCCTTAATCCAAGTAGGAGGGAATTTGCCCGTATTGATGGGCACTACCCCTGATCAGAGTATGCCGCCATAACAACCTTCAGCTGTGTTCCGGTATTAGAAACCACGTTCCCTTCCTTTCAAATCCGGCAGCACACTGGTAGCATCTTTGGTATTGCAGGCGTCCAAAAGCACTTTCCATCAGGTGGTAATAATAAAGAAACAAGTTCTTATCAACGATATCGTTTGCTTTTATTTTGCGCTTTCTGAATGAAATAAAATTCAACTGCTACGCGTAGACACGTCTCTATTTCATACCAGAAGACCGAATGTGTTTTTGGAATTTTGGGTCGGCCACATAAATAATCATCCCCTGTTTTGTCCCCTGAAGATTTCTTTTTAAGACAAAAGGTAGTCTATACTCTTTCTAAAGAAGTCTATCTTCTACCTAAATTTGATTAGAATCGTTTTAGTCACATATTAGTCGTGACAAGGTAACAAACAGATTTACTTTTGCATTTATAGTATTAGAAGGTAGTGATAGAATGTCTTGAATAAATGCAATAACATGCGAAGCAATATTTAAGACAAATGAGGAAGTTTAATAAAGTTATGTTGTATAAAAGTAAACACCTTAGCCATAAACCAAAATAAAAATAGTTCAGAGACGTACTCAAACTTAGAAAATAAAAATATTTATAACAAGATTGAGGTTTATTACTTTATTAGTGTTAAAGAGTTTAAATGATTTTATATTTTCCTCAATTATTAAAAAAATAAGGTCATTTTATGTATACTTAGTTTAAACTTCTGAGTATAGTAATTTTTAGTTCATCCAAAATCACCTATGTTACGTTCTGCATGGAGATGTACCTATAAACATAGGATCTACACCTACTAAATTACCATTTCGCAAGCCTTCAATTCCGTAAAATTTGTTTCTACTTTTGTGTTAATACTTTCACGCTTTCTTACAGAAATTTTCATAACATCAAACCGTAAATATTAGTGGTGCGGGGTGGAAATTGGACAAGGGTAAGCCAGTTGAAAAAACTTACCGTGTGATGCAAGCGCCGATTACAGCGCTGAAAATACGTCTTACTCACCATGTATTTTCTTATAACAAATTTATTTTTAATTTTGCAATCTTTGCGCATATTTAAAACAAAAGCCAGTCCCAGATCGGGTTATGAGTTTCTATTTCACCCAATACGCTTGGAAGGCCGCCGAACGTAAGAGATAGTGATACAGTAATAATATATGTACTAATAAAAAACTTAAGCCCCAATGAATTTATAACGCTTTCGACCTTTTAGTCACTAGTTTCTTAATACATTTAAGGCTATGGGGAATCAAGTTGTATGAAGTCCACGCCACTAGTAAATATCCTAAAACTGGATTAGAATTTTTATGTATCTAGGGACATGAAAATTAACCTATGTCGTTTTGAAACGTGATTATTTGTTTTTTATTTCAGTCTTTTTCCTTACACTGCAATCATGTACTTGTTAGTGCATCAGATTGTAAACAGAATTACTGAGGACCATCGAGGCCGAAAGAAAGAAAAAACGTTTATTTGGTCATCACAGCGAGACAGATGGCGACGAATTGTACCACCAAATAGGTGCAGTCCAGCATGTGCCAGGCAACAGGACCCTGAAGCTGGTTTTCAACTGCACCCTAGGAAGGACGGTAGTTGCACTGTTATATATATGGCTGTATAATTAAAATATTGATTGTCATTTGAAACTGAACAGTACCTGTATGACTAAGTAAATCACTTAACAAGGTGACTCAGCCCGTCTGTGATGCCTAGAAACGGCATCAATTAAAATGTCACTAGGTAAATGAGTTGACTAGCAGTTTATTTGGAAGCGAATCACGTTCTTTTAAGGCCAAATGTTCAGCCTCGAACACTGCGTGTCATAGCTTTACAATATAGAATATCAATGGCTGATACATTTGAAATTGTTCTATTTATTTAACAGTTTTTAAATCGACGACAAAAATGATGACGCATAATACCCTTTTTAGGATATTTTAAATAATATAACAATAAAAATTGAGTAGAAAGTCCTTTCATAAATATCAGTATAATAACATGTCTAATACGGACGAATATACACCTTAGACCCACCCACAAATACAGGCTACAATTTTGTGTCTTTGTACGTTCGACGGTAATAACTCACTATACTATACAAATGATCATTACAAATATAAAGGTACACGACAATGTAAAAGTCAAAGTTATTTCTAAAGATAGACTAATGAATTAATGTACATAACTTAATATAATATGCAAAAAAAAGTACATGTAAAGTTAAAATATAAACATGATAAATTGCTTAATGTTATAGAAACATATTTATATGAGACATGTGAGTATTTTTTTTCGTAATTTTCTTAAAGGTCTTGTTAATTATAGAAAACACATCATCAGTTTTGAATATCAATGATTTCAAACGTTAAAACTCAAGTTGCATACATGTTGATGACCACCATTGTCAGTTTTAGGAGGATATATGAATGACTTCAGAAGTAGTTAAAGGACACATCGGAGGACTAAAAACAGGAAGTAATAGTAAATAGGTTTCTGATATTTTTTATAGCTGGAGTACAGCACACAGGTTGACGGCCCAGCTGATGGAAAACCGTTACCGTCACCTATGGACGTTTGCAACACCAGAGGTGTTACTAACGCGCTACCGGCCTCGAAGATATTTTATGACACCCTTTTTGAAAATCTCCATATCGTAGCGCTGTGGGAAAACCTCAGCTGGGAGCTCATTCCAAATCCCCATGTATTCATAGTCGTCTCGAACACTAAACGTCAACCACGAAAGAAAATATGTGTCAACCCAAGCTTGATCTTTTCATGGCGTTCTTTTTAGGCCTCCGAAGTTAAATAGTATTAAAGATAAAATCTTATATTTTTGACATGATTTATGATCGTCTGTCCGTCTGTGCACTTGACACGCAGAAGGTCCTTTTCTTACTCAGTTTCTACAGTTATTTTAGTTGGAGAATATTATCATAATAAAGACAAACTTTGAAGTTAAATTTTATCTTCGGTGAACCGTTAAAATAGTACCTACAGTAATATTTACAAAAACTACAGGTGACCCTCTATTAGACTTTGGACATAGACGTACGTAATATCCACAGGACACTAAAGGGTTCAGAGAATTAATGTGCGTAAGTCATTGTGAGACAGTTTTTAAAAATGATACGTTGTGTCAACTTGCTTAATTATTCACGTTCATATTTCACGAGATATCCTCTTCTTGAGTCTTTGTTTAGATACAGTCTTAAAAAGGAGATATATCTATTTAGACATGGAATAGTATCCGCAGGATGTGGATCCAAAGATTACGCTAGTAAAATCACCTGGAAACGTCTTATAATAATTATTTATAAGGATATTTTTAATACTTCGAAACAAATATTTAAGTCATCCGTAGTTAGTAAACTTATTAATAAGATCCAAAAGGAATGTAATGTTTCTATTTAAACGTAATCATTTAGTTGTGATTAGTTTTCCCGTCAGAAGTTTCATAGTATTAGGTAGATTGAATAATTAATATTAGTGTAGTGTAACTTAATATTTGGTTCTGTTTACTTTTCTAGTTTAGTAGTATCCAGTTTTGGTTTATATTTATTGTTATGTTTTTTTATGCCTTAAATTTACGAATATACTGTCGGATACCTTTTAATAATAAATAAATAAAAAAAATATTTAAGCAATAATTTTATCGTTCCTAGCATTTCATGCATTCAAATAATTATGTTAGCAGATTTGCTATTGGTTTACACCAAATATAATATAAAAATTGGCAAGTGTAGAATTTGATTCACTTTTGACTCATCTCTCATGAATTAAAAACATATGTAATTATTTTTTTATTGTTGAAGTAGGCAAATAGGCAGATGGTTTACCTGATGGGAAATGGTTATCTTCGCATATAGACGTTGGCAACACTAAAGGCATTGTCAACGTTTTTCTGACCTCTAAAGAGATAGGAACCTGGTCATTTAAAGCTGGAACACCACGCAAGGTTATTGTGGCAGTAAACCAAGGGTAGTAATATTAAATTTAGGTATAATTCAGATATTTTTATGTATTTAGTTTAATTGCGTGTAACCTTGATGTAGTTAATACTTTTCAAGATAAAGCTGGAACTTTACAACCTAGTGTTTACTAGCTCGTTCTGAGCCACATGTGTTATTTATTTAGTTCTATAACGTTTCAGTAGAATAACGCGTGTGTTTAGTAAAATAAACTATTAAATATGTAGGTAAATTAAAAGAGTAAAATTATTTTATTATAATATTATAAGATATTTTATGAATTAAGTCGGTGATTTTCAAGTATTGGGTAGTGTGATTTTTTATTTATGTAGCTTTAAGCTTATACAGGCAATGTACAAATATAGGCGATATAATGCAGAAGTCAGAACATTCCTATTGTTATATATTTATTTTCATTATTCCTGATTATAGTTACAGCACAGGAGATAGAAAATATACGATGTGTATTTATTTATAGCCACATTGATCTTTATTCTATTTGAAAGATTCAAAATTATTATTATTTTCTTTGTGATCTTTTAGAAAAATATCCATTTATATTAAATGATCTTGTAGTTAAATATGAAGTTATGGTTCAGTGGCTAAAAATCGCATTTCAATCATGAGTTTGGTCCTGGCAGAGAACATGTACGTTTTTTATCTCAAGCACATACTGACATTGACATTTCTCTAAATTGAGAAGGCCCGAGTCCAGCAGAGAGGATTTATTAAAATATTATGTTTCCCTAAATATGTACCTGGTGTTTTGTCGGAATATGATACATTTCTTTGCTTTTTTAAGTAGGATATCCGCGTTATTGTCTATTCGACACTTCCTGGCTATTCACGTAGTTTTTATAAAATAATTTATTGTTTTTCTAAAACAAGATTTAAATGTAACAATAGTTTCTTAAATACGCTCCGAATCTGACATTGAAAAATCTTTTTATCCAAAGAAATGAACCCAATGTGCCGCAACATTAATAAAACACAACCGAATTAAATATCTCATTTATTGTTCTACAACAATAGGGAGCAACGTCCTTTCACATTGGGTCGAGTTCTATTGTTTTGTTGACGGCAAAACGTTGAGTTTGACTCGAACTTTAGTAGTCGCGTTGTGACGGAGGTTGTCAATTGACGCGCGGAATTTTTACGCGATGTCTTTTATTACAGATAAATATCCAAACGAGACGAAATTGAACAGTTTCAGTGCGTTTGATAAAAGTTTAGCGCCATTAAACGGTAGATATAGGTCGAAAAGTTTGTCAAGTGATAAATTGAATAAGACAAATGCTGATCGTGCAGCTATATTGGAAGACGTTGAGGCTCATCACATAACTGCGAAATTGGAGACCCCTGGATGCTTGATTGGCAACAACATAATGGACCAAGGAGGACAGCCCACAGTAAATGGGTACGTAATATTCAATGTTTTCTAGAACGAATTACTTACATAGTTTTCACCTTGTATGATATTTAATTATGTACTGTACTAATAAATTGCTAGCTATTCAAATAATCAAAGGATAAATATATACAAAATAAGTAATGCATTATAATTTGCGTACTCAATTATTAATGTAATGAATAAATAAAACGTAAAAATATTTTTGAAAGTAAAGTGCAGTTAGGTAAAACAGCTGATGAGCTGTCAAATAAATGTCAAAATATTTCTCTGTCAAACGTAGTCAAACATTTTCCCGGTTAAAAACATCAATATATTTAATAATGGTTATAATAACTTGTGAAATAAATAGGTATAAAGAAAAAAATATGAGTAAATAATAACTAGAAAATGTGAAAGTAAAACGTAAACAAAACTTTCAAGTAAGTAGGTTTTAATTTAAATTCGCATTATAATTACGCTTGTTTATGAAATACAAACATTTAAGTGATATTACAATGATATAATTAAACTACATTTTTTTATTGCTTGAATATAGCAGACAGGCTGCCAGTCCATCTGGTGGAAAGTGGTTACAGTCGCCTATGGACATTTCCAGCACCAGAGGTGCTATCAATGTGCTGCTGGCCTCGAAGGGATGACTGGCACGTGGCCACTAATGCCAGAACATAACTTGGAGTTGTTACGGCGGCATACCCTAGACCAGGGATGGTGGCCATCCAAATTGGTAAATGCCCTATCACTTAACTGTGGGTTGTTTTGTACAACAGCCTGGGGCCTGCTTTTCTTCTGTATCTTAATAATATTTTATAACTTCTCTGGGATGAATAATATTAAATGTAACTTCTAATGAAGAGAGATTGCTCTTTTTCCTGCAAATAAACAAAACATTCCAACTTTATGATATATTTAAACATGTATACAATATTTACTACACTCCTTAATCTTTCTAGTTATTAATGGTAACTATTTTTTTTATTGTGCATAGGGATGCAAATATCACTCATATTATATATATATATATATATATATATATATATATATATATATATATATATATATATTGTCACACACATACATACATATTGTCATGCATGTTTCACATTGACGTAGGCAGAGATGATGGATCTCCACCTGCTATGACCTGACAAACACTTTTCGCTTCATCAGCATTCATTATTCTTTTCATACATACATACACATACTTATTTAAACTACTTTTTATCTGACCTTTCTACATATATATATATATATATATATATATACATATATATATATATATATATATATATATATATATATATATATATATATGTGTGTGTGTATTGATGTCCCAATGACAATTTTTAAAAGTGAATTAATGACATTGTAAATGTTGATATTTAATGATATAATCAATGTTTTTAGATATATTGTTCATAAAAATACATTTTTTTAAATTGATATTTTACACTGGAAAATATGAATATTTTAATATTTTTGTATATTGATATATTTATAAATATATTTTTATACATCAATATATTTTTAAATCTTGATATATTATTTGCATCCCTAATCCTGCATTACAGGAAACATTGTTTCAATTTATGGATGATAAAAAATTTAATTTCTATCCTCAGTAGAGAGATGACTAAAGATATCTAATTATAATCAATAAATTAGTATTATAAATCTATACTAATATAAATATAAACAAAGTAATGAACTACTAAAAATAAAACTATGCTATAAATAAAAGTAACTTGAAAATATATATACAATAGTAATAAATAAAAAAAAATCAACTAAAGCCCATCCAACCCCACCAAACCACTGTCGCTGGGTAGTGTACCTAGAATGCTGGCAACATTCCCTCGCTGGATACAGAGGCTTTTCCTTTTAGCGAGGTAAACTCGAGCCTTCCTGTTGCATCAACCACACAATTTTTAATATTTTCAAACATAATTACCTATAATTAAGTATTTTTCTACAAAATAATAAGATTTTCAAATTGGATAGTTAGGTTCTAGGTCAAGCATAATTAAATGTTTGGTACTCTCACTTACAGATAATAATGAATGATGCATGGTAGCAACTCAGACAATCCTCTTCAATTAGTGTTAAATTGTAGTCGCGTTTAAAGTGACTTCGGAACTTGAAAAAAACAATCTTACCAGAAATGACTTACACTGACACCAGCAATATAAATTATGTAATATCTTATAAACATTTCTTCAAGCCAGCATTGGGCCTACTCCTCATGCTGAAACCTGTTGATTACCATCAAGTGTGTTAGTTCTGTAAGACTACCTAATAGGTTATTTATTGTCAATTAAACTTGATAAGCCATCCTTTTTTCTAATTTTCAAAATTGTATGCATCAGACAACCGCTGTTGTAAGTGGTTAAGTGCAAGTGCAAAGTTAAAAGACCTCATTTTAACAAAAACTGATACGATTGCACTTTTATGATATCTGAATATAGAGCTGGCTGAAGGGTAGTAAAACTTAGCTGACTCTTAATTTATTAAAGTAGGAAAAAAAGTTGCAAAGAAAATTCTTAAAGCATTTTTTAAATTTTAATACCTCTAAATTCTGTGTTTGAGTGAGTTATGAATGAAAATAGACTAGGTATTTATTGCATGTTAAAACACGCTAAGTGTTTGTAAATTGTTTTAAACACTACTTTAAAAATTAAAGGGTTGGTTGAACTCCGCTACCCTTAAGCACAATCTGTGTTTTTGAATTTAAATATCGAAAATAAGTAGGTATTGGTCAAGTTTTCACAATGCATATTTTTATGTAATTATATTATTTGGATAAAGTGAAACACGATGAGGCAAGATATTTACATTATTGTACGTAATTGTTTATTTTGGTGAGCAATAGTGTTATCTAACTATCTATCTTATTAGTATGTCGCACGCGGAAGGTCTGCCGACGAGCACCCCTCCCGCTTCCAATAACCGCGACTTGCACGTCTAATTAGTACTAAGTAGTATAAAATCGTTAGCTATTATAAAACCAGCAAACAGCGCTTGTTCCAAAGCTAAGTTATCAATAAGACATCTGGCGGGTGCGGTATAGTTGTTATAGGGCGCATTTATTTATTATTTGAGATATAAGGTGAATTTTGGGTAGTTATATTTAAAAAAATAACCATTATAAGGCAGGAGCGAAGAGAAGCGGAGCTCTCCCGCCTTAGTCTTCCCATCTATATTAAAAAAAGTTCAAATCTGTTCATAATAAATAAATGCGCCCTATAACTATACACCAACCCAGCTGCCTAATATTTATTGAATAAAATTGAAAACTGATTTACTGCTAAGTAGGCAACCATCACGACAGCAGTAACTCGGTAGACGGTAATAAACCGACTCGTTTACTCAACGATCAAATAATCATCAGCTAGGTTTTTAGCTGGCTGTTGAACCACCAATAGCTGAATGGCTAAGTTTTCGGTTGGTAACATCGCTACTCACTGCTACGAACTAGGCGATGCGGGTTGCGGACGCGGATGTGGGTGCGAACTAGGAGAGGTTTGTTCATTGCCAAATCTTTTGCGCGTGGCTAAGACTGCACACAAACTGGCCACCGGTGACGGCCACGCGCCACTGCGGTCACCGCGTGAATAAAAGATGGCACGTGAACGACACCGGCTACGCGTATGCGATGATCCCTTTTTTTTTTTTTAAGGCGCTGGTAATGCATTTCGCACAGGGTCCTTTGCTAGGGATTAGACCGTTGTTGATCATGGAGGCTTTCCACTGAGGCAATCCAAACAATAATCAACCGGCTTGTGTGGAGATTCGACTAATCAATACCCCACTAAAACCACCCTCCTCCCATGTGCCCCGCGCTTATGGCAGGAAAGGCGTGAGATACAGAACGTAGTTACGCCCACACCGATCCTAGCGCACAAGTGCTTGAGAATGCCCCGGGAGAGACAAACTCACTTCGTCAACAAATGTGAAGACTCCTCTGCTCCCTAGATGCTAGAGGGCCCCTGCAGCGGTATTTCAGGGAGGGAGGTCATGCGCATACCTGCGCCTCCGGGCTCCCAACTGACGTCGGCGCCTGCGAGACGCATGCGCACTACCATCTCTCTCCCTATCTCGTTCCGGTGCGATGAGTCCCTATAAAATGAAGGACAAAGCTTGTGAACTGCTTGTCGCGTCCGATTATAAGCCTCGACGAAAGGCTCTCGTGCGACGACCGCGTAACATCCTCACGGACAAGGTCGACGATATCACAAAACGGCTGGTTCGGATCAGCCCGCCCGCGGTTAGGACGGCAGGCTGGCAGGCACCGACAGACAGACACAGACGGCGGCGTCGACGCCGCCAATCACGATCTCTCCACGTCCCCGCGAGGGACGCCACACAGCCCCCCATAGGATAGACTAGGCGTGTTGCTGGGAAGTTTCTTTCGCCGTTTCTTCTCTCCCAACCATAACACGTTGCGAAACGGCAGTAAGATAGTATAGGCCACCGTGAACCGCCGATCCCGGTCCGCCGGGATTCTTCCTCTCGGGCCTTATATTACCCGTCGCCCGCTCTCAATTAGTGGGCATCAGTAGATTCATCCCCCTCTCATGGCAACAGTCCAGCCGAGGTGAAACTCCCTAGGGAGCCCCCTCGAGCAAGTTGCCCCCCGGGCTCGAGCGCCTTCGCTTCTCAAAGGCACTCGCCCCGAAAACCCCGGTAAAGTTGTGAGGTCTTCGGACCAACAACATAAAGTCAAGTCCAATAAAAAAAAAAGAACTGCTTGTCGCTAGCCACCGATGGCTGTGGTCGGTAGCCAGCTTGCGCCCAGCTTAATATAGACTGCATACTATATAGAAACTTCAATTTTATTACTATAGATAGAATATGATAAATAAACTTTTAGCAAGTGTTTTGTTTTCCAAGTTGAGAACAGCATAAGATTAATTACCTTTTTCAATTACTATTATTTAACCTGTAAAAACACTACTGATGCAGTCGCGTGGACTTCATACAAATGGATTACCCATAGCCTACCTTTAAGAAATAGCGACTACCGACCAAAACACAACCGTTGTTACAGCGGCATACTCCAGGCCAGGGTTAGTATTTGTGAACTGTTTTGTCGCCTCTTACGACAGGCCACCCGGCCTGAATTACTACTCTTTCTCTATTCCTGCACAGATAACACATTGTGCTATCTTTTAAATTCTTTATTACAAAACAATGTAGAAAACTTTAACAAATCTTAATTAATTAACATTAACATATAGTCCCTTTAGACCATAAATAGAATGATCCTAAGTCATCGTCATCTATGGGTAAGGTGCCCAGAATGCTGACTATCGGCGGCGTGGATTTCATACAACTCGATTCGCCATAGCCTACCTTTAAGAAATTAGCGACTAGCGACCAAAAGGTCGAAAGCGCCATGAATTTATCGGCGCGTACGTTTTTTATTCATGCATATATTATTACTGTATTATTATCCCTTACGCTCGGCGGCGTTTCACACGTATTAGATGAAATAGCAACTCATAACCCGATCAGGCACCGGCTTTTGTTTCAAAATATGCGCTAATATTGCAAAATTAAAAATACAAAAGGTAATAAGAAAATACATCGCGAGTTGTCGTTTTTTCAACAGCTGTGTAGTCGGTGCTTGCATCATACGGTGTGTTTTTCAATTGGCTTACCCTAGCTGAATTTCCATCCCGCGCTACTGTACTTGATGACTACTTTTAGCATTCCTCGCCTATTATCAATGAGCTAACAAAAAAGATAAAATCGTTTGTTAGATAACATAATGTTCCTGTACTGTCTATAATAAACAGTAATTGTGTTCAAATATCAGTATGTGTTAACAATAGTGGTTTAATTTTTAAATTAGTGACAATATTATTTTTGAAATGACTTCTAACTTCTGTTGTTGTTGTTGTTAAAGTTTGCCACAAAGGCAGGCAAAGGACTGTCCATACAACCTTGTCAGTTGTCTTCTAACTTCTATTAATATAATAAAAAAGTTGTTTTTTTATTGTCATTAGGTTTTTCTATAAATAAACGGAGCATTGCAATGAAACTCCTCAAAAACATGTCTAAGGAGTTTCGATTTATCATCTTTCTTTTTTATGTTTCAATTTTTTGTCTGTCATTTAGGGCCGAATTTTCAATCATCAAATAAATGTTATCAGTGGAATAAATTATAACCTGAGTAAATTTAAAAGTGAAACCATTCAACTGTCTTATTCAAGCAACTGACATTTTTAAATTTGCCATGTTGTACTTTATTCAGTGAATAACTTTTATTCGGTTGAAAAATCAGCGCCCTTAAACTGTTGTACAAATAATTTTTGTGACTATGGTTTTTTTAGACGTGTCTTCTCATTATAAAACTTACCTTTCATTCACTATAAGCCGTGCGCAAAAGGTTTTCCGATGACTACTTACTATTATTGTATATACTTATGTAAAGTATATACAATAATAAATTTATATTGCAACAATTATTTATGTAACATTTTTTTGTCAACCCTACTGGCCATCGACGCGTGACATCATGAGGCTATCGGCAAACCTTCTGCGCACGGGTAGTAAATAGCTCAACGGTTCAATCAGCTCAAATGCCGACACAGAGCACAAAGTCGACAATATGTACCGTAATAATAGGTTTTTGTGCCTATGAAATAAAGTTGAATATGCATTTATAATATCCTTTTCTGTCTGATTAAAAACGAGTGGCAATATTTTATTGTTCCTGTCACAACACGAGTCGTTCTAGCTCTTTCAGCTCTTCAAAGAGCTAGGGCGAGACGTGACGTTCAGACTTTATTCCATGTCTCTATTGAGCTAAAGGAGTGGTACAGTTCTTGAGAGGGAAAGAGCTATATCTCTCTTTTCTTTTTAATGAGCCGTTTAGCACAAGTCTTATGATGTTGCAACTAAAAGGATGAATTATGCTAGACCGTAGCGAGCGCGAGCCGTGCCCCGTACAAGGCACGGATTCAAAACTTCACGAAGATTTTCTATGACACAGTTCATGTTATACCGTGCGGCGTCCGCGTCCCAGACGAGGCCAGGACGTGCCCCGACGACGCACGGTTCCGCTCGGCGCCCTTCTCGACTCGTCGCAACATGAGCGGTCGTCCGTGGCGTGTCCGAGCAGTGAACGATGAAAGTTTAGGGAGGAACCACGTATTTTTGAGTCATAATGGACGATGAAAAATACTTTTCGTAACAGACATACTTTTAATCTTTCTTCAGGTATTATTGGTGACTGAAATTTTGTCTTCTGTCATTTAAGAGCAAGCGTTAACTTATGTAGTAAAATTTGAAAGTTATCCTTAGACATTATAAAATATCCAAAGAATTTGTCTTCATCATCTGGTAAATGTCTATATATAAGTTAAAAAATTGTTTTTCAGAACGGCGCTTTCTCCAAATAGGGTGCACGCCCCATTTTCTTACATTTCTTAGTATTGATTCCTCTTCTTCATCAATGGCAATGACAATAGCTGCCATCTCCGATAGCGAGAATGCCATCATTTATTAATTGTGTTAAATCAATCAAGTCACAACACTACGTCCGTAACAGAGTCACCGCGGTATAATGACGCGGTGCACACTCGGTATAATATGAACATGTAGCCGTACGGGGCTCGGACACGCCTCGCGCTCGCCACGGTCTAGCATAATTCATCCTAAAAGTGTGTCGATCCCATCAGAGTACGCACGGACCGAATGCACTCGAAAACTACTTCGACGCAAGTCGTATCCTAGTAACAGACTAAGATTAAAACAAACTAGTGGTCGCCTAGTGGTCGAAATTCGACCATAATTCATTTCAATTATAAGTTTGTACATTATTAAGGTTCTGTTGTCAAAGACTATATACACTTCTATAATTACAGATTTCGCCAAGGCTACAATCTTAATTTGACTTTAACAATAAACAAAAGAGTATATATGCGTGTGTGTGTCAAATACATGGTAGTGTGTGTAATGTTTTTTTTTATTGATTTAATGTATTTGTTATGAATAATTAAAAAAAATATATTAGCATTCTGCACTCCTCTATATAAACTATAAGCGTGCGAAATGTCATACTCCTCCGTCCGCGCAATTTTCGTAAAAAGGGGTACAAAGTTTTTGCTGTGTTTTTGCTTCAAGTATTAATATATAGATTGAAGTATTATACAGCACTTATTTTTTCAAAACACTGAACAGTAGTTTTCTCATTCAGCAATAAAGAAACTAACGAAAATCCTTTCCGCGAAAATTCTTGGCTTAAATAATTTTATAGTCTTATTCAAAATAGTTATTTGCATACCCCAAATTAGGTTTAAGGGCTTACGATTAAACATTAATTAGTAATTACTAAAACAATCAGTCAGTTAAAACAGGTTAAGTAGATAGTAAGAAGGTAATGTACCGACCTTGTAATAGCCGAGGCTGCAATAATATGTAATATTGTTATCTTTCTATTATTTTATTATGCTTTATAATAAATCTTTACCTCCAAAGTAGCAAAGATTAAATACGCATCATTTAGAAGCTGAAAATGGTACAATGTATTTATTTAAACTAGTGGTCGCCCAGTGGTCGAAATTCGACCAATATTAATTTAAATTATAAGTTTGAACATTATTAAGGTTCTATTGTCAAAGACTATACTTCTATAATCACAGATTTCGCCAAGGCTACACTGTTAAATTGACTTGAACAATAAACAAAAGAGTATATATGCGTGTGTGTGTCAAATACATGACAGTGTGTGTAATGTATTTTTTATGCATAATTTAAAAAAAATAATAGCATTGTGCACTCCTCTGTATAAACTATAAGCTTGCGAAATGTCATACTCCTCCGTCCGGGCAATTTTCGTAAAAAGAGGTACAAAATTTTTGCTTCACGTATTAATATAATGATTAACACGACTTCTGTTGAGTGGTTGAATATTTGCTGGCCTACCTCACTGCAGCGCAAAGATTTACGGTCTTATTCATATTGAATTAGAGTAAGTTTGTAGTCTTCTTTAAGGTTCCTAGAGAAACGTACAAGCTTACTCTAATTCGATGTGAATAAAATGGTTAATTTTTAACTTATATGGAGTGAAGTTAATTTAGATAAATACTTTTGAGTTTGAAATTCTGTTAGGCTTTCTGTTCAGTTAGAATTTGGCTTTGCTGCGATTTGTATATCTATGCAGTCATTATCATCCGAGCGTTAAATCCCGGTTGCGTTCACCCACGGACGCCCGGGGTCCGCTTTCATACTTTTTCTACACCACTTCGCGCAGTCTTCAACATTTCCCGTTTTGTGACAATTGGCACGCATGCCATCTTTACAATGCCAAGCCAGCATTTCTTGGGCCTTCCTCTTCGACCGGGAGCTGGCAGAGGTGTCATTGCTACACATTTGTTCCCCACATAATTAGCCGGTCTCCCTAAAATCTACATATTTATACAGTATGTCTCGTAATCTTCGAAGCCAGCAAAGTCTGCCACTCACTGTTGACGAGGTGGAGCCATGCTCGAAGCATTATCTTGATTACAGCGCTTGGAGCCGGCTTGATCGGTGTGATACCACGCTCTCTCAGAATATCGACGTGAAACGATTAGGCTTGACCTAATCGTGTTTCGTGTAATGTATTAAACGCAAGTACACACCAAAGCCAGCGACCCGCCGACACAAACGCTTATATGAAAAGAGTCATGTCGGCAACACGCTCCCGCGCGTGCTGCCCGCCGACATGTCGGCTGCTTGCGTATGCAAGCGCTCAGCCCGGCGACACTCAAGCTGTAGTAACGTGCTGTATTTTTTGTTCCTCATCTCGAGCCGCCAACTAGAGAGCCGGTCCGACATAGATCGATGGCGTAGCCGCAGGAAAGAATCTAGTAAATAAGTAAAGTAAATGAGCTGTAAATGTAATAGATAATAAATAGAATATAGTAAAATGAGAATGAAACCTAAAAAAAAACCGACTTCAAAAACTAAAAAGTATAAAACAACTTATTTCTAAAGCTATTATTAATTATAATATCTTATTTTTAATATATGTTATTTAAAACATTTTAAAGTCGGTGCTTAGTAATTTTCAAAATATAGTAATTTTTATGTTTTACTTCGCACCGACTTCAAGATGTTTTAGATAATATATTAAAAATAAGATATTATAATTTACAATAGCTTTAGAAATAAGTTATTTTATACTTTTTAGTTTTTGAAGTCGGTTTTTTTAAACGAAGTTTTTTTGTTACTTTTTAGTCTCTAGCTATGGGTAGGCCTACGAAAGGTGCCGCGCGCCTTATAAAATATAGGTCCCAAAAAACAGGAACGAAACTTTTTTTCTAAAAAAATGTTCATAAAATGAAAACTACTGGGCCAAACTATGTTGAATTTTTAGGGGACCAAGTGGCAACTATTCCGCATCGAACTAAAAAAGAATCACGTAAATCGGATCATAAATCTCGGCGTAATCGGTGTACATACATAAACAAAAAAAAACATAGCAATCAAATTGAGAACCTCCTTTTTGAAGTCGGTTAAAAATGCCCTGACATACAATTGCGTCAGGAGAGCCAGGGAGAATTTAAAAAAAACTTCGTTAGCTAGGCCGTCTGTTTCTTTGTCTGCTTCGCAATAAAGAATTCTGCACAATCCAGCTGTGTTGATTTGTCAACAGTGTGTACAGTGCTTGTAACTCGTGTTTAAATTTACTCGAATTAATTATCATATCAAGTATACTGCGAATATTGTCATACCTAATCTATTTATGCGAATAATGTGATAGCGGTTAGTACTTGAAATTGAGGACGTTAGTTCATCAGTATTGATGTAAAATAAGTGGGGAGGTGAGGTTATCGTCTCCTATTATACGCGCCTGTAACTGCTATACGTACAAAGCAGTTCACACACATAACAAGTTTCCAACAATATTTGGCAGCCATTATGAGAGAGAGAGAGAGAGAGAGAGAGAGAGAGATAACACTTTATTGCACACCAAAATATACAATTACAAAAACAGACCATATTTACAATATTTTCTAGGCAATACAATAGGCGGCCTTATCGTTCAAAGCTAACTCTTCCAGGCAACCTAAATAAAAAAAAATGAAGTAGGCGATATAGGTGGTGCAGGAAGAAAGCAATAGATACAAAAATACCCAAAATAATTTAAGAAATTAAGAAATTAAGAAGAAAGAAAAAGAATGTCATATTCAAAATACATAAGTTATTATAATAAATGTATTAGCATGATTATATCGTGTTAATCAGACTACACTATTTGTGGACAAATAGTGTTTTCTGAGTAAATGTCTAAATGTTGGTAAGGATTTGGCCTCTCTGACAGTAAGATTAAGTTTGACAGCCTGCACTGTAAAAGAATTATCATAACAGGATGAAGTATGTGCAGATGTCATAAGTTTTCGATACGTATCAGAGCGCAAATTGTGGGTAGTAGATAGACGAAGGGATTTAAAACGTTCTGTAATGGTTGCAACAACTCAGAAGGGTTTATGGTAGTAAAAGAACAGCAACTGGTCACTTATTTATAATAAGAGAACCTTACGGTTTTAACACATTATATACTCTGACTTTGAACAATCGACAAGCATTTTTAGAACACCTCGACATCCCTCCAATTGTACAGTATATGAAACTTAGTATATTGGCACAACCGATAGCGGATTTAAGTCATACCATAAACTATTTTAATTAAAGGATTATGCATGACAAGAATTTAATATATTATTGTTGTTTGGATATTTCAGATAATATTTTATATAAGATATTGTATAAAATATTATACTTAAAATTTTATATGCAATAAAATAAGTCGAACACAGTATAAATCTATCGCGTCTGCCAACATGAAAATAAAATGTAGTGAATACCGTCTATATACAATTGAGAGGTTTGAATTATAATCTGTACACAATTATCAGATTATACAAAGGATAAATATTGTAACGAAATTATTGTAAATTATAGACAACTACTCTATACAAATCAGGCGCTAATTAACGAATAAATAAAAATATAACATTGATTCAATTAAGGAAATGGCCGATTGTATCGTTCAGAAACAAGAGGTATCGTTCAGAAATAAGAGGGTACATAACAAAATCAATTATTAACTTTAAAAAGAAACACGACAAGAACAACTATGCTACTCAATGACTGTAATAGTTCCTTAAGGTGCTGGGACTATTAGGAGTAAATAATATGTTATAAAAAAATATTTTATTATCATTATGTATCATGGGAGAAGAATAAATACTATAAAATGACAATTTTCATTCAAATCCGTTTAGCCGCTCTGGTCGTGATTCAAGTGACAAACATCCATCCAATCTTTCGCATTTATAATATAGATCGTACTGGTTACCGAGGCGATCTGTACAACACAATGTTTTCTATGTAGATATAGAAGAAGCCCGGCGTTAGATATGTAGCACTTAGAAACTTTTCACGAGCACATTCCTGCTATTACAATCGTAATCGTAAATCGCTGTCGTAATGGCACTATAATTATTGTTTTTGCATGTCTGTGCATATATAAGTTACCATTATGGTGCCATTATGAAGCCAGTAACCGACCATTCAGACACGATTGTAATAGCAGACTTGGGAGCCTGGGTGTTCTCATTCACAGTATTATTCTTCCATGGTCACACTACGTACTGTTAATCGTTGTTATCAATATACAAAAAAATAAATAACAGCCCATAATGGCCCACTGCTGGGTTCGGAGCTCCCTAACTTTTAAGGGTGAACAGACAGTATGCCAGCTACACATCTCCATGGCAGATTTATAGGTTTCACTCATCAGTTACCTCGATATGTAGGTTTCATCACGATGTTTTAGAACAGTGGTTCCCAAACTTATTTTTGTATACTGCCCACTTTGAGAATAAATTATTTTTTAGCGCCCCCGTTTTTTCACCTACTTAAAAAATAACGTCAAATTAAGTTAATTGATCCTTGTGAGCTATGTTAGCGGAGATTAAACATTCATTCTAATCGAGACTTTTACTATAGCCCTCAAGAGTTAACTTGAGACATAAGCGCAGTAGGTAATACACAACGGCGCTGAGGTCTTAAGTTAACTCTTACAGGCTACACCTGCCAATGAGAATGATTATTGATGAGCAATCTCTTAATTAATATTAGTTGATGTTCACAAGTTATAGTCGAGAGTCGAGAGTTCAGTCGGTGTCTAAGAGTCCTCCTAGCTAGATGAAATTACAAATCGCTCCCCAAGCCTCTACACAACGCCCCCATTTTTTTCTGGGTCTCTTACCGCCCTTTAGGGCAGCAGCCCCCACAAGGGGGCATTATCGCCCACTTTGGGAAAGGATATTTTGGAATATAACACCAAACCGTCATCGTCGGCCCGTGGTGGTTATTAAAATACACACAGTAGGTCGAATTACGGTCAAGTGTTGTTTGCTTCCTTCCCGGAATTCGAATCCACGTCATTTGAAAGAGTTTAATACGAGATATGGGTTAGCCGCTAAGCTACCACGCTATCGGAAAGTATTATAAGTAGTAAAATATCGTACGAAACCATATTATTCATACAAAATATTATTTATACATACCAGCAAGCAGCTCAAGTGTTTAACATCGGTATTATAATCTGAAATGTAAAGAATCTTTTGTGTTTACTAAACAATACTGTGAACATTGCATAAACCTCGCGGCGGCCATTTTTGATTTTCAATCATATCAAACGTGTTTATGTGTAATAATGGTGGTTATGATATCAGTGTGTGGTTTTCTGATTTTTTCGTCGTTGGTTATTGGCATGACATTTGTTTACTTATGTATAACATTACTATCGTAACTGTTATGCCAAGTGGCTAAGTGCTTGGTGCGTGTGAGAAGGGTGAAGAGTTGCGTTGATGTATAGAATGGTTAGGTTTTTTGAAGTAAAACTTCTATATAGACTGGGGTTATTAGGATTTTTCTGTCACGAAAAAGCGTTACGGCCCTGGTGAAAGGCGGCATAATGTTAGACTATCGATGTTTTATTGGTCCGGATGGAATTCAGGTTTTTGTTCGATAAAATAAAAAGTGCATTCATTAAAATGTACTTAACCTAACCAAATCATAATTTGCAGTAAACCTGCGAAAAATCGAAATGTGTGCTGGGTCACATAGTACAAGTAAAACTTCCTAATTTGACACCCGTAAAACTTGGAAAACTTGAAGTTTTACGGGTGTCAAATTGGACAAGTACATTAACAATCTGCCCATAAAACTTCAAGTTGAAATTTTGTTGTCATTCGTGTTGCCACTTGTCCGTTGCGATTCGTTTTTCCACTTGTCCGTTGAAGTTTCACTTGTACTATGTGTTCCAGCACACATTTTTAACTTGGATACCGTATCTCGTAAATGTTGTATAATAAGAAACGAAAATGTTTATATACTTAGAAAATAACCGCAAATGTATAACTAGAGTTGCTAAGCGTACTATAATATATAGTATTGTACTATATTTTAGCCAATTGTACTATATATTATAGAGCATAATATAGTACGAAATGTACTATATTTTCACCGCGAATTCAGTTGTCGCGTTTTTTGTTCAGATACTTTCGATTAATTTAAAAATAATAGATCTTTGCTGGCCAAAGCAAGGAGTAATAAATACACATGGAAAATGCAATAATGAAGTAAATAAAATATATAATGTTACGAGTTTGCTGGACTCGAATTAAAATGCCGTTAGAATTACTATAGAGTTTATTAGAACTATACAAACATGTATAACACAGGTACAAATATACACGAATACAAGAAGTCCAAACGTAATGCAGAAGGTCGTAATTCAATAAAACGCGCAAAGTCCGTCACTTATTAGATTCCGATTGTAGCACACACGTCTTGCATCGGTCGTGGTTATCGCTCGACTGACTACTCCCTCGATCGGGCCATTGCTTTACTCTACACAAATGCAATATGTCCGCCCGGCAGCGTGGACCGAATTTCCTAGAATCGTAATCCGCACACCCGGCTAATTATGCCTGCAAGCGGCCATAAACGAGTACAATAGGCTGTTCTCCACAATAACCAATTAATAAGTGAACAAAAGAAGGAAAGAACAATCATAAAATAAGGATTACAATTAGTTCAAATGCCGACGGGTAATAAAATGTGTTTTTATAGATATGCAGGTGGATCTTGTTTTCGTCGAAACTTAAGTTGTAACAATATGTACGTTTGTTTATTAAAGTCAGACGAATTAATAGCAAGCCGAAAGTGGAAAATATATTTGTTAAATAAATTAAATAAATATATAAAATATTAACCCCTATTTATTCGTAATAGTTATATAAGCTCGATAAAAATCAGTTTAAAACATTTATCCATAACGGCATAAGCTTTTTAACGAGCGTATAACTTACAAATAAAGATGTTAGTACATTAGAGTTGTTGGGGAGTTTCTTGCCGCTTCTTCTCCTTAACAGCAATAATACGTTGTGAAGCGGTGTAAATAGAATAGGAAGAAAAATTAAATTTTATTACACTTTTTGAAGGTCACACATAAAGGTATGTATGACCTTCAAAAAGTGTTCTCCGGTGGATCTTATTGAATAAAAACTTTTGAATTTGAATTTGAATTACAATAATTAATACTAATTTGTTTTTAATTTATTCCCCGAAGCAGTTTTGAACTTTTGATAGTGATAGGGTAATCAAAAGTCAATATTAGTTTACGTTATCAGTTCCGGTAGACTTGTTTGTCTACTATGACACGAGTGCTGATTCACGACGCTTTTACCAAATATAAACTATCATATCTTTGTCTTTGTCTCTCCAGGGTCTTCTTCCTCTTTATCGTAATGAAGAGGTTGGGGCCTCAAGGTTTTACCTTTTATCCCGGCTGCAACTCAGTGGGCAACTAGCCACAGGTAAATGGGTTTGGAGATGCTGGAGTCTTCTCCGAATGGCGATGACTTCGCTCGTTGGCCAATCTGCGGCGTTCGATGGCCTTCGCGGGCTTTCCACGGCGTTCGATGGCCTTCGCGGGCTTTCCGCGGCTTGGTTGGCCATTCGTTGGCGTTGGGTAGCCATCTCTGGCGGCCTCTGTGGTCGAGCGGACTAAGCCTTTGCCGACGTACCTCACTGCAACGCAGAGGCTCCGGGTTCGATTCCTGGTATAGTAAATGTCGGAAACGTATTTTCTCCGTTATTTACTATGGTCTGGGTGTCTGGGATCGGCCCCAGAATGGTCCGTTGTATATTACCCATAACACAAGCTTAACTTGCTTAATTTGGGGATATACAGTGTGTGTGTTTGTCCGCCGATTTATTTATTTATTTATTATTTATCTCGGGCTTTAGGTGGCCACCTGTGGCTTCTGGTGGCCTGTCTTTGTCCCCGTGATAAGGTTTAAGTTTACTTCAATTGAAACATAGAATAAAATATACTTTATTGTATAACATTAAGATACAATTCAAGAAGTTTAAGTACAGAAGACAATAGGCGGTCTTATCACTAAAAGCAATCTCTACCAGACAATCATAGGATGGATTAGAAAAAATTGTGTAACATGCGTTGGATGCCCTTCGCGGGCTTTCCGCTGGCTACTTCCGCGTCTTGGTTGGCCATTCATTGGCGTTTGGTGGCCATCTCGGGCTTTAGGTGGACATCTGTGGCTTCTGGTGGCTTGTCTTTGTCCCCGTGACAAGGTTTGCGTTTACTTCAATTGAAACATAGAATAAAATATATTTTATTGTATAACATTAAGATACAATTCAAGAAGTTCAAGTACAGAAGACAATAGGCGGTCTTATCACTAAGAGCACTGCCAGACAACCATAGGATGGATTAGAAAAATTTGTGTAACATGCGGATTTTGCAATGTAACTAGAATAACAAAGTAATATATGCTTTTTAAGGATAATAAATATCCCATGTGTATTTGAAACTTTGTAAAAGACTAGTATACATAATAACACTACGTTTTAAGCCTGGTAATTTATGTGACTTTTATTATTCCGACGTTCCGGCTACTTTTCAGTAGCCGCGATCGCGAAGATGTCAAGTGTCAATGAGTATTGTTAGTTTCATTTTGTTAATTAGATTAGGCTCCCATAGAGTAATAACCATAAACAAAATTAAAACTAATTAATTCAAATGAACAAGTTGGTGTTAGGCTAAATAAAACTTTAACAATACTAATTGACCCTTGATATCTTTGTCTTCCGTTATCACACTTACTGAAAAGTGGCCGAACGTCGGAATAATAAAAATCAAATTAATTACCGCGCTCAAAACCGTTAAAACGTAGTTTTATTTTGTAAAAGACTTTTTTTCTAAGTATATTCGAACTTTTTTACGATATTTTTTAATAATAGGGTATTTAACACCACATACGACGACTATCAAGTTTTGACTACATTATTTTCTAAAAAAATATTTTTCAAATAATTGGACGTCCAAAAGCGAAAAATATAATAATATTTACTGGTAATAATCTGCAGACAAACACACATTGTATATCCCCAAGATAGAAAGTTACGCTTGTGTTATGGGTGATATACAACGGACCACTCTGGGGTCGATCCCAGACACCCGGACCATAGTAAACAACAGAAAGTTCGCTTCCGAAATTTACCATGTCAAGAATCGAACCCTCTGCGTTCCAACGAGTTCGGCCGGCTAAAACTTAGGCCGCTCAACCACAGAGGTCATCATTAGCTTTCAGCGCCAGTATATATTATGTAGCTTTATATAATTTGTCCTAAATGAAATTACTTTCTTCTTACCCGATACTACCCTAAAATATTTTTAATTAATCCATTATTGAATTTAATGTACAATTATTTATATATCAGCTACGTTAAATATAAATCAATAAGCAATTATAATAGTTGAATGAAGCAGCCCACAGCACGCAATATAAAATAGTACCAAATGTCTAGTACATTTGCAAAGCAACCAATCAGGATGGTCACAGTATCGCCCTTTCCTACAAATTATTATCTTGCAAGGTATTTTATACTTATCGTCTACCTACACAAACAAGGAGTGGCTCGATTTCTGATATCTTTGAATATTATTCAATTAATTATTACTACTTTCATAGTTAGAACGTATTTTGGTGCGTTGTGTAATAATTGTTTGTGCGAAGAAAGTAATGTGCGTGTGGATTTTGTGTTGAAAATTTGAATATGGATGCGAAACAACCATTGATCGAGTAAGTTATGGTTTTTAGATTCTTTTATTGTTTATTTCTTGGAACACGTGGTTTTTGAGCTTACCTTCACGTGGCGATTGATATCGTGAAGTTTTTATTACCTGTTATTACTATATAGTAAATTTAAGTGAAGGTAGGGATTTTTTGGTGGAAATTTGAAGGGTATTTTTTTTGTTTTGTTGTTTAAGTTTTTATACGAAATTATGACTTAATAATTGGTTAAAAATTTTTTTTTTTTGCATGAGTTCAGCATATAGGCATACAGCCCACTTGTTGGAAAGCGATTATCATCGTTTATAGACATTTGCAACACCAAAGGTGCTTGCTACGAATGCGCCGCTGCTCTCTTAAGGGAGACTGGAACCTGGTCATTAATGCCGGAACACAACTCAAGGTTGTTATGGTGGCATACTGTAAACCAGGGGTGGTAGCCATCCAGTCGGGCAAATGCCCTACCACCTGGCTGTGGCTTGTTTTGTCGCCTCTTACGACAGGCCGCCCCAACGCAGGAATATTGTATTCTTTCTCCGTTGCTGCACGGATAAAAATAATAGTATGATATGTTGATTGATTTTAAGTCAGAGTGGTATGTTTATGTTGAAAATCTCTAATCAAATGTGCTTTTTCAAACTACCACAAGAACTCCCTCGTTTGGCGTCAGTCAAAGACCTACAATTTCTCTGAGGCGCATGTTTCATAGGTCTGACATCGCTTATGAAGTGATGATTATTTTAATACTTAACACTGGCTTGATGTATAAATTGCGTATGGCCATTTTTTAAATAAATGGCGATTAAAATTGATTGTGATGTCGTGGTAGCGTAATGGCTAGCGAAGGCGTCCCAAACTCAAAGGGCACGGGTTCGATCCTGGCCGGAACGCATGCACCACTTAAGCAGTTTTCTAACCTAATGGGCATATTGTTACAATTACCACGTGATAACAGCGGTGAAGGAAAACATCGAGATAACCGATGTGTCAAACCTGCCAAGCCGCCTTGGACAAGCGTGGCGAGTGTACTGTTCGTTCTCCTATAGTGGGAAGCCCGAGCCCAGCAGTGGGACGTTTATGAGCTGTTATTATTATATATTATTACAAAATTGATAGTTCGTTTGGAGTAGTATCTCCAGAAAGGTTAAAGGAAATATATTTATTTTTTTAGCCCATAGGGCTTTGGTTAGATACTTTCTAGTGCACATTATGTAAAAGTAACGCATTAACATCGCAATGCTGGTCTTGATCTTCCCGGTTTCAGAGGAACGGGCTGACCCATTAGGCCTGTCAATGGCGAATTGCCCAGTTTTATACATCGGTGATGACGATCGATGAGCAATTTCCTCGGTTTGTTTGACACCGTAGTCAACACATGGTAACAGTAGGTAACAATGTTTAATTTAATTGTTAAAATCAGTTTAACGTGTTTTTTATAATACGTACTAAGTACATAAATAATAATAATAATTTATTTCAGACACAAAGATCCATAATGACAACAAGTTTTATATAATGTTGTTATTAAATTAAACCTTAAAAAATTAAAATTAATAAATATCCATCAGTCAGTCAGTCAGTCGGTCAGTCCTTTATTGAAGCATTTCATTGACATATATTTCACATTAAAATTAATTATTCTATGCAGCAATCTGCAACCAGTCCCAGTACATTTTTGTTTGGTGTAGCCTGTTAGCAATGGCCGAAATTATACTGTTTCTACACATAAAAAGAAGCGTGATATGCTGAAATCTGTACAGAAAGTAAATTAAACGTACATCTCTTAAATAATTATCCCCTTATTCATATTAGTTATATGAGGTCTATAGGCTCGTTCAAAATGAGTTGTAAAAAAGTTTTATTCATAACCGCATTTATCGCGATTAAAATATGATATTTGTATGCAACACATTATTGTTATACCTATACTTATATTATTATTACATAAATTAACACAGGCAAAGCTCATGTTATGCTTTAGTGTAGTTATAAATCTATACTGATAAAGTTGACGTGTCTGTCTGGTGATTTCAAAATATCATGCCTGATCATAAAATATAATATTTAGATTGTTTTTTTTTAAAGTTTATCCCGAATAAGCTCGGAAGGAGCTTAACGGATCTCAATGTAAATTTTAGGCATTGTAGTAGGGGGAGCCCAAGATGCTAAATGTGGAGTTACTCGAGCGTCGCGGGGACCTTTTGGATTGTGAAGATTAGATGCTAAAAAGAAAAACGGTTATATGATGTATGCCATTTCACTGGTGGGCGGAGCGTGTACAGGTTTTTTAAAAAAAGAGTCGCACAGACATACTCTAGCGCGTCAGATATTCAAAAGGGATGTTAAGTAAACCCTAAAGGAACTCCTATTCAAAAGACTGACGATTTGGACGCGACCGAAAGTTATGGACGATTTTTGAAAATGTCAAAAAAACGTAACATTGAAATACTCGAGCGCGTCAGATTAATATAACAGACGGTTCAGCTTGATGTCCCTGTCGTGCTCACCCATAATCTGATAATTATGCGGAGGAATTTCCGTAATCTGAGGAATTAAAAAAAAATTTGAAGAATAAAAAATACCCCAAATTTTTCCCCTTATGTTATTCTGCCACGCTCGAGTAAATCCCAAAATCCCCGTTTGGCCTTCCCTACCATTGAAAGGGGTCTTTATCTTAAATTTTCGTGTATATTTCATTTCGATATCTTGTAGGGTTCAGAAGATATGAGTAGATATAAACAAAATATAAGTTCTCGAACGAAGTGACAGTCAGAACTAGTTCATTATGTTCAATTATTTTTACCGGCGCCGGTCGTAAACCAATGTTCTCGATAACAAAATCGGCTATTCGGTAGTCATTTCACGTTCAGTACGATTATCGGAAGTTGGTCCTTGTAAACGAGAACCGACTGTTAATACGCATTTACGTAATAATGGACATATCGACGGAATCTAGGCGATGGACGAATTAGGTTCTAGTTCATTAATGTGGGACTTAGAAGGAGAATAATTAATATATTTTTATTGCTGGAGTACGACAGGCAGGTCAACGGCCCACCTGTGGCCTGATCCTGCTAATACTATCATGTCAAAATCGCCGGACATTATCGTCTCAATCGTAGGTTTGCCTGATTTCGGTATTCTGTTAATTCCAATGGCGTACCACTGCCACGCCACTCGTCTCTTTATAATTATTTTTAAGCCAAAACTCGAGAAATATTTTTTTAAATGTTTGCAGCTTTTCAATATTCATTTCAGCTAATGACATTTCTGCTAATGGGAATACTAATTTTTCTAATATTATTCTGCCGCGGCGATATCGAGAGGATACTGTGGATTTAGTAGAATACGAATTTTTGAGAGTATCGCAATGGGATCGTACTAATTCAGCAATAAAAATAAAAAGAAAGATACATTACAAACAAATTTACATTTGCATTGATAATATTAATTAGGATTAGGAATATAAAGAAATTAATTGCTTTATCCTTTTGTTACGTATAAACATGCAGTGCACCTAATTTTTAACCACCATAATCTGTTTTCGATAATTATCTTGTTAAGTTGCACTAAAAACTTTTAAGATGATTACGTTTTGGGTCATTGACCGATTGACCTGAGTACGTATATATATAGGTATCAGGATATAGGTGAATTATTTTTGTATATGTTCAAGTGGGTGCCGGGACGATTTAGATTCAAATTTGAACCCAGATAGATGGCGCTGCAATCGGGTACCAGAATTTAGGTGATTTTTTTGTGTGTGTGTTCAAGTGGGACCCGGAATAGTTTAGGTTCACAATTGGACCCGGTAGTTGGCGCTGCTGAACTCCTGAACGGTGGGCCCGATTTTGATATTTTTTTGTTCGAGTGGATTCGAGAATAGTTTAGATTAACATTTGGTTCCAGTAGATGGCGCTGCAATCGGGTTCTAGATTTTTTTTAAAGGCAGCACGTCTGCCGGGTACAGCTAGTATATATATATACACACACGTACACATATATGTATATATATAGCCCTGAATTAGGAGGAAAATCTTCTATCCACTTGGAAACGAGGTCAACGTGTGACATATCAATACACTGTCAGATTTGATCGCTTATAAGATGGGCTCGTTGCTTATGTCATAATAAACACGAATCATAATATTACGAGTATATGATATTTTAATGCACGTTTATTTAAAAAAAGATACAAGTCAAAATTCAAGAGTTCAGAGATATAGTAAAATTCGTATTTATTGGAACGCTGGGGGCCACACCTGCGATAAAATTACAGTTATAGGCCATTTCACGCAGATACGGCGATGGGTGTAAAGCTGTTATACATTGAACGATAGCGTGGTGGTATGGTACTATATGGTAATAATGATAACTTTAATAATATTGTTACAATTTGGGCCACCTGCATATTTGTAAACATAGCACATTTGTTACCTGCCGGCGTTTGAGTTAATAACATTGTAGTTCTCTTATTATTGTCTTCTTTTGTTTACTCATTTATTGGTTATTGTGGAGAGCAGCCTATTGTACTCGTTTATGGCCGTTTGCAGGCATAATTAGGCAGGTGTGCAGATTACGATTTCTAAGAAATTCGATCTACGCGGGTGGGCAGCCATATTGTATCGGTGCAGTATATAGCAATAGCCCAATGGAAACATCGAGAGTCAAGCGATAACCACTAGCGAGACAAGACGTGTGTATATTCGATAATATATATAGTGACGGACTTTTGACGTGTTATTGAATCGCGCATTACGTTTGGACTGATTGTGTTCAGTTATATTTGTACCAGTGTTATACGTGTTTGTATAGTTCTAATAAATTCTATAGTAATTCCAACGGCATTTTAATTCGAGTCCTGTAACTCGTAACAATATAATTATGACGAATGCAAATAAATGAATCCTGTAATCTTCCATTTAATAATTATGTAGTCAGTAAATAATGTAGTCGGTGTGGATAATAATTAGGGTATAGGGTAGTGTGGAGGAGATCGCCTTTGGCGACAAGACCGCTCATTGTACTTTAATGTATGTGCAATAAAGTTATTCATTCATTCAACGTATGTATGTACACTGAAGTGGCTATTCGATAACGGCGTTATTTTTAACGCTCTTAATAAGATGCATTCGGCCACCTCTATCTCAGATGTGGCCCTAGCATATAAAGTAACACTAGAATTTTCATTCGTGCAGGAACGGAGAAAGAATACAATTTCCTGCGGCCGGGCGGTCTGTCGTAAGAGGCGACGAAACAACCCACAGCCAGGTGGTAGGGTGTTTGCCCGACTGGATGGCTAGCACCTCTGGTGTAGAGTATGCCGCCATAATAACCTTGAGTTGTGTTCCGGTATTAGTGGCCAGGTTCCAGGCTCCTTCAAGAGAGCAGCAGCGCATTTGTAGCACCTTTGGTGTTGCAAATGTCCGTAGGCGATGGCAACCGCTTTCCATCATGTGGGCCGTCTGTCTGTTTGCTGAACTCGTGCAATAAAAAAATAAAATAAACAATTCGACAGCCGCGGATCTATATACATAAAAATGAATCGTAGAAATGTAGATACGCTCATAACTTGGGAACGACTTTACCGATTTTGATGAATTTTTTTGTGTGTTATTGAGTGGGCCTCGGATTATTTAGATTCACAGTTGGAACCGGTAGGTGGCACCTGAACCGATTTTCATGTTTTTTTGTGTGTTTGAATGAGTCCCCGGATGGTTTAGATTCACAATTGGAACGGTTAGGTGGCGCTGGGAACGGATCTTAGATTTTTTTACGTTTTCAGGGCAGGACAACGTCTGCCAGGACCTCTAGTTTATAATAAAAGTGAGTGAAATTTATGATCGCTTCTCTAAGGGTTAAATGAAGGTCATTATATCGCTTATGTACTACCATATCTTGAAAATATATTGACCAAATTTACTTATACGATAAAGCTTAACAATAATATTACGAATGTTTCACATAAATTTTATTTGACACGGAATATGTAAGCTCGTCAGGGCCTTATAAGCGCAGGAAGGCTTTATTTATCAGAAGTCATCATTGCATGGCATGAATATGTGGGTATATAATATGAAATTAACACAAAATAGCGGAATTTAGAACGTTGTTAAAATTACCTAATTTAATAACGTTAACATTGAAATAACATGGATAAGTTCACTTTGCAATTGACTGATATTGACTTTAGATAAGATAGAATATTGCCAGAAGGAAAAAATATATTTGATGATACAAACATAGCTAGGCTGTACAATTTTTGCTTCATCGTCTTGTCGCCTCTAATAGTAATAATAATAACCCACAAGGCTTTGTGGCGAAGCCTTCGGTGAGCAGCGACACCTCGTACCCGACTCCGGAGGGCCAAGGCAAGGCCCCCGCCTCCGTACTTCCTTAGCCAGCCGGCAAGGAATGGAGATCACTAGAACTAATACTCAAGCTTCAGGGGTGGAAGTGAAAATGGCCTAACGTCTTATATAATATCTAACAAATTTACTTTTCTAATCCAACAAAATAATGTTTCTATTGCGTAAATAACAATTATCACTGTTGAAACCAACATTATATAAATGATAATATCAGCCCATAAAAAAATGACAGACAAACACACTGTATATCCCCAAATTAAGCAAGGTGCGCTTGTGTTATGGGTATATACAACGGACCATTCTGCTTGTCCAAGGCGGCTTGGCAGGGTTGAAACATCGGTTATCTCGATGTGCAGGTTGCATCACGATGTTTTCTTTCATCGTTCTTAGCACGCGGTAATTGTAACAATATGCACATTAGATCAGAAAACTGACTAAGTGGTGCATGCGCGCTCCGGCCGGGATCGAACCCGCGCCCTTTGAGTTTGGGACGCGTGCGCTAGCCATTACGCTACCACGACTTGGAACCAATCACCAACAGAAGAGGTTATATTTCTTCTCTCCTATTATATTAATGTACTCTGTGATTTCTTACCTTCATATAGAGTCGCCTTGCCTCCACAGACACGAGGCTGCGCTAGAGTGACATTGGCAACATATTTCAATGAATGTATACATTATCCCTGCTGGAACGCAGAAAGAATACAATTTCTTACGGCCGGAAGGCTTTTCGTAAGAGGCGACAAAACAACCGACAGCCAGATGGTAGGGTGTTTACCCGTCTGGATGGCTACCGCCCTTGGCCTAGAGTATGTCGCCGTAACATAACAACCTTGAGTTGTGTTCCGGCATTAGTGGCCAGGTTCCAGTCTTGCTTGAGAGAGCAGCAGCACATTTGTAGCACCTTTGGTGTTCCAAGTATCCATAGGCGATGGTAACCGCTTTCCATCACGTGGGCCGTCTGCCTGTCTGTTGAACTCGTGCAATAAAAAATAAATGAAAAACATTTTTTTCACGTTTTTGACGACGTCATAGTTCATTCTCGCTATATGTTTAAATGTTCATCTTTCTCAGTGTGTTCAATTTTAAACTTTAATAGACAAAGACCACGGTGAAAGTTTAAAAACCATTTTAAAGATATTGTATCATGCCAAACTGGAAAAAAACATTAAAAGGACACCCTTAATAAAGTATTTTTTTTTCATAAATATTTTTCGAAACTACACTAATAAATCTATATATTGATACGTGAAGCAAAAACTTTGTACCCCTTTTTACGAAAATTGCGCGGACGGAGGAGTATGAAATTTCGCACACTTATAGTTTATGTAGAGAAGGAGTGCAGAATGCTATTTTTTTTTTAATTATGCATAAATAAAACATTACACACACTACCATATATTTGACACACACACGCATATATACTCTTTTGTTTATTGTTCAAGTCAAATTAACAGTGTAGCCTTGGCGAAATCTGTGATTATAGAAGTATAGTCTTTGACATTAATTATTATGGTCGAATTTCGACCACTATTAAATTATGATAAACACACAATCACAAAACTAAAAGCACTATGCAGCAAGTTCGCCTTTGTTGACAATGTGGAAATGTCAAAATGAAAAATGACGTCACGTTTCAATTTGATCAATAGCGTTGCGTTTTGCAATTTTAAATATCCCGCGCATTTTTAACACTTTATTTTAGAAGAATAAAGAAATTAAATAAAAAAATGACATGTAATTTTCTACACCTCTACAGCATCAAAGATATCATATAAAAAAGTTGTCTCGTATTAGAATTATACGCATATCTCCATTACTATGAATTTATAAAAGACTAGCAGACCTGGCAAACTTCGTAACGCTTATACGCAGTTTCTAAGGGAAATTGTTGTTTTTACTATATTCCAAGTATTTGTTTCATATTTACTCACCTTTTGAATCTTCCCTGGACTTCCACAAGTAATTCAAAACCAAAATTAGCCAAATCAGTCCAACCGTTCTCGAGTTATAGCGAGACTAACGAACAGCAATTGATTTTTATCTACAGTCGACTCTCGATAATTTGAAACTCAAGGGACCAGAGATAAATTTCAAATTGTCAAAAGTTCTAAATAACAAGCGTTTACTTATGGAACTTATGGAAAGACATTTGTTCTTTCTTGGATTCATTTTAATAGCACAAATTAAACATTAACATGACTCATTAACGTTTGAAAGAAGACTAGAATGCGAATAATTTACTCATATCTCATTTATGTAAACAATTGACAGGTATGTGCATGATAAACCCTTCAAATTATAGAGAGTAGGAAAGCCCGGACCTCAAATTATCACATGTTTGCGAGCAAAATAATATTCCTTCAACTTCAAATTACCGAAGGGATTAACATTGATTTTATTCAGTTTATCGAGTATTTTTCAAGGGACCGGAATGTCTTTTCAAATCATCGAGAAATTCAAATTAACGAGTGTCAAATTATCGAGAGTAGACTGTATATAGATGTGTCATGCAAAAATAAGTTGGCAGATAATCTTTTATAATCAGACAAATAAACTGATAAAATTGTTAATTACTAAATTATAATAATCAAGTATAAACATGTGAAATAATCATAAATGGATAATAGGGTAATAAATTAGACTACAATGTAAGTTTTATCAAAGACATTTAATTTCAGAGCTATAAAAATAATTATTAAATTCGCTCGTTATCTTCGCGAGAACTATTTTTTATCAGATACTCGTTTTTTTAGTTTTCCGTCCGTTATTAAATTCGTATTCTGCGAAAATTATCCGTTTTACCGGATTGAAGTATTCCATGTTTTTGGTTTTGCAAGTATCTCTATAGTTATATCTAATTTTACGATAAATCTTATACTAATATATAAAGCTGAAGAGTTTGTTTGTTTGTTTGATTGATTGAACGCGCTAATCTCAGGAAGAATTTGGTCTGATTTGAAAAATTCTTTCAGTGTTAGATAGCTCATTTATCGAGGAAGGCTATATATCATCACGCTAAGACCAATAGGAGCGGAACACCAATGATGAATGTTTTAAAATCGGGGGGGTTTGAAAACAAATTCCACGCGGACGACGTCGCGGGCACAGCTAGTAGCTTATAGTCTTAGTCTGAAATGGCGGTGAACTGGTTTCATGGGTGGCAGTACCGAGCAGGCGAGTGTCTATAAACAAAGGAGAATGCTTCATTTGAAGAAATAGCGATGTAATTATATTCATTGTACATTATCACACTATCCCACATCTATCCATTTTTGTAGTACACTTTACTGAGCAACCATCACACTTTCAGATTTGGACTTTGACATAGTAATTTTAATTATACACATTAAAAATAATAGAAAGAAAGAAGAATTATTTTATTCAGGACAAATAAACACTTTAACAATACTGAGTATAATGAAAAATAAATGCATCAATATAAGTCCTAAAATTGGACCCAGACTCAGCGTAATGCTCGCCGCTAAGGCCAGCGCTGTTCTTCCGCCTGGGACCAGCAGGTGGAGTCACTGAGGACAGTACAACACCTATATCAAATCGGTTCAGTTTAATAATTATAAAAATAAAACGGGCTATTAGACAAATTTACATCGAAACATATTATAAACATAGTGAGATACGTGAGCAACAAAACAAAAAAATAAAATAAACAGATATTGCTAATGTTATCATATGTATTAGTAACATGGTCATGAAGCACTTGTATCATGCCTTAAGTTACATTGTGCGATTTGGTGTTCACATAGGAATTTCTTTAGTGTGACCCTAAAGAGTGACACTGATGAGGCGTTTCTTATAGATGAAGGAATGTTATTCCAGCATAATAGAAGTTGTAACAATTTTTATTAATTAGAATTGTATTGTATTCTTAACGCCATCTGTTCGAACTAAAGAACTAATATAAATGTAAACAGAATGTGGTTTAGTGAAAAATACGCGGGATTTTTTTGGTTAAGCACAAATAAATAATCAGTAATTAATTATTTACTAGGTAAGAAAACTCCGCGAGCCTTAAAGCACCGCTTTTGTTAGTTATACAGATAGCATATTTTGGGAATTTGTATGCCGCATTTTTAGCCTAAAAGGCTTGCACTCAACATATTGCTGTGCCGGAATTATATCCGACACAACGCTGATTTTCGCTCCCTAGTGTGACATCACATATTTTGCAATTTTACAACAAGAAATTATTAAATTAAACAGCAGTTCCGTAATACGCACCGCTGAAGAGTGGAACTCTTTACCGTCGTCTGTTTTTCCTGATGAATACAATCTAAGAGTCTTCAAGTCTCGCGTCAACAGGTATCTTCTAGGTAAGCGTGCTCCACCTTAGACTGCATTTCCGCCTGACAGGTGCAATGTCGGTCAAACACGAACCTATTCATTATAAAAAAAAAAACAAAAAAACCAGTTTTAGTTCCATTTAAATTATTTTTTAATAATTTAAATACTATGATCATACATATAGAGTTGGAAACTACCCTACGCTCCCCGCCGACAGCGACCTGGAGTCTATTTCTTACTTATAGACTATGTTATTTTGGTATTTACATTTATAGTATAGTTTAATTTTAGATAGATAGATAGATAGATAACACTTTATTATACACCAATACAAAAATGAACTTAAAAACTAAAATTATATCAAGTTGTGTACAAAGGGCGGTCTTATCGCTAAAAAGCGATCTCTTCCAGACAACCCCGATAATAATACATATAATTTATATTATAATATACTTTAATTTAATTACATAATTTTAATTTATGTTAATTTTATAAAATCTTCTCCAGTTTAACCCCACGAAGAGACAGGTCTGCGCATTTTCTGCCAAAAAGACCCCGTTTGTCCCTGCGCCACAGTTCCAAGGAGCACATCTAACTGTCTCCAATAGTATCGGGATCCTTGGCGTCGGCATAACGAACGACGTGCAGTTTCGGGGTCATCTGGAAGGCAAGGCTAAACTTGCCTCCAAAAAGCTTGGTGTGCTAAACCGGTCCACGCAGTACTTCACTCCGCGGCAACGACTTGCGCTATACCGCAGACCGCATATGGAGTACTGCTCACATCTATGGGCCGGAGCACCCGCTCACCAGACTGACCCCCTCGACTCCGTCCAGCGTCGCGCCGTTCGTACCGTCGACGATCCCATACTCATAGGCGGCTTAGAATCGCTTACCCTTCGAAGAGACTTTGCGTCCCTCTGCGTATTTTACCACCTAGGAATTAGGAATTGTTTGATATGGTGGCAACACCTCACTTTTACAACCCCACCGCTCGCCAGCGACGGGATATTCACCCCCATTTCCTTGAGCTCCCACGCTCATCTTCGCAACGGTTCTCTAGAACATTTATTCCGCGTACAACAATGATCTGGAGGGAACTTCCCGCCGCGGTTTTCCCTTTGCGCTATGACCTGGGGCTCTTTAAGAAGGCCGTTATAAAATTTCTTAGAGGTCGGCAACGCGTTGGTGACACTCCTGGTGTTGCAAACGTTCATAGGCGACGGTAACCACTTTCCATCAGGTGGGCCGTCTGCCTGTTTGCCTGCTATATAAAAAAATATATATTTAGTTGGAAATATTTGGAAGTTTTTCTTTAATAGTTCAAATTTCGTGTATCGAAGGACCATGTACAAAAGTCCCAAAAACTCCCAACCTCCCAGTGAAGCGAAATTAGATAAACGTGACAGATGCTCAAAAATATATGTATTCGCTACTGGAATCGAATCGAACCTTACTAATGCAAATAACATAACACTTGAATTATACAATTCGTTGAATTGAAATGTGACGTCACGAAGTTCAGGACCCCTCCCATCCCTCCCACACATTGTCACACTTCATTGAACGCCCCCCTAACTTGTGACGTATTTTATGGATGGTCTCTAATTAGGTCTTGCAATTGTTAGGATTATTGTATTTCAAGCGTAGGTGTCCAATGCGCATTGTTCTATTGTACAATACGGGCCTGAAATGCAGAAAGTCAATCTAAACAAACGGCATGTAACTAAAGTGTTATTTTCAATTCCACATTATTATTTGTCATTATATGCAATTAATAATGTGAATGACGTTTCTTGTATTTAATTAGCCACAAGTAAACACATATGGGGTTATGTCAATAATAATACGCTATGACAATAGTGTTTGTATGTCATTAGCATATTGTTATTAATCCATTTGATTTCTCGAAAGGTGATATGTTATGTTATAATAATATTTTCTTTAGTTTTCGCGACTTGTATACATAATAAAACTAAGTTTAACTACGCGCTTCCGTGATCACGGTCACTGAAAAGTGGCCGAAACGTCGGAGTAATAAAAATCAAATTAATTACCTCGCTTAAAACCGTTAAAACGCAGTTTTGTTATGATAATTTAATGTTATATTTATGGAGAAGTTCATTTTAATTGACGAAAGAGGTTCATAATTCTTTTTTAAAGCGAAGTTGGCATGTAGACAGCATACCCGGTTCACGGCTGGTGTTTGATTAGTTTGCCCAAAAACAGCCACATATAGAGGAGATTACTCGTTGTATTCGCTTCATTTGTACAAATAAGGCAAATAACACCAATAGCAAAAACGCGTTTCCGTCGACTGTCGGTTTTAATGACACATTAAAGGACTCAAATTAGCCGAATAATTTTCGCGACCGACCACACTTAGTTTCACTAGAGTCATAGCAGCCGTCGCGTTTTGGTAAACTTGTGTGCATCCATTAGCGACTCCTGTGCCGAGTTCTTTTGGTAACTTTGTAGTTCTTTAAATACAGTGTAAACTTTATATAACGACAGTGAAGGGACTGTGCATTTTATGACGTTATAGAGAGGTGTCGTTAAATGGAGATAAGTCTGTTGTATTTTTAACTTATTTTATTCATATCTTGCGATATTGAGGCATCCTGGTAATCAAGGAAGTACTTAGAAATTTCGGTATGCATGATGCCGACAGCCGAGTTTATAACGGGGTAGGATAATAAAGCGACAAAAGAACGTACACAGCTGCGCAGCTTTTACTAATTTTGACAACTTAAAAGGTATTTTTATTACTTAATTGTTGTCGTTATTGAGAGTGGGTGCAATGCTATATAGAGTGTATCATTGTATGGAAGACAAACTGAACCAACCATTTTTTTTTTGGCCAGGGAGGGAAATACGTTTGAGGACTAAGCCGCGAGAGGCACAGAAGCCTGTGGGGATGTTCGCGACCGGTGTGAGTGTGTGGGATTCGCCAGATCGGGGGTGGCACTAGCGTGCCCAGTCAGAACTGGTGCCACGCTATTGCCACTCCCCAGTTAGGGATACCCACTAAAACCCCTGGGTGTTCCATCCTGCGCCTTATGCCAGGGCTACGGGACTGCGGGGTTCTCAACTCCGCGTGCCCTGGCAGGCATGGGCCCCCCTCACTGGGCCTCTTCCAATGCCAGAGAATTACGCCCCTGGCCACAAAAACTGAACCAACCAAAGCCAAGTGATTTCGACGCTTAAGGGAGTTTGTCGTTAAATCGAGTGACGTTACATGGAGTTTACACTGTATATATAGTACTGTTATGTGCCATTAAAGTAAAAATAAGCAGTTGCTGCGGTCGACACGTTCATATCATACCTTTTCACGTCAATATGAAAAACAAATTAATGTATTTAGTGTGTTTGAGGTCTTTGAAAGAAAGAAAATAATGTTTATTTAGAGTTATTTAAAATGGAAAATATACATAAGCAGTTTATAATATAATAATATCAGCCCATAAATGTCCCACTACTGGGTTCGGGCCTCCCATTATAGGGGGAACGGACAGTATACTCGCCACGCTTGTCCAAGGTGGCTTGGCAGGTTTGACACATCGGTTATCTCGATGTGCAGGTTGCATCACGACGTTTTCATTCACCGTTGTTAACACGTGTTAATTGTAACAATATGCGCATTAGGTCAGAAAAGTGCCTAAGTGGTGCATGCGGTTCGGCCAGGATCGAACCCGCGTCCTTTGAGTTTGGGACGCGTGCGCTGGCCATTACGCTACACTACTTCAGCCACGATCAGCAGTTTGACAAAATCCAAAGGTTAAAAAACTCTAAACAGGCCCTAATTCAGCAAATGCTGGTCTTCCGTTAGTACTAGGCAGTAACGTCACCTTCACAGAAAAAAAAACTAATAAACATTTAAATATGTATGCCTAAGAAAATTCAAAAAGAAATTAAGTAGAATAACAACAAACAAGGAATAGACTTTGTTCATTCGGGCCATCTGTAGATGCCATGATTATGATATTTACTAATACAAGAAAGAAAGAAAAGAAAGACTTTATTTGAAGAATTAGCGACGTAGTTACATTTCTTATACATTATACAAAGAGCATATTTTGAGACTGTATGCCGCATTTTCAGCATACAAGGTTTACACTCGGCATATTGCTGTGCCGGAATTATATCCGACACAGCGCTGATTTTCAGTGCAAACCTACCTTTTGGCGTAAGACCAAAACGACCCAATTTTATTTAATAATAAATAATATTCATTATATTAATACGTGAAGCAAAACTTTGTACCCCTTTTTACGAAAATTGCGCGGACGGAGGAATATGAAGTTTCGCACACTTATAGTTTATATAGAGGAGTGCAGAATGCTAATATTTTTTTAAATTATGCATAAAAAGTACATTAAACCAATAAAAAAAAACATTACACACATTACCATGTATTTGACACACACGCATGTATACTCTTTTTTTTTGTTAAAGTCAAATTAACAGTGTAGCCTTGGCGAAAGCTGTGATTATAGAAGTATATAGTCTTTGACAATAGAACTTTAATAATGTTCAAACTTATAATTTAAATTAATTATGGCTGAATTTCGACCACTGGGCGACCACTAGTAATTTATAAAACTAGTTCACTAGTAGGTGATAAGGTAGGATAAATGGGCTATCTAACACTGAAAGAATTTTTCAAATCAGACCAGTAGTTCCTGAGATTAGCGCGTTCAATCAAACAAACTCTTCAGCTTTATATATTAGTATAAGATTCACGCGTTAGAGTGCATCTCACTTGTACTTATACGCTTGAATAATGCTCCAATGCCCTCGCGCTTTCTCACACAGCGGAATTCTTAACGATTCTGGGAAGATGTTTGGCCCGTCAGATTTGTCTGGCTCATTGGAAGATATTTTAAAATATTATACTTGATAATAATACGAGCTACAGGACTCGAATTAAAAATGCCGTTGGAACTACTATAGAATTTATTAGAACTCTAAAAACACGTATAAAACAAATACAAATAAAACTGGATGCAACCAGTTCACACTGCACGATTCGGTACAATTCGAACGCGCAAAGTGCGTCGTCTTTATCGCTAATCGAGAGTACTAGAGAACGTCTTACTCGTTTCGTAGTCTTCGCTTGACTGCCCCCGCCCCTCCATTCCGACATCGTCTTATACTAACTACACAGTATAAAGGAATTGGAGGCGCACACTGAGTTTCTAAGAAATATTAATTTGCACACCTGCGAACGTCCACAAAGTCGAAAACAATAACAATAGGGATTAGTTCGACGCTAATGATGGTTATAAAACAAGTAGAAAAACAATAGCATGTTACAAATTCAAAACACAAAGGATTCCCTAATCCGGGAAGACAACAAGCTGCGCTTACAATAGGCTGTGCGGCTTATCTTTGACGGCATGTAACAATAACATATATAAAATTCAGCCTTCCTAAAATGACGTAAGTTAGCATGGTTTTTTTCCACCTTTGATACCTGCTACCTGAAAAACGGCCTCGCTTTCAGCTTAGCGAGTATCTATTCCTTTCTAAGTTTATGTTAAACTACCGATCCTGAAAATTTCATCTTTCCTAAAATCATGTAAGTCTGGGGTGACTGGGATCTCAATCTATAGACGATGTGACTCAGCAATTATTTTCTTTTGAAGAATTTAAAAATAATCCTATAAATTCTGCTCTATTCCAGGTTCAAAGATGGGAAAGTGTCGTACGGCACGGACAGCCCCGCTCGTGGTAGGAGGGTCATATTCTGCGTGCACGGAAACCCATCGACGGGGTGCTGTGCGGTGATCGAGACCACAGCTGATGGAGTTGACGGCGAGAGACGGAACGGCAGCATCACCGAACTTGAGAGTGAGTTTTTAATACTGGCAGTAAGTAATAACTTCAGCTAAAGGAAAAAGAAGTGATATCGGGATGAGGATGTGTTTTTTTTAATTGAAATTTCCTATAGAAAAATGAGAAGCATTCGCTACTCTACAATACGATTATAATAGCAAACTTGGGATCCTGAACGTTTGTCATTACTTTGGGACTACTGATAAGTTTCAAGCTGTATCTTTATGAGCGTGCAGAAAGTCATCCTCATCATCTGAGCGTTAAATCCCGGCTGCGTTCGGGACGATCGCTTCAACGCCCAGGCTCCGCTTTCCTACTTTTCTTGTCCACTTCGCGCTATCTTCGGCATCCTTTGTATTGAGCATTTCTTGGGCCTATCCCATCGACCGGGACCTGGCGGAGGCGGCATGGCTAGACATTTGTTCCCCACGTAACTAGCCGGTTTCCGTAATACGTCGTTGTACCAGCGTAAGCGACTCGTTTCTGACGCAGTCCTTCCGCGTGATTCCACACATCCACCAAAGCATATTAATTTCCGTGACACGCAGCTCCTGCTTGTGTCGTTCAAGTACAGGCCACACTTCACTGCCATGCAAAAGGACAGGTCTAATGATGGACTTGTAGACCTGTCCTTTTAACTGAAATTGTCACCTCGCTAATGCCACTTGGCCCAAGCTTCCGATGCTGATGACGCGCTAAGTACAGATCTCAGGTACTTAAAACTGTTCCGTGCTTTCGACCGTATCACTTCACCTATTCGCAGAGATATGGAATCTGTAATGTTGCAAGCCAAGTACTCCGTATCGTATGAGCGTGCAGAAAGTATGGAACTATATTGCCCGCACGAATAGGTACCGTAAACGTTACATAAACCTAATTATGCACAAAGGGCGGTCTTATCGCTAAAAAGCGATTACTTCTAGACAATCCCAAGACTGAATTGAGATGATAATGGCGATAGAGGTATACGTAACCTAAAGTACAACTACTTACATTTTAATAATAAATACTTATATATTTATTATACTTATTACTCCAATAGCCCGGTACTTGTTCTCATTTCCCACGATAGTCCTACACTGGCCGGGGCTTGTCCTTGGGTGCATTATTCGTATGGCGTAGACAGGGATAAGCGCCGGTCAGTGTCACGCCACATTTACATTAAATTTACTGTGCTAAAATTGCTTACGATCTATTTATTTTAGAAATTATATTATACAGTAGATGCTGATTCAAATTAGTATGGTGTATCGAATCACCAAAGATGGGAATATCAAATAGTTATTCAAACGTACCTAATACATTGTTTGCTGCATGTGTGATTGACGTTGAACAGCCGTTTACAATGCGAAAATGACGTGGATTAAAATAATTTTTACAATAACACAACATTATGACACATAAAGTATTATTTTTGCAAGACTTATTTAATCTGGCAGACCGTGTCGAATCCTTCATCAAATAATATGTAATGCGTATGTTAATATTATAGAAAACATGAGGAATTTGTAATTATGGATGAAGTATGAAAACGCTTTTATTGTGTCACAAAGAGCATAAACAGATTCTTAGAGTCAAGGCACACTGTCGCATAGGAGTCAATGTAACGCGTAATGACCATATTCCTAAATTCTTTTAAAAATATGGGTTGTCTGGAAGATATCGCTATTAGCGACATGCCCGCTCATTCAATGCTAATGTATCCATATTAATTGGATACCTATACAATTAATATGTTTAAGTTTATGGTGAACAATAGTTTTCATTCATTTATTCATTTCTATGGCGATAAAAAATGCACACATTCCCTTGTTCGCTCGGGGAGGTCGTCTTTTAGAGAATATACTTTATTGCATAACATTAAGATGCAATTCAAGAAGTTTAAGTACAGAGGACAATTGCATTGATTGTACCTACTGTTTAAGGTAATAGTTTTAATGTTTGATGCACAAAAAATTTTTCATTCATTCATTCATTCACTGATGTGGTGTGTGATGCCTCTGAGATTGGACGGGCTAAGCCTTTGCTGGCCTACCTCGCTGCAACGCAGACGGTATCCGGGTTCGATTCCCGGCATGATAAATTTCGGAAAATGAATTTTATCCGTTACTTACTACGGTCTGGGATTGGCCCCAGTGTAGTCCCCAGTTGTATATCACCCATAACACAAGCGTCTTGCTTAATTTGGGGGTATAGAATATGTGTGCTTTTCTTGTAAAAAATATTAAGTTATTTCAATATCTTCGATATATTGACTGGGTGCCAATCATTGGGTTTCTTTTTTAATTCCCCTTCTACCGGACGAACAAGATTTGTCGGGTATTTTTTCTTTTATTTCTTTGACTTTATTTTCCAAAAACTTTCACAACAGGGCAATCATTACGTTGCCAACAATGGTATAGTTTACCCTACATTGATTGTAAGATATAACTCCTGTTCGTTTCCATACAGATATATAATAAGGTTCATCATCTTCATCATCTGAAAATCTCTCCAGCTGCAAAAATAATAAAATTCAAGGAGACTAATGAATTGGTTTTCTATTTTCCAGGGCATTGTCACAGATCAAGAAACGAAGCGATAGACAAGAGAGCAAGGAGAAAATTAATTATAGCCAGTATATTATGTGTAATATTTATGATAGGAGAGATTGTAGGTAAGTCAAAGGAGCAGAGAAGTAACTCTAATGTAATTTTTGTTTGTGCATTGTTCATACGCATCTTCACAATGACTGAACCAAAATAGATGGGATTCGCAGTTATTTGTGGAGATGAGGTTGTATTAATTAGTGATAGTAATTTAGATAAAGAAGTATGTTTTTCACCCGCTAAAAGTTACGGGAGAGAAGGCCATAAGAATCGGGGGATGAGATACAATCAATCATATCGATATTTTGTTAATTAAGTTATAAAAAAAGTGTAAACTCCATGTAACGTCACTCGATTTTACGACAAACTCCCTTAAGCGTCGAAATCACGGCTTTGGTTGGTTTAGCTTGTCTTCCATATAATGATACACTCTATATAGCATTACATCCACTCTCAATAACGACAACAAAGTAATAAAAAGTATCTTTTAAGTTGCCAAAATTAGTAAAACCTGCATAGCTGTGTGCGTTCTTTTATCGTTTTATTATCCTAGCCCGTAATAAACTAGACTGTCAGCAGCATGCATACCGAAATTTCTAAGAAATTCCGAACTACTGAAACTTCTAAGTAATAGGTTGGGGAAAAAGTCTTTTCGCATATAGTATGTATGAACTTGTAATAAGATCTCTTTGGCTATACCATTTGCATCTGGCTGGTTTTGGTATCATTAAAAAGTTTTAATTTTAAAGAAGACAATTTCAAATTCAAATTAGGAAAATGTGTGATATTCATTTGTTTTTCTTATTGTTAAAATGAGTCATAGTAATGAAGAAATTCGATACATTTAAAAATTTTACTACAAAAAAGGTAAAAACGCAACACAAGCCGCGAAAAAAAATTGTGATGTTTATAGACCTAATGCAGTATCTGTGAGAGTAGCGCAAATTTGGTTTAAGTGTTTTCAATCCGGAAATTTTGATATCAAAGACGCACGTCGCTCTGGTCGCCCTGTTACGGACAAAATTGATGCCATTTTTGAAAAAGTGGAGCAAGATCGGCATATTAGTAGTTACGTTGTAGCTGGAGAACTGGGAATTGGCCACAAAATGGTTTTGACGCATTTGAAAAAAGCTGGGTACTACCTACAAGATGGCAAAAAGTTATCCAACAAAGTGGCACCTACATACTTTAGTCAAATGCAAATAAAAAAACTATATAAAAAATACTTTATAAAAAAACCTTTTGAAATTTAAATTAAAAATGCGAAGAAACTTTTTCCCCAACCTAATACTTTCTTTATCACCAAGATGCCTCAACATCGCAAGATATGAATAAAATAAGTAAAAAAAATACAACAAAATTACTGGTGCAGCAAAAGACGTCAAACAAAAATAACAGACTTCCTCTCCATTTAACGACAACTCTATATAGCGCCATAAATTACACAGTCCCTTCAGTGTCGTTATATAGAATTTACACTGTACTTTCAAATTTCTGGTAGGTAACTTTTTTCTACTAAAGCTTTCTTTCAACCAGCGTTCGATTTTTTAATTCACCAGTTAAAGTTATTTATCAACTGAAATATAACCATATTGGATTTTAAAAATGTAACACTATGGAACTTTTTATATTTATACAACTGTCATGTTTAATTTGTTTGTTGTATCATCTTTGAATAACTTTGATCAGGTGATTGAAAAATTAGCTTTATTGTGTTTTTTTTTGGCAGGTGGTTACTTGTCAAACAGTTTAGCCATAGCGACAGATGCTGCACATCTACTCACAGACTTTGCTAGTTTTATGATATCACTGTTTTCATTATGGGTCGCCAGCAGGCCAGCAACAAGACGGTATGTTCCTTTGAGAAGTAATAAGGTGCTGAGAAGTAGTGTAATATCTTGAGAAGTCGTTGTTGTACTGATATTATAGTTCGGCCGTTCTGAAAACGGCTCAGCGGACTGTATTTATAAAGGCGTAAATGAATACTAGAAAGAAAAAATCTGTGATTTCGAAATGTACTTTACTGGAGGCTATTTCTTCTTACACACTTTTCAACATTTTATCTCAAGTATTTTTCGACTTTTTTGGTTTGTTTGCCCATGTCGTTTCCCCATATATGTCACGGCTGGTCACATTCGTGAGACTCCTCCCTCCCTAGTGTGACGTTACATATTTCACAATTTTACATCAAGATTTTAATAAACAGCACTTCCTTAACTGGTTTTATTTCCATTTAAATTATTTTTTAATAATTTAAACATTACGCTCATACAGATAGTTCAAATTTCGTATTTTAAAGCTTGAATATATTAGATTTTGAAATGTAAATTCACGAAATTTAGGACGCCTCCCACCCCTTGTCACACTTCGACCAACTCTCCCCTTAACGTGTGATGCAATTTATGCATGACCCCTAACCGCGTAGAGTGGAGACGAAAAAGTTGGAAAGCTTACTCCGGGCTTCGATGCAGACACTACGAACACAGCCGGGATTTAATGCTAGGTTGATAATGAAACATTCACGCCAAATTCCAACTTCCTAAGATATCTAGATTACCGGGCACAACAATCATCCAAATGCTATAACGAGCGCTGCAAAAAATATAATTTTTGCCTTTAAATGTTAGACGCAATATAAACGAAGGGCACAGGCAAAGAACGGGGTATGTCTTAATGAAAAGATTTTGAGAAAAACGCAATTAAAAGTTTAGAAGTATATATTTTTTATTGAGATCGGCGTATGCAGTAACTTTTACTTAAAACTAATTAAATGTTTATTTAATTAATATAACTGTGTAGTTATGATGGACGTTTTAGTTATTAAAATTTAACAAAAATTAAATAAAACAATCTTGGAAGAACAGAAAACAAGAAATGTCCAATTCAGTCATCAGCAGCATCTTTAGTTTTGGAATCATATTCTAATGATTCGTAAAATACCTCTGCTTCTCTGGTACAACATGGCATCAGACACATCGAGTCTTTATGTTTAAGTTCACTTATGGGCAAAAGATTTTATGTAAAAGTTAGTGATTGGGAAATAACCTACCATAGACAAAGATTTGCTTTCAATAGAGTATAGAGAAAATAAATTTTGTGGCATTCCCTGCTCTTTGCCTGTACCCTTCAAATGATATATCTTTTTTGATGAAGTTGGCTAGCAGCGAAATTGATTGTCTAAACTTAATTTCAAAAATATATTTACGGGCTAATGAGCTAGGTCTTAGACAGAGAGCATTGCTCCACACACCTTTAGTGACCACTAACTATAGACAAAACTTTTATGTTACGAAGCTCAAAATGTCTCAACATAATAGTAGTAAAATTGAACCTAGACTTATACTGCAATAGTATAGATTCGGTCAAGCGAATACTGACTCAAGAATTTTTTGGAAAGACAGAAACAGACAGAACTTAGTAACTATATTATCATTAGGAATCGTGTATGTATGTATGTTTTGTTACCGATAGGTGGAGGCTTGTTATCAGCACTTCTTTTTTATATACCTTTTTTTTACTAAAACTGATATGTATTTTTATATATATTAGTCTGTAAGCTTTCCTAAAATTAAATAAATAAATAAACCTAAATTTCATAGAAAAACAGATAATACATACAATACGCAATCTATTATAGCCGTGTTATTTCATAACGCTTAGGCCATTTCTATGAGTGCCGTGGCATGTGTTACGGTTAGGTACATTGCCAATTGCCTGTCGTTACGCAGTTAGCAGGCAAATTACTTGATTGTAGTGATTAGTAGTTTGCAATAATGGATAAGCACTTCCTACTACTTTCAGTTATTATTGGAATAAAGTATTTTCAAGAGAAAGTATTTTTTTTTTGCCATTTACTGGCATACAAATTTTCTTACAAACTAATAAGTATGATTTATTAACATCATATATTTTTGTTTAATATTATTACAATTTGTTGCACAATTTTATCACCTTTGTGTCAAAGTTTAATATATATATATATATATATATATATATATATATATATATAATTCTTCTGTACGTGTATTGACGTGGCGCTGAGATCGGGTTCTAGAATCCTCCTAATCACCTGGAGCGATTTTGGCGATTTTGTTTTTGTGTCATGAAACAAAGTCTTTTAGGAATTCAGAAAATATGGCGGTACGAAGTTCGCCGGAGTCAGCTAGTATAAAAATATGTATTTCATGAATGCCAACTTTATTAATAATAATGAATTGTCGAATATATTGAATTATGAGCGCATGTTGGCAATAATAAATATTTTCATTGTTATCTTATTGTTTTGTTTAGAAGAACATTTGAAACGCCATTCTACTTTCGTCTCTTACCTTTATTCCTTTCTCGAGTTTCTGTTGACCTCTTTTCTATTGCTGGATTTAATTTGGTTGTCCTATCTAATAGAAGCATAACTTCGTACATAAAATATATGACTTGTCTGTGTTATGTAGATAGACTTGTAATAATATCAGATTAGATTAGATACTTTATTTCTCACCAAAATAAACAAAAACAAAATGCATAATTACAATACTTCTTGGCAAAACAACAGACGGCCTTATCGCTAAAAGCGATCTCTTCCAGGCAACATATCTTAAAGTAAATTCTCAACTAATCTTAATTTTATTGCTGTTGCTTCTTGGAAATGTACAAAATGAATTAAACGTTCAAGAGTTTTCAGTAAACAAGTTTAAAAAATTAGTAAAGCAACGCTCGTTCGAGAAATCTTATTACACGACTTAAGAGTTTCTAGACGACCGCACCTATGGAAATAATGTGATCACTACCAAGCTCTTTCAGTAATCATTTATAAAAATTACTTTGTAAAACCTTGTATTAGTATAAACTACATTTTAAAAAAGACGAATTATAATAATTTGGTTAACGGTTAATAACGGGTTGTCTGGAAGAGATCGCTTCTTAGCGATAAGACCGCCCATTGTGCACATTTAGAACATTTTTAGGCTATAAGGTTTTCTGTAATGGTGTACAATAAAGTGTTATCTATCTATCTATCTATCTAATAATTATGTAGTAAAGATATATTGCTGGAGAGTTTAATGCCCGCTTCTTCTCCTTTAACAGTAATTGAAATCGCCTTGGAAGCGGTGGTAGACTCATGACTTTCGATAAGTAATCTGTAAGATTCTATTTCGAAATAAATACATACAGTTTTCTGATCTAATGTGCATATTGTTAGAATTACCACGTATTAATAACGGTGAAGGAAAACATCGTGATGCAACCTGCACATCAAGATAACCGATGTGTCAAACCTGCCAAACCGCCTTGGACAAGCGTGGCGGGTATACTGTCCATTCCCAGGGCTCGAGCTCAGCAGTGGGACGATTATGGGCTGATATTATTATACTGTTACGAGCTACAGGACTCGAATTAAAAATGCCGTTGGAACTACTATAGAATTTATTAGAACTGTACAAACACGTATAAAACAAATACAAATAAAACCGGATGCAACCACACTGCACGATTCAATGCAATTCGACACGCGTGAAGTCCGTCGTCTATGTCGCTAATCGAGAGTACTACAAACGTCTTACTCGTCTCGTAGTCGTCGCTTGACTGACTACCCCTCCATTCGGGCATCGTCTTATACTAACTACACAGTACAAAAAAAAGGACCGCGCGTACTGAGTTTCCCAGAAATAGTAATTTGCACACCTGCGAACGGCTAACAAAGTCGAAAACAATAACAATAATGATTAGTTCGACGAATACAATTATTTTCATTCTTTCATTTCCGAATTGTTTCTGGTTGTCGTCAACCATTCGCAGTCCACTGCTGGACGTAGGCCTCCCCAAGACGGCCACACTCATCCCTGTCCTCTGATTTCCTCATCCAGCGCCTACGGTTGGTTCTCTTACGGATATCCTCATTTCTCATTTTATCCATAAGAGAAACACCCAACATAGCTCTCTCCATAGCCCATTGAGCGACTTGGTACTTGCGAACCAATCCTGCCGCCTGTGTCCATGTCTCGGCCCCGTAGGCCAGGACGTGTTTCTGGTATTTTACCTTATTTTTTGTGTACAAACGTAGTGTTTGTATTTCAGGATGCCCTTTGGCTGGTACAGAGCAGAAGTGATAGGTGCTTTGACATCAGTCCTCCTTATTTGGGTGGTGACTGGGATTCTGGTCTACATGGCCGTCCAGAGAGTCATATACAAAGAGTTTGAAATCGACGCCACTGTTATGTTGATCACTTCGGCTATCGGTGTCGCTGTTAATCTTGTGTGAGTAGTTTTATTTTTGTAGTAGTAATGTTTTATCTTGATTAATTTTTCTTTGACGTATGTATTAATAATAATTGTTGACTGAAGGTTGAATAATAATAACCCGTTGTTTGTAGCATGGGGCTGACACTTCACCAGCATGGGCACAGTCACGGCGGTGGCGGTCATGGCCATTCCCACGGCGGGAATAACCCCATACTCAACAATAAGGTAAATAATTGAGAATTTAGAAACACTAACATTGATATAAAAAAAAGTGTATGTACAATTCACACACGGCTGAAGTGAACTTCAGAAAAGTTGCCTACGAGAGTGTCGCGGACAGAGAGCACCCCGCATACCGCCGACGCCCATAGCTCGCACAGTTAGCAGCAAGGCGTCGGACGGAACGTGGGATATAGAAGCGGCCTTGGAGGCCGGAAAGGCTCATTCGCTTCACATTGCTCACACACATATGACACTAATACTTTACTCTCTGCCATTCATCAATCTCTCTGTATTTCTTCTATGTATAGTTTAATTGTAAATAACGCCAATAATAAGTCATACCGTCCACATCGAGGTTTATTTGAAAGAAGCCTCTGCCACCAATAGAGAGAATGAGATAGATATAGAATAACATTTTATTGCTCACCAAAATAAATAAATAGAAAAACAAAATGCATAATTACAATACTTCTTGGCAAAACAATAGGCGGCCTTATAGCACAAGCGAAAAAATTATAACACATATCATTCAGAATTCATGTTTTCACTTTTAACAAATGACACGAGAGGCTTATGATAACTAAAATAGGAAACAAATGCTCTAGTTTCAATTTGATTTACGAATTTCAAAACTTCAAAAAATTTTCCTACTCTATCTTTATGAGTATAGTGTTCAAATGATTAAATGTCTCGTTTTAGTGTCGTTTTATTTTCGTTTCATCGAGTTTCAAATCACAACGATTCTAAAAAAGTTTCACTTCAAAAATATTACACAATTGCTGCTTTTAAAATATGTACCTAAAGTTACAGCTAATATTTCCGAAATATTTACAGAAAAGGCTGAATTTACTGAAACTGAAGGACATGTATTTAAAGCCTTTTTAATCGAACATTATTGTAAAACATTGAATATTAATAATTACCTGTATGTGTACCCACACTTGTGTGTGTGTAGCCACACTTAAAGTTCCAAAGAATAAGTGCATTTTAAATCAATTTATTAATACAAATGCACAGATGAAATAACAGTGTAGACGGAGTCTAAGTGAACAAAAGTATGCGTAAACTTATGTAGCATACACGTGGTTTGCGTCTTTGTAGTTAATAATCATGTATCCAAAGAAAGAAAGAAAGAAAGACTTTATTTGAAGAGATAGCGACGTAATTACATTCCTTATATATTATTATACAAAGAGCATATTTTGAGAATTTGTACGCGGAATTTTCAGCAAACAACGTCTGCACTCAGCATATTGCTGTGCCGAAATTATATCCGGCACAACGCTGATTTTCAGTGCAAACCTTCCTTTTGACGTAAGACCAAAACGACCCCATTGTTAAACTAATTCTACTTGTGTAATATTTAATTAATAAATCAAATAAATACATGTAAATAAAACCAACAATAAAATACTGTGTTACCTTAAAATTAAAATAAATACATAACCATATAATTATTTAAATCTATTGGCACATTCCTGTGTGTATATCCGTGTAATAACTGGAAATCCACTGCAAACCATTCCAACTTTATACGTAATTCGATTATTTAATAGGTAATGAGTTCTCGTAACGCGCTGCAGCACGATCGGCATCCTTTAGCCGACTTCACTTTGAGAGTACGAGACTCCGTCTTTCTATTGACGGTCTAAGTACAAATGCTACAAATATAATTTTGATATAAGCCCGTTTCGCAGAGCAAAGAAACCAAATTACTCATTTAGTGGTCATGACTAAATCTTCGGGAAAGAAAGTAATGTAATAATTGCTTCCATTAATAAAGAATTATAGCCCAAATAAATTATACATTACACATGTATATTGTAAAAATACTAGGAACGAAAATAAATTATAAACTCCCACATGTAGGCTCCATGAAGTTTTCAATAATTTCGTGGAGCAAAGTATAATGCTCTTCAACAGAATCCCAGAAAACTTTCAACAGCTTTTAATAAACAAGAGTCTTATTATACGACGAACAATTTCTTAGACTATCGCAACGAATGGGTATGATGCAATCGCCACCAAGCTTTTTCAGTAATCATTTATATAAATTATTTTATTACTTTGTTAAATCTTGTATTAGTATAAACTACATCTATACTTCTATACTAATATTATAAAGAGGTAAAGTTTGTGAGTTTGTGACGTTGTAGGGGATAATCTCCGAAACTACTCAACCGATTTAAAAAATGCTTTCACAGTTGGCAAGCTACACTACCCCCGGTTGAAATAGGCTATATTATATTTTCAAAAAAAATAGGGCTCCTTATTAAAACTCCAATAGTGTAACCCAAGGTGTAAAAAAATTACCTAAAATCGCGTGCGCTGCAAAAACTATTGATGATAGAATAAAATAATGTACTACGACTTTGTAGAACACATCATTATTTACAAAAAGTGTTGCGACAGCATATGTTTAACTATTATAGTTATGCCACAATAAGTGTTCTTTTATTTTAACAATTTAATTAAGACGCTGCCGCTAGAAAAGGCTCTTTATTTGTATCTTGGTATTCATCCTTGTCAAAATAAATTACTTCATATTCAGGACTGCTTCAATACCTTTTTGAATTATTCAATTCGGATAATCCACTCGAAAGATATTACGAGTTTAAAAATGTAAGTATTAGAAAAAAGTTGCGTGGTCGCCGCGCACCATAATCGGCTAGACAGGCTTCTGCGATGTAGGCGTCACTGGGGTACGGGCAGTACGGGAGGGGAAATATTTTGAATTCGCTTAGTAGGTAATTAAACTCAACAAAAAAAAAGAGGTAAAGTTTGTGAGTTTGTGATTTTGTGACGTTGTAGGGGGTAATCTCTGGATCTACTAAACCGACTTCGAAAATTCTTTCACCAGTGGAAAGCTACATTATTCCTGAGTGACATAGGGTATATTTGATTGTGATTAATAATAAGTATATTTTTTGTGATGCCCAGCGAAGTGGGCACGGGTCAGCTAGTTTAAAAATAAAGAGGAATAATATATTATAATTATTATGAAGTAGAGATATGTTGTTGGGGTGTTTGTTGCGCCGCTTCTCCTATAACAGTAACTGAAATCACTTTGGAAGCGTTGGTAGACTCGTGACTTTCATTAAGTAAATCTGTAAGATTCTATTTTGAAATAAATGCATACGAATTTTTGGCGGGAACTGAAAGGAGATATGCTGTGCAGTTTTATTTTCTAAAAATGTGTAAAATCACTCTAAAATGAACGGTAGTTGTAGGATATTGATAGTTTTTGAGTAGTAATTATATGCTTTTGTGAGAAGTGTGAACTGTATAGTCAAATGTGGGCTTTCGAGTTTTCACAAGAACTCCGTTGAATGGCATCAGTTGATAACCTACATACAGTTCAGTTCAGTTCAGTTCAGCTGAGCTATACATAGGCTTAAGAAAATGAAGAAACTATAATTGTAATCTAAGATCTGGCTTAAAGGCCTAGCTGCCAGGCCATAAACCTAAATAAATGCATACGTTTTCATTTTTATATATACAGAAAGACCGAACTTCCGAGTCTGACGTGGAAAGTTCGAGCTCGCATCAGCACGAGCACCACGCGGAGAACATAAATGTACGCGCCGCCTTCATACACGTGTTAGGGGACTTCCTGCAAAGCTTCGGGGTACTAGTCGCGGCTATTGTCATCTATTTTGAGGTGAGTTTGCTTACATTTATTTAAATTGTGATGTTCAAGGTAAGGTATTAATATTGTTACATGCCGTCAAAGATAAGCCGCACAGCTGCCTATTGTAAGCGCAGCTTATTGTCCTCCCGGATTAGGGAATTCTTTGTGTTTTGAATTTGCAATTAAGAAAAACATGCTATTGTCTTTCTACTTGCTTTATAACCATCATTAGCGTCGAACTAATCCTTATTGTTATTGTTTTCGACTTTGTTAGCCGTTCACAGGTGTGCAAATTAGTATTTCTTAGAAACTCAGTGTGCGCGGCCAATTTCTTTGTACTGTGTAGTTAGTATAAGACTATGCCCGAATGGAGGGGCGGGCAGTCAAGCGACGACTACGAAGTGAGTAAGTAAGACGTTTTCTACTACTCTCGATTAGCGATATAAACGACAGACTTTCCGCGTTCGAATTGTATTGAATAGTGCAGTGTGAACTGGTTGCATGCAGTTTTATTTATATTTGTTTTATACGTGTTTGTACAGTTCTAATAAATTCTATAGTAGTTCCAACGGCATTTTTAATCCGAGTCCTGTAGCTCGTAACAATATGTATCTTACCTCTGTCTCATAACAAAGCTGTCATGTATAATGTTATTATACTATATAAACGACGGAGAACACGATGCAAGTTTATTTTTTTAGAATTCTTGTCTGTTTGTTCGGAAATCACGTAAAAACTACTGGGCCGGTTTCGATTCGATTTTCGCTGATCGACAGCTATTTCGTAGACTTGAACTGTGCGCTGCTTTTTATCCTGGGAATCGCGCATGAAAATTTATGGGAATGAAGTAAAATGGCCCGATTGAGAATAAAAATCGAATTCCAATGCGATTTTTCACTGATCGATAACAAATTTTACGTAATCCCATGGGAATTATCCTGAGAGCGGTTTGAAGTCGTTCGGGTGCATACAAATTAGCTTATTCCAACACAGTTTCCAGTAAAACGATGGCTTACATTCTTTTTGAAATGCTGTGGTACCTTATGTCCCTCGAATCACGCGGAAATTTTAAGTCAAACTTGGACGAAGTCGCGGGCATATCGTAGTTCTTTATACAATCCATTCATTTCTTCTATTTCTTATCTTTACTAGATTCATCAGTCTTCTAGTTTAACATTCTTTTTATTACATGACTAGCAGACCCGATATATGTTGTCCTGCTCTGTCGTCAGCCAATCACAGTCCTCTGCTGGACGTAGGCCTCTCCAAGTCGGCGCCTCTCATCCCTGTCCTCTGACTTCCTCATCCAGCGCCTACCGGCGACCTTGCGCAAGTCGTCGGGCCGGAGGGCGTCCGACACTACGTTTACCGAGATGCGGTCTCCACTCCAGGAACTCGTCTGCTCCATCGGCTATCGGTTCTGTGGCAGACGTGACCGGCCCACTGCCACTTGAACTTACTAATTTTGCGAGCTATATCGGTTAACTTGGTTCTCTTACGGATATCTTCATTTCTAATTCTATCCATAAGAGAGACACCCAACATAGCTCGCTCCATAGGCCTTTGAGCGACTTGGAATTTGTGGACCAATCCTGCCGTCAGTGTCAGTGTAGGTCAGGATGGGGAGGACGCACTGCTCGAAGACTTTAGCCTTCAAGCATTGCGGGATGGTCGATGAGAAGACTTGACGATGCTTACCGAATGCTGCCCAGCCCAACTGAATCCTCCTATTGGCTTCCCCCTCGAAGTTGGGCCTGTCAACCTGTATTTTCTATCGAAGGTAGACATATTCCTGCACAACTTCCAGAGGGGCACCATCGACATTTACCGGTCTCGGCATGACATGTTCATTGAACATGACTTTCGTCTTGTCCAAATTCATTCCGAGAATGACTCGTCGAGATGATTCATTTAAACAGTCCAGCATTTCGGCAAGTTCCACCAAAGTCTCTGCAAAGACAACGATATCGTCAATGAAACGCAGATGAGAGATGCGCTCGCCGTTAATGTTGATGCCCCGTCCAGCCCAGTCCAGAGGACATCCTCCATCACGTTGGTGAACAATTTCGGAGAAATTACATCTCACCCCGTGATGTAGGGGTATCGGCTTAGCCCTCCGGTCCTGGATCTGGACGGTCATCGTTGCGACGTCATACATGCATCTCAACACCTCAATGTATCGCAGATCAATACGGCATCTTTGGAAAGACTCCAGAACAGCCCAAGATTCGATGGAGTCGAAGGCTTTCTCGTAGTCAGCGGTTGATTATACTCTTCAGTCTTCTGTATAATCTACAGAACAGTATGGATGTGGTCTACGGTGCTGTAGACTTTTCGAAACCCAGCCTGCTCCGGTGGTTGCAACTCGTCAAGTCTTCTGGCGAGACGAATCGTGATGACCCTCGAAAACAACTTATAGACCTGGTTCAAAAGTGAGATTGGCCTATAGTTTTTCAAGAGAGTCTAATCAACCTTCTTGAAAAACAAGACCACTACACTCTTGCTCCACGTCTTCAGCACAGTGCCCCGGTGGATAACGGAATTGAAGAGCTCAGCCAAGACCTTGAGGATTGCTATTTCTCCTGCCTTAAGTACCTCAGTTGTAATTCTGTCATCACCCGGAGCCTTGCCATTTTTAAGTTGCCCGAGAGCTGCACTAATCTTGACCACGTCCCGCCCTGCTCTGAAAAAATTAATTTATAGAACACGATTGCAACGCCATCTGCCGGGTCCAATTGTGATACCCCACTCAAATACATATTGTCATAAAATATTTCATTAAAATCTTTGGAACCAATATTAGCGCCACCAACTGGTTCCGTATTATCTGTGTCTTTCAATTTTTCATTCAGGGATGCAATTTTCAGAAATCACCTTCGTTCTTTATATTCGTTTCTTTTCTTACCTTGATTATCTTACTGGTGGGATTATCGAATTATTTTGTTTTTATTTTGACGGCGTCTGTGGTTTGGTGGGCCAGGCCTTTGTTGTGCTAACATCCAGGAACGCAGGGGCTTCGAGGTCGATCCGTGGCATAGTGAATTTTGTAAACGAATTCTCCGTTATGTAGATAATATGGTCTGGATGACTGGGACCCACCCCAAAATGGTGTGGTGTATAATAACCTTAACACAAACGTAACTTCCTTAGCTTGGTAATATTAACATATTTGGGATATACAAAATCTATATTTTTCTTATCTCACAATCCATCTAATTCAAATTCAAAATAAATTCCACTGGAGAACACTTTTTGAAGGTCATACGTATAAATTAAAATTTAATTTTACTCTATTATATGTATACCGCTTCTCAATATGTTGTTATTGTTTAAGAAGAAGACGCGAAGAGAAACTCCCCAAGTCTACCTAACATATTGTTATCCTTCGTCTCTCTTTTCTTTTTAAATAAAGCAATTTTTTTGAAATAAATTATATACAAAAGTATATTTCACAATTAATTTTCGAAAAATTTGATAGAGTTGTAGCAAACAGTGCATACTTAGTAAGACAAAGACATAATGAAAATAAAAAAGTATATTATTATCATTATTAAATTAATATTTCAATTTTCCTGATTACAGCCGACATGGATCCTGATAGATCCGATCTGCACATTCCTGTTCTCAGTCCTGGTGCTGATCACCACGTTTAACATCATCAAAGATACGCTACTGGTGCTCATGGAAGGATCGCCGAGGGGGGTCGATTTCCAGGTCAGTGTAATCATCCTCAGACGTTCCCTAAGAAATGGCAACCGCCAATTAAATAATGTAACTCGTAACACACTCTGCAATCACAGGTGGCGCCATCGGTCCTTTCTTGTTTTCACAGAGAATGTCAATTAAAGTTGGAGATGCCGCGAATATTCGGCTGTTATTCGGCATTCGGTCGAATACCGAATACCAAAACCTTTAAAAAAATCATTTAATCAAAAATTAATAGTTAAACTACATTTTAAACAATGTTAAATACTATTTTAATTTTAAAAATATATATTACGTTTCGGCCAGTTTTGAAATATCAGAATCGAATAAAAAATCATCTAAAATCGTACCATGAAATCTGGCAACTTCAATGGTTGTCAATTTTGTCATTATACGTTTTCGTTTGCAATACTACTATTACCTCTCACAAAATGTCTTTTGAGGGACATTATATGCTCAAAAAAGTAATTTTGTTAGAGGTAATTGTAATGTTGTTAAAGGTAATTGTAATCTCGCAAACGAAAGTCGAAGACCTATAATGGCAAAATTGACAACCTTTGGTTAAGTTGCCATATTTCACGGTACACATAAATAAAACTCATTGAAAATTCGATTTTTAATAAGTTTTAATTGCGTGTAATACTATTATTCGCCAGAACGTAAAAAAAATACTGCACAACATTCGGCTCTCTCACGTCGAACATTTGGTAGCCGAATATTGGGCGCTTCGGCCGATTATTCGGCATTCGGCCAAATCACTGTTCATGGCATCTCTAATTAAAACTTTCAATCGACCATTACTCTGATTTTTAATTACCCAGACTAAAATGACAGGTGCAATCGACCTTTTTCCAATTCATAAGTGAGTTGTGCGAGTTGAATCAATAACTCACCACTGTGAATTGAATCCTACACAATTTCTATAGGATTCAACTCGCAGTAGTGAGTTGCTCCAAGCTTGCAACATAAAAAACGGACGATCGCAGCTGTCATTTTAGTCCAATTAATTAAAAATCAGAGTATATGTATATTTATTAAGTTTATATATCAGTTATGATTATGAATGCGCTATTCGATTCCTTTTATTTCTATTAATTTATTCATTTTTACATTGCACTAAGTGTGGTGCAAAGTATGTGGCCTTATGAATTATATCTATCTCTACACACTTGTGTCGGTTGAGGCATGCATAATAATGAGTATTTATAAATACAATGATTTATTATTAATGTTATTGTATTATGTCTAATTTACAAAACTATATAATGTAATGATTCATTCATTTAGTAATTAATTAATAATGATTTGAACTTATTTTCATATCAGTTTAAGGTAACACCTGTGTCAATCTATACTATAATAAATCTGTGAATAGTTCGAGTTTGTACAATGCATTTAAAAATGTTAAAAAATCAGGGGTTCTAATTCGGACTAGGAGATTCGGAAAATGCAGTTTTTAGAATTTTTTTTGTCTGTTTGTCTGTCTGTTAGAGCATCACGTGAGAACTACTAAACAAATTTAAATGAAACTCGAAATAGAGCTAGCTTATATCCCGGGCCGTAACTTAAGATACTTTTTATCTCGATAAATGACATTGTTTCCGTGGGATAGAAGAAAATGGCGAAAAAGATGGCGCTGCGATCGCATCTTTTTGAAAACTACTGAACGTATATGAACGAAACTCGAAACAGTGCTGGCTTATAACCCGAGTTGACATTTAGGATACATTTTATCCCGACAAAGGACGTCATTTCCTCAAAATAAACGAATTAGCAAGAAAGATGGCGCTGCAATTGCGATGTAGATAACCATCGCTGTAATTCAATAACAAATACGTTGTCAGGTTGCCCACATGTCATTCATTATGTATTAGGTTACTTCAAATCAGGTTGGCTGCGACTTTTCTTTATGTTTTGGCTCTGCAGTTGTCTACACTATATTGACTTAGTTTCTTTGTAATTGTAGTAAATTCAACAAGAAACTAAAGTATTGAAGGCTTATATATATATATAAAACACCTAATAATTTTTTTATGTACTTAACATAGAGCTATTACCTAGGGTTTTTCACACGGGTAAAACTCTAAATCTTATATATAAAAATCAATTGCTTTTCGTTAGTCTCGCTAAAACTTGAGAACGGCTGGACTGGTTTGGCTAATTTTGGTTTTGAATTATTTGTGAAAGTCCAGGGAAGGTTTATAAGGTGAGTAAGTATGAAAAAAATGATTCTGAGGCGGTACGAAGTTTGCCGGGTCAGCTAGTATTAAATAACTATATCGTATCCTGATAACAATAACAACATCCCATAATATGTCATGTCTAGCAACTTATGATGTCATAAGTTTGTACGCACGTACAAAATCTACGAGACTCCTACATTTTGCTAGAGATAAAAAGTATATCAACTTTGCTTCGTCTGTCAACTACACTATTGTGTTTTGCGCAATGACATTGTACGTACTTCAGGCCCGCATTTATGTTTTGTACGTACTTCACGTCGCTATTTTTACAGCTTTTCCTGCAAATATTTCAGGACGTTGCAAACACATTCCTGTCGTTGCCGGGGGTTGTGAGGATCCATAACCTTCGCATGTGGGCTCTCTCGTTGGACAAAACGGCTTTGTCCGCACATTTAGCAATAAGTAAGTATAAAAAATGTCTTAACATTGCCTTTTAATGATTTCAATAGAATTTCACCAACTTATAGATTCATTATAATTAGAAATATGCAAAAAATAATTTTATTTAGGGTCTATATTTCAATCGTCAGATAACACTTATCAGTGGAATAAATTATAACCTGGCCGATTCTAAAAGTGAAACAATACGACTGTTTTATTCGTGCTATTGTCATTTTTAATTTTCGGGTCTTTATATTTTATCCTATGAATAATTTTTATCTGGTGACTGAACAATCGGCCCTTAATCTAATGTCCTTGCTACATCTGGGATAATGTCATGTGTGTGTGTGTTACGTAGATGTAGCCAAGGCTTTAATGCGTTATATGTTCACTAATGTGTGTGCCAATCATTGACAGCGATATTTTTAACGCTATAAGAAACTCCAATTGCTAACACTAACATTATCCGAGGTGAAGCATATAAAGTCCATCAATTTAAGGCTCCTATTGCTGCAGAAGATCGTAAGTGTGGTGCAAACGAAATATCTTTTCATTGATATTTACTGATCAACGATTAACAAAAAAAAATATATAAATTTTAACGATATAAGACGTAACATGGTTTTTTCGTAATTTTCCTGTAGTTATCTTGAGTTAAGAAAAAAAATCACCAAATCATTGACATGAGACTACTTTACTCTTTCAAGTTTTATCAAAACAGTATTATAAAAATGTCTAAATCTTTATAAAAGAGAGATAAATAATTTGGATTTATTATATTTGTAAATACTATTTTATTCACAATAAAATAATAATGCATCTGAAAAACGATCGCGTCTCTGGAATCTTCAAGGACGTTCGGCGTCGCTACGAGCCTTAACTTTCAATCTATTTCCAGGAAACGGTGTCAGTCCACAAAAAGTATTAGAGCAAGCAACTCGTTTGGTCCACGAGAAATACAATTTCTTCGAGATGACGCTCCAGATTGAAGAGTTCAATGATGGTATGGAGGACTGCAGCCAGTGTAAGATGCCGCAGTCTTGATTCCATATTGATGCGGTATTGATGGGAGACGGATACTATATTGATGGACGACGAGAATTATGGAAGTGGAGTCTGTTGGCTGGTTTATTTTGATTTGAAGGCTATGTATATGTCGAAGTTTGAATTACACGGTTCAACCAAATTGAATTGACTCAATGGCACTGAATTATACAATAGCATTGCGCAGTTCAATGACATTGATTCAAATGTTTAGTTGATGCACTTTGGTTGCTTCGTCTAAATTGAAAGATGGAAGTGAACCGTGTAATATCAGCTTTAAAGAGAATATTGTTGAATGTAAATCGATTTTAAGTAAGCCCCGATTGCATTAAAATAAGTAAGTATATTTTTATTTCCTTGTAATATTGGTATTTGTTCCAATAATGTAAAAGCTCTTGATATTATGCAAGAAGTAATTCTTCGAAAGCTATATATTAATAATGTACAAAACATATCTATAATATTATAAAATTATAAAAATGCCGTGTCTGTACATTGAAGCTATTAAAAAAAAACAACTGGAGTACACTATATAAACGATGGAGAACACGATCCAAATTTTTTTGATTTCTCGTCTGTTTGTTCGGGATTCACGTAAAAACTACAGGACCAAATTCTTAAACTTAAAATCTGCACTAGTTTTCATCCTGCGAATCCCGCGGGAATTTTCCCGGGAGCGGTTTGTACTTGTTCGGTTGTATAAAAATTAGCTTATTCTAACACAGATTTCACTAAAACGATAGCTTACATTCTTTACCAAATGCTGAGGTACTTTGTGTCCCGGGAATTTCATGTGAAGCGTGGACGAAGTCGCGGGCATATCCTAGTTAGTTATACAATCATAAAATTGTAAAGAAGAATATCGAAGGTTGTAAGGCTAGTTGTTTCAAGCGACGTTTTGTGAGACACATAACATATTGTGTTTTTTTTTGATGTCCTTAATTTATGGAAATACAAAGGACCTGGTTTCCTATTGAAATATATAGATGTTCTTCTTTTTCACATATCTCCGGCGTCATTAAAGGACCTTGTAACTATATCTTTCGTCAAAATTGTGATATCATACATACATATCACGCCTGTTTCCCATGGGGTAGGCAGATCTCCACTTGCGACGATCCTGCCAAACAACTTTCGCTTCATCTACTTTCATTGTCCTCTTCATACATGCACGTATATGTAATATGTATCAATTTTAATAAAAAATATATTTCACATAAAATTGTTACAAGGTCCTGCATTGACACCGACGATATGGTACATAGTTTATTAACTATGCGTTTTTTCAGGGTCTTTTCAAACTTTAAAGTTTTCACTCGACACATTTTTCTAAATGTCGCTTGAAACAAATAGCCTTTTACTCCTCGACATTAAGCACCGTATTCTTAACAGTTATGCGACGTTTATAGACTCGTTAAAAAAGAGGTATTATTCAAATTCGCTTTTATGAATACGATTATGAATAATACTATTTTTAACTAGTCTATAAACCTCGTATAACTATAATGTATATACTATTGCTTGCATTACACTATAATGATATTCGGTTTCTACTTTCTAATAGCGTCCTAATATAAAATAATGGCATTTAAGTGCTTGTACACATTGAGCGCTTTATTAACAGCTCAAAGATGAAACGCGAGTGCATAGAGTATTTTTTAATTTATTCAGTTAGGCTATGTCAACCACCTTTGTGCAATCACGAATATAATGTAGATAAAAAGGTACTAAGAAATTGCTTAGGGCTGGTGCAGACTTGATGTTTAAATAAAACCATTTTTATTATATCGTGGAATAATTGTATAATCATTTATTTTCAATAATTTTAATACTGTAAAAGATTTTTTAAATATTCTATTGTAGAAACTACCAATCATAATCTTTATTACCATTTATCCAGCAGAAAAGTGTAGTTTTGAAAGCCCCTAAATACAACATGGCTCAAAGGTATTTCCTATCTTACTTTAGCAGCAGTTTATAATACTCAAATCATATTAGAGCATATCAAGTAAAACATTGAAAATTCACTTTTTAATAAAAAAATTAATTTTAATCATAAAACGTTCAAAAGCGAGAGAACAAGAAGAAGAATTACATATTTTACGCAGTTGCCATTTCTGATATCAGTTTTCATTCTATTACCTACTGTCGACTTGTAGGCAGGTTTTCTTCACAGACCCGCTTTACTTGTCTACGCAACGGCCACAGAACCTTAGTTTTAAACCTCGCTATTTCTTCAAATGATTTTTCTTTCTCTCCCAAGAATATGGAATGAGATGCTCTTGTTTCTCATTATAATGTAGCACTATGAACAAACACAACTTTTTTAAAGTATCTCAAAATTCCTTCAAGGCTATTGATACATAAGCAACACCACTAATGTTGCTAATATATCTATAAGGGATTAAGTTATTAGCTTGTCTGTTGTACTTCAGGTGCGAAAATATTTGATATATATATATTGTATAATAATGTACTTACATCAATGTAATTTACATCAAAATTATAAACGCTCAGTCTGAACCAGCCTTATTTCTTATAACCACAGAGGCTTACATAAAAATATGTTTATTTCATACTAGTTAATTAATTATTTAATTAGAAATCGTGTTATTTCGTTGATAATGAAAATTGCTTAATCGTTAACAAGAAAGTTGCGGACTAGTGTAACGCCAAATTAAGTGCTAAATAATAGGGTAGGTGACAATTAAATCAATTGAAACACTATTACACGACAGCAGGCATGAAAGTGGGCAGTGCGAGTATCAACATACATGTTGTCGCGCCTGTTTCCCGTTGGGGTAGACAGACGATGGATCTCCGCCAGCTAAGATCCTGACAAACACTTCACTTGAATTAATTTCATTAATACCTTCATACATACACGTTTATTTGAAGTGCTTTTGACCTGACCTCTTCAAAATATTTTCAACTTGATCACGGTGAGTAAGTCGCGGTCAACCAGTCACATTACTGTATAATAATATCAAATGTTCAAATAAGATAGATAACACTTTATTATACACTAATAATATAATATATATATATATATATATATATATATATATATATATATATATATATATATATATATATATATTATACACCCAAACATACATATATATATACAATGTAAACTCCATGTAACGTCACTCGATTTAACGATAAACTCCCTTAAGCGTCGAAATCACTTGGCTTTAGTTGGTTTAGCTGGTCTGTCATACAATGATACACTGTATATAGCATTACACCCACTCTCAATAACGACAAATTATTAAATTAAGTAATAAAATGTACCTTTAAGTTGCCAAAATTAGTAAAAGCTGCGCAGCTGTGTACTTTCTTGGATCGCTTTACTAGCCCGTAATAAACTCGACTGTCTGCATCACGCATACCAAAATTTCTAAAAAATTCTGAGATACCGAAATTTCTAAGTACTTCCTTTATCAACAAGATGCCTCAATATCGCAAGATATGAATAAAATAAGTAAAAAAAAATAAGACAAACTTACTAGTGCAGCAAGACATCTGACAAATATAACAGACTTCTCTCCATTTAACGACAACTCTCTATAACGCCATAAAATGCACAGTCCCTTCAGTGTCACTATATAAAGTTTACACTGTATGTGTGTGTGTATATATATATATACATAAATGCGTTTCGATTACATGCTTGTGTTGCTCATTTTCCTCGTCATTTTATGCCTGCCGCTGTAGAAGTGAGCATTATACAGAATTATAATTAATCCTTTGGCTAATTCAAGACAAGGTCGTGGAAAGATGACATAAAGTCCTTTTGACATGTGTCTATTGGCGCTTGTTAGTAAAGTGAAAGTTATTAAGTTATCACATTGTTCCCGAGACGATTGAATTCTTTGTACTTATAAATTAGCTTCGAGACGTGTTTGCGTATGTAGTAGTGTACTGTCAGCACATAAATAAATAAACGAATACTTCTTAAATATTTTAGGTGCTTTACCGGGGCGTTCCATTAGCAGCTCGCAACGCCCAAAATGCTCCGTAAGCCGTTCCACAAGGCGACCGCGGTCGTTGTGGTCGTGGCGAAAACGTCACCAATGACGTCATCATTTTCGATCACACAACGCCCACGACGACCCATGCCAAGAGGTGGGCCGAATAGCCGTTCCACTTGGGTTTACGTAGCCCATATGAAACTGATAATATTAAAACGATGTCAAAATTGTAATTAATAATATGAAACATATTTTTTAATACTAAATTTCAAGGCTTAAATTTTAGAAGTTCTGTAAATATACAAATGCTGCTACAAACGCAAAAATGTCTCGAAGCTAATTTACCCGTAGTCACTCTGCTGTTACGTCATTTTTACGTAGTGATGTTCTTATTAGTACATTAAAAACCCCAATTTTGAAACATTCCTCATTGGTGCTCCGCTCCTATTGGTCTTAGCGTGATTATATATAGCCTATAGCCTTCCTAGATACATAGGCTATCTAACACTGAAAGAATCTTTCAAATCGGACCAGTAGTTCCTGAGATTAGCGCGTTCAAACAAACAAACTCTTCAGCTTTATATATTAGTATAAGATAAGATGCTGGTTGAAAGGAAAATAATTAGCCGAGGGCTTATTTATAATACGTTATAATCAATTACTAAATAAACAATATATAAAGTACTCAATATTGTTTATTTAGTAATTACAATTTTATGGTGATATTAAATCAGATCACGCTTAGCTATCTATGGCTTGGTCTTCAATTTATTTTATCTATACCTCGCAAATGTTATTACTTCCCGTTCAGTGGGAATTTAGAAGTTAAAAGTATATAAAAATTAAACACACTGTTATATAATAAAACTACGTTCTGTAATTTGTTTGATTTTTATTATTCTGACGTTTCGGCCACTTTTCAGCAAGCGTGATCACGGAAGATACAGATGTCAAGTGTCAATGAGTATTGTTTTTATTTAGCCCACCGCCAACTTGTCACCGGAACACAAACCAACTTGATTGATTGATTTCTTTTTACTTTTTTCTCCCACTCATTTTAATATTATATAAAATTATTAGAGCTAGGCATGTTTGCTGAAGAGTCTCTTGCGCCGCTTCTTCTCTTCAAGCCACAACATGTTGCGAGGCGGTGGTAAATTTGATTAGGCTCCCATTGAGTCAATAATAACCACAAACAAAATTAAAATGAACAAGTTGGCGGTAGGCTAAAAAAAACTTTAACAATACTCATTGACACTTGACGTCTTTGTCTTCCGTGATCACGGCAATTGAAAAGTGGCCGAAACGTCGGAATAATAAAAATCAAATAAATCACCGCGCTTAAAACCGTTAAAACGTAGTTTTATTATGTATACTAGTCGCGAAAACTTAAGAAAATATAGTACTGTTATATTAAAATACGTTATGTGAAGATTTCAATCCATTAGCTACTTTTCTAGCGATGCTGAATATTTACATGTATAAAACCCTTATTCATAATCGTATTTAGAATGCGTTTAAAACACTAATTATTCACTAACGAGCCTACAAATATCGTATGGTTATTATGAATAAGGGGGATAGAGTATAACATTTTGAAAATCAATTTGTGTATTACAAGACATAAACAATGTAGTGCCCATCATTTAAAGTTATTTAGTAATGATTTTAGTTGTCTTCCAAATAGTTTAGTCTTAAGTAAAATGAATTATTTTAATAGTAAACACTATGATGTTCTATTTCTGTGTTATTATTTGAGCTAACATTGTCCCAAGTTCAGCAGACAGGCAGACGGCCTACCTGATGGAAAGCGGTTACCATCGCCTATGGACATTTGTAACACCAAGGTACTATCAATGTGCTGCCGCTCTCTAAAGGGAGACTGGCACCTGGCCACTGATGCCGGAACACAACTCAAGGTTGTTATGAGGGCATACTCTAGACCAGGGTGGTAGCCATTGAGACGAGCAAATACCCTACCACCTATGTATGGGTTTTTTTCGCCTCTTACGACAGGCCGCGCGAAATTGTATACTTTCTCCGTTTCTGCGATTTTGGTGATTTTGTTTTTGTGTGTTTGAGTGGGTTCCCGGATGGTTTAGATTCGTAATTAGAACCGGTAGGTGGCGCTGAGATCGGGTTATAGAATCCTTCTAATCACCTGGAGCGATTTTGGTGATTTTGTTTTTGTGTGTTTGAGTGGATTCCCGGATGGTTTCGATTTGTGATTAGAACCGGTAGGTGGCGCTGAGATCGGGTTATAGAATCCTAATCACGTGGAGCGATTTTGGTGATTTTGTTTTTTGTGTGTTTGAGTGGGTTCCCGGATGGTTTAGATTCGTAATTAGAACCGGTAGGTGGCGCTGCGATCGGGTTATAGAATCCTCCTAATCACCTGGAGCGATTTTGGTGATTTTGATTTTTTTTGTGTGTTTGAGTGGATTCCCGGATGGTTTAGATTCGTGATTAGAACCGGTAGGTGGCGCTGAGATCGGGTTACAGAATCCTCCTAATCACCTGGAGCGATTTTGGTGATTTTGTTATTGTGTGTTTGAGTGGATTCCCGGATGGTTTAGATTCGTAATTAGAGCGGGTAGGTGGCGCTGAGATCGGGTTATAGAATCCTAACCACCTGGAGCGATATTGGTGATTTTGTTTTTGTGTGTTTGAGTGGATTCCCGGATGGTTTAGATTTGTAATTAGAACCGGAAGGTGGCGCTGAGATTGGGTTACAGAATCCTCCTAATCACCTGGAGCGATTTTGTTTTTGTGTCATGAAACAAAGTCTTTTAGGAATTCAGAAAATATAGCGGTACGAAGTCCGCCGGGTTAGCTAGTTTAATATATAATATCAACGTCTTAAGCATATCAGCTTGCGCCCCTCCTTGTCTTCCAGTCATTTTGGCAAAAACAACTTTTTAAATTGTTATGTCTGTTTAGCCGTCTGTCTTTATATCTATCTAACCGTCATTTTGCTAAGAAATCACGAATTAAAGACAGGACAGTGTAGTGTAGGAAGCTTCACGTTTAACAGCGATACAACAGACAAAAAGCGTTTTTGATCGATTTCTCAGCCCTTGTTACAGTAATTATACAAATTTTATTGCGGTGAAAAAAATATATGTCAATCTTGATCATATTTCTGAGGTGAACTATGTACTCAAAACGTATTTTCGATAAATTTTCTCCATAGAAAATAATTGCAAAGTAACCTCTAAACGTGTTCTTCAATCTTGTGTCATGTTATTACTGTTAATCGTACATCGCTAAAATAAGTAAGAGTAACATATCATATTATAAGAAATATACTCATTGTAGTTTTTTTATTCGGTTACTTACAAAATTTGCAAGTAATTAATTATTTTATTATAAATGACTTAAAAAATCATGCTTGCCGGTCCCAATGTATGGAATTTATCAATATGCCGGACGGCTCGGTGCTGTGTACACGCGTCGCTCTGCTCGAGCGTGCTATTCGAAATTAAATTTTAAATAAATGAAGGAGCAATAATAACCACAATTACGAGTCAATCGAGCTATACTTATTTGGCGTATACGGTAGAGGACTGGTCTAAATCATAGACTGTGTGGGTTCGAACCCTACTAGCTTCACTTGATCTAGTAGATTTTGTTATTTTTACATCAAAGTTGATAAAATGGTCTTTTTCTCTTCTTAAATAATTTTATAAAATGAAATAAAAATACTTTTCTATTATACATAATGGTAACTGTGCTCTATATGTATATGGTATCCAACAGCACTTTACAAATTTTATTTCATGACATTAGTGTATAAGTGTATATATATATACATTATACATACATCATCTGTGCGTTATGGGTAGAAACCCATCACTACATCTGCGTGAAACACTTTATCACAGAAGTCACACAATAAAGAATATTTTCTAACCCAATCGGCAGTAGTAAAATGGTTTTTTTTGGTAGTGATGTTCATTTTTAATATGTTTTCAAACTTAAACGTGTTCATAGTAATTGTAATAGTCGATGAAATCGTCCGGGATACACTTGGTGCTTGCGATCTGGTTGAAGTAAGAGGCTGAGAGACGAGGGGTCCGCGTCAGCGACTGAGAATTGTAGTCCACTTCGTACAGACCGAAACGCTCACTGAAACGTTTAAAATACATAATATTATTTATGGCAATTTACATTATTGCATTTTATTAGAGCTGACATTGTTACCATCTTTCCGTCTTATTCATATTGAGTTAACGTAAGTTTGTAGAATTGTTTAAAGTTCTCAAAGAAGCTCATAATGTCGAAGAAAATCATAAAGTTCAAGGAGTTCATGTTAAAGCGAACGCAACAAATCCCTAATTTGACAGATCTGTAACAGGTACTTTTATCTGTGGTAGCTTCCTTCCCAAGATGGCCGACCTCCATTCCACAAGTGCTCTGCTCTCTCCATTTGTAAAAATTACATTAAATAGAATCTAGAAACAATCACAGGTTTTCATTTCATTAGTTCATTGATTGATCATTCACACGAACTGAAGAGTTTTATATATAAAGGTGTTTTAAATATAAGACGTTGATTTACAGTTCTATACCAAACCCTCCATAGTGGACTTCCACGAACTTGCCTAAGTTTATGTGCTATTTATTCATTATCATACGTTGTTTGGGGAAACATTATTATTATACACCAACATTAGAGAAAAAAATACACAATAAAGTCATACCTATATACTGTTACAAGTTAGGCCACCTGCATACCTATTGTCACATACCCACAAAAAAATGCTGCGCATCTCATTTATTGCCCCTCCCGCATTCAGAGTTCTTTTTATTACTTCGTATCTAAATTTGCAAATAGACAATTAGCCTATTGTTAATGTTTTAGACTTTGTTGGCCGTTCGCATGAATAGATAACCAGGTGTGCAAATTACTATTTCTCGGAAACTCAGTGCGCGCGGCCGATTTTTTTTGTACTGTTTAGTAAGTATAAAACAATGCCCAAATGGAGGGGCGGAGGAGTCAAGTGACGACTACGATTCGAGTAAGACATTTATAGTACTCTCGATTAGCGATATAGACAACGGACTTTGCGCGTGTCGAATTGCATTGAATCGTGCAGTGTGAACTGGTTGCATCTAGTTTTATTTGTATCTGTTTTATACGTGTTTGTACAGTTCTAATAAATTCTATAGTAGTTCCAACGGCATTTTTAATTCGAGTCTTGTAGCTCGTAACAACACTAAAAGGTAGTACAATGGGCGGCCTTATTGCTAAAAGCAATCTCTTCCAGGCACGCTTTGGGTGGACAAGATCTAATTGCATAGATAGCGTTGGCGTGCAGTTGAATTAGATATTAATATAATAATAAAATAATTATTATACTCTCGCTATAAAAATATATACGTACATAGACATACAAAACAACAATAAACACTTTATACAATTAGAGTTCCTTTCTGTACGAGTCTGTTAAAGGAATGGATAGAGTATCACACCAAAGAACAGAGAACGGTCTTGCGTACATCTCCGTAGTATGTAACGGTGTCCTGAGTGGCAACCTCTCTGACGTTCTCAAAGACCTCGAATCACTGTGACAGAACTGAAAACGTTCTTTATGACGGGGTCCTAGGATCAAACAATACGTTATAAAGAAGAGATAGAACATGACAGTTCCGTGAGTCTGCGCAGATGTTGTGCGAAAGAGATGGCATGTGAGTTGAATAGTAGCCGAACGAGAGAGTAACACTCTCTTCTCTAAGCTCTATCTATGAACCTTATAACCGTGTTCTGTGGAATGATGCGTACAAACTACAGGGGCGCATTTAAGTTTCACTCGTACTATACATCTTTACTGGTCGATTGTAGAGTATATGACAAGTTATGTTTTATACTGGTCGATTGTAGAGTGTATTAAGAGTTACGTTTCTTACTGGTCGATTGTAGAGTGTATGACGAGTTACGTTTATTACTGGTCGATTGTAGAGTGTATTAAGAGTTACGTTTCTTACTGGTCGATTGTAGAGTGTATGACGAGTTATGTTTTTTACTGGTTGATTGTAGAGTGTATTAAGAGTTACGTTTATTACTGGTCGATTGTAGAGTGTATGACGAGTTATGTTTTTTACTGGTCGATTGTAAAGTGTATTAAGAGTTACGTTTCTTACTGGTCATTTGTAGAATGTATTATGATTTACATTTTTTACTGGGCGATTGTCATTTTTTAGTATTTTCTTGATTCAATACTCACGAATATCCTCTCATCCATTCAAAGTTATCCAACAGGCTCCAATAAGTATAACCAAGCACGTAGCAGCCATCTTGGATTGCACTGTATAAAGACTTCAAGTAACCCTCGATGTAGTTAACCCTCTTTAGGTCATGAAGACCAGGTTCCAAGGACACACCGTTTTCTGTTATCAATGTTACAGGGTTGTTGTAAGCGTGCCTTATCCAGTTTAAAGATTTTCTTAATCCCCATGGTACGATCTATAAATAATGTTTTAATTGCTTAGTAGTAGTGCTAGCTTTCCATCTCGGTTCAATCGTGTATACTATGTTATAATATTGTTACGAGCTACAGTCTCGAATTAAAAATGCCGTTGGAACTACTATAGAATTTATTAGAACTGTACAAACACGTATGAAACAAATACAAATAAAATTGGATGCAACCAGTTCACACTGCACGATTCAATGCAGTTCGACACACACAAAGTCCGTCGTCTATATCACTAATCGAGAGTACTATAAACGTCTTACTCGTCTCGTAGTTGTCGCTTGACTGCCCCACCCCTCCATTCGGGCATCTTCTTACTACTATACAATACTAACTATACAGTACAAAAAAATCGGCCGCGCGCACTGAGTTTCCGAGAAATAGTAATTTGCACACCTGGTTATCTATTCCCGCGAACGGCCAATAAAGTCGAAAACAATAACAATAGGCTATTGTCTAATTGCAAATACGAAGTAATAAAAAAGAACTCCGAACGCGAAAGGGGCAATAAACAATATGCGCAGCATTTCTTTGTCGGTATGTGACAATAGGCATGCAGGTGGCCCAACTTGTAACAATATTCTAGGAAAACTATTGCTTTTTAGTCTTAACATATTATAATTTTTCGATCCTTGTTATCTAGTATCTGCTTAGGTAATTATACAATAATATAATTTTAGAAGAAAGGAACAAAAACAACAAGGAATTCTTCCTCCGTTCCTGCTTCTTGTGAAGAACAATACAAAACAAATGAATATTAATTCCTGCGGCTTGTTGTAAGAGGCGACAAAACAACCCACAGCCAGGTGGTATGGTATTTGCCCGACTGGATGGCTACCACTCCTGGTCCAGAGTATGCTGCCATAACAACCTGGAGTTGTGATCTGTCGCGTTAGTGGCCAGGTTCCAGTATCCCTTTAGAGAGCGGCAGCATATTAGTAGCACTTTTGACCTTATAAATGTCCATACGCGATGGTAACAGCTTTCCATCAGGTGGGCTGTGTGCCTGTCTGCTGAACTCATGCAATAAAAAGAATATTAATTTTCAACAAATATAAACACTAAAATAAGTGTTACTAGAAATATATGCTTCTTTATAAGATGAAATTAATTTACTGAGACCCCACTGCTGGGACATAACAGTGGGGAAATTAGGGGCTCGCCGGCTCTGTCAGAATGTCTAAACGATGTAGGGTACGTGTGGTTTTACCTTAATCATTATTAAAAATTGGACTCACCCTCAACCAGGTAGAGTTACTTTTGGGCCATTCCTCTTTCTGAGTAATCTTCACCCCCACATCCTCTTCAAAGGACGGGGAGCTCCCAAACTTCTCCTCTGCCCACGACACTAAGTAAGTAGTATAATGGTTCAAGCCCAAGTAGTCGTATGAGCCACGAATCATCTGGATTTCTTCCTCAGTGAAAGTTGGCAGACGGGAACGGATGTACCCTTGCTTCTTGGACATGGCGTCGATACGCTTTCTCATTGTTGGAGGGTAGTCACCTTGTTCTGAGAATATCGGATTGGCGAACCAGCCGAACTAGAAGAAAATATATTTTTAGGCATAATCTCCTTGCTACACCTGGGATTATGTTAGCGTTAGTGCCTGTTTCACGAAGATCTAGCTAAGGATTTAATGCGTTATTTGAGATGCGACATTTAGGGCGTTCCATTAGTAGGTCACAACGCCCAAAGTGCTCCGTTAGCTGTTCCACAAGGCGACTGCGATCGTTGTGGTTGTGGCGAAAACGTCACTAATGACGTCATCATTTTCGATCACATAACGCTCACAACGACGCATGTCAAGAGGTGGGTCGAATAGTCGTTCCACTTGAGTTAACTATTGTAACGCCGGCAAGCAAGTGGAACGGGAAAAATCACGGTCGTCAACGTTTTTGTTGTGAGTCCCTAATGGAACGTAACCATTGTTATACCTTGTCCAACGATTAATTTTAGTTTTGACGTTTGCACGCCTATCACGGACGCGTTCCTTTAGTATCTCACAACACCCAAAATGCTCCGTCTGCCGTTCCACAAGGCGACCGCGGTCGTTATGGTCGTGGCGAAAACCTCACTAATGACGTCATAATGTTTGATCACGCAACGCTCACAACGACCCATGTCAAGAGGTGGGTCGAATAGCAGTTCCACTTGAGTTTACGATTGTAACGCCGGCAAGCAAGTGGAACGGGAAAAATCGCGGTCGTCAACGTTTTCGTTATGAGTTTCTAATGGAACGTAACCATTGTTATACCTTGTCCAACGAAAATCGAGACGAAGAAGATTAAGATGGTATGGGCATATAATGAGGAGGGATGAAAGTCTCGTGACCAAAAGAATGTTAAACTACAAATACAAATGAAAAGGTAGACCAAAAAAGAGAAGAATGGATTGTGTAAACTGTAAAGGATGATATGGGGCACGTTCCTTTAGTATCTCACAACGCCCACAATGCTCCGTCTGCCGTTCCACATGGCGAACACGGTCGTTATGGTCGCGGCGAAAACGTCATTAATGACGTCATGATTTTCGCTCACGCAGTGCTCACAGTGACCCATGTCAAGAGTTGGTTCGAATAACCGTTCTACTTGACTTTACGATTGTGACGCCGGCAAGTAAGTGGAACAGGTAAAATCGCGGTCGTGAACGTGGTCGTTGTGAGCTAGTAATGAAAAGTAGCCGTAATAATGCCGTTCTATAAGTCATCTAATGCATAATATTGTTACGAGCTACAGTACTCGAATTCAAAATGCCGTTGGAACTACTGTAGAATTTATTAGAACTGTATAAACACGTATAAAATAAATACAAATAAAACTGGATGCAACCAGTTCACACTGCACGATTCAATGCAATTCGACACGCGCAAAGTCCGTCGTCTATATCGCTAATCGAGAGTACTACAAACGTCTTACTCGTCTCGTAGTCGTCGCTTGACTGCCCACCCCTCCATTCGGGCATTGTCTTATATTAACTACACAGTACAAAAGAAATCGGCCACGCGCACTGAGTTTCCGAGAAATAGTAATTTGCACACCTGGTTATCTATTCCTGCGAACGGCCAGCAAGTCGAAAACAATAACAATAAGGATTAGTTCGACGCTAATGATGGTCATTAAAAGTCGAAAAACAATAGTATGTTTTTCTTAATTACAAATTCTAAACTTAAAAGAATTCCTAAGTCCGGGAAAACAATAAGCTGCGCTTATGACAGGCAGCTGTGCGTTTATCTTTGACGGCACGTAACAATATATAGTGATGCCGCGAATATTCGGCTGCTATACGGTATTCGGCCTATTCGGCCACTTTTTTATACTCTTCGGTATTCGGTCGAATACTATGTACTATTCGGCTGAATACCGAATAGCAAATTGTGAAAAAAACCGCACATATTGCCCAAAATTGTGTATATTTCCATCAATGATAGTTGAACCATCGATTTTAATATGTTTTTTATTTTAATATTACATGTCGATCAGTTTTTAAAATGTCAGAATCAAATCAAAAATCATTTAAAATCGGTTTTAAAACCAATAAAACTTAGTTTTGTAACATAGTGGTTTTACGCTTTAGCAGCAACCTCCACCAAAGTCAAATGATAGAATGGCCACGTCATGTAAGACAGACTTCGCTTATGTCTGCGATAATATAAGAGGTTATTTTCTAAATATTGTTACGTCCTAGTCGCCGACAAAGACAAATTCACACCTGCATACCTGTAGAAATACATTTTATTACCTTTCGGCATTTGGACTTATTTTGTTTACTTTGTGATTAGAAAACAGCCCATTGTGTATTGTAATCTTTCATGGCAGTCATTAGCCAGGTGTGCGGATTATTTGTATTTGTGCAGTATAAAGCAATGGCCCGATTGCAGAAGAGGCAGTCGAGCGATAACCACGAGCGAAGCAAGACTTGTGTACATTCGGTAATCTATTTAGTGACGGACTTTGCGCGTGTATTTGAATTACGTTTGGAGTTATTACGTTCGGTTATACTTGTACCTGTGTTATACGTGTTTGTATAGTTCTAATGAACTCTATAATAATTCCAACGGCATTTTAATTCGAGTTCTGCAACTCGTAACAATATGTTTTAAATAATAAGACGTTGATTGAAAGTTTTAGTTGAAATTTTCTAGAAAAACGGACTGGTGGCGCCACCTGTGTCGTAACAGTGTATTACGAACATTCAGGTATAACATACTAGGGTACTACTATAATTCTATGATTACAAACTCCATTTTTAACTGGGCGGTTGTCATTTCTTATATTTTTTGTAATATGCTTCTTCCATGAAAGATATAGGAATTTACATTGAGTTTTTTACTTACCCGTGATGGCTAATGAATACTTACATTGAACTGTCTTGCAATTTCTGCAGCAGCTTTATCAGCATCCGAGGTCGTCAACGGTTCGAACCAGGAAAAGTCTAAAGTTATAAAAATATAACCTGCCAAAGGAATAAGCCGATATTAGACTAGTAACACAAGAGTATTTTATCCGTGCAGGAACGAAGAAATAATACAATTTCCTGCTTTAGAACGACCTGTCGTAAGAGGCAACAAAACAACAGCCAGGTGATAGAATATTTGCACGTCTGGATGGCTACCACCCCTGGTGTAGAGTATGCCGCCATAACAACCTAGAGTTACGGCACCTTTTAGGGGCGGTAAAATTTCACAATTATTTATTGTGAAATGAACCATTTCATATTTTTTATCGCAACTACAAATTCGGACCGATTGAAAAGAGCACGTAATTTTTCATTACTTACTCGCCCGGCTCAACGCGGGCAGATTTTTCATTACCCCTCCGCTCCTAATTGTCCTAGCGAGATGTTCTATAGCCTATAACATTCCTCAATATGTGGGCTTTCGAACACAAAAAGATTTTTCGAAATCGGTTCAGTAGATCCAGAGATTACCCCCTACAACGTCACAAATACACAAACTTTACCTTTCCGGCATTAGTGGCTAGGTTCTAGTCTCCCCTAAGAGCGCTGCAATGCAAATGTCCATAGGCAATGATAACCGCTTTCCATCAGGTCCATGCCTATTATACTGAACTCATGCAATAAAAAAACGATTGATTCAATATGGTTGAAAGGCACAAAACCGCTGTTGTCTATGTTTGACAAACACCGCTGCTGACCTTCAAACTTGTTTGCCAAACATGCCATCTATCCAAATATCCGTCAAACACGTATGTTTCTTGACAAACACATAAAACAAAGCTGCATACAGTCAAATAATTTGAATGCTTACAGGGCGCTTAATAAGTATGTTTGTAAATTAGGGTATCGAATTGTAGAGGGCGGTAGGGGAGGCAACATTTGAATACGCTATTGGCGGTAAAGTTTTACACAACTTATAATTCCGATCGGCAGTTTACCATTGCGCAGAATAGTGCAAATCGGTTTCCGAAATGTAAATAATCTATATTGAGCTTTATTCGCAAGTAGAAATACAGAATGTTGCTTGCTATGCATTCTTAGCTCTGTCCCGCTTACACGATTCGTACACTGTCGTACGCTAAATACTAACTTTGGCGTACTGCACTGTAGTTACAGTTTTACACAGTTATGTACACGTTTTGTGTTGTGTAAAACGCACGATTTTTGTATTCAAATATTAAAGAAAGGTAGATGTGAAGACTTGACAAAGCTTACCGAAAACCGGCAGTTGCACACAACTATACAGACTTTAAAAACAAACTTACCTCGTTGCTCCTGTTTAAACTCCTTCTGATACAGATGATAGACCATCCCATGTGCCCTAAGCACGTTGTGTCCACACATGTAATCTTCGAAACCACTGGACCTGCCCCCGGGGGCGTCGTTGCCCCCATACCCATCATGGCAGAAAGACAGAGGCTCGTTGAAGGTTATCCAGCCTTGCACTTTGCTTCCAAAAGTCTCGAATAGCACCTGATTACAGATATACCAAAAAAGATCTTCTTATGTATTATAAGGTACCACAATATGTGAATAACATTCGGCAAAAAAATATATATTTATCATACTAAGAATCGAATCTGAAGCCTCTGTGTTCCAGTGAGCTCGGCCGGCTAAGACTTAGCCCACTCAACCACAGGGTCCGTCAACTTAACCATAAGTTATCCTCACTAAATTAATATTAATTAAATTACCTATAATAGATATTGGAGGTTTATCGGCTCGTTAAAATGAAGTTAAAAAGTTTTATATGATTATACTACTTGTTATAAATATTTTATTAACTATTATGAATAAGGGGGAATTCTTATTATTGAGCCTTGTTTTAGGAGGGGAAATCCGTTTGAGGACAGCTCATCATAGGGGAAAAGTGGTGAGAGAGATTGGATTGCGCTGCGCTGGGATGATATAGCACCTTCGAATAAATGCTATGCCCACTAGACTCGAGGATACCTATTAAAACCCCTTGGTGGTTGGTATTTCACCTTATGGGAGGGCTAGGGGAAACTACTACGGCCTCATCCACTGCCAGGAGGAGTCAAGCCGCCCGGCGCGCTTCTTCGCGTCTCAATTGAGAATATAAGAAATGAGCTCACACAGATACGAGGCGAAAAACTTAACCTAACTAAATTAATAGAAGCCTATTGTATTTTACTTATACATAATTGTTAAGATTTTCCTTATGATACTACTTATGAATAGGAAGTAAAATTAAATTTTAACTTATATATATGACCTTCAAAAAGTGGAACTTATTTTGAATAAAAAAATTTGAATTTGAATATTCATAATAGTTACAAGAGGTACATCGGATCGTTAAAATGAAGTTTAAATTTATTTTTAACTAACTTAATTTTTGGAACGACAATTTTTACAAACTATTTTCAGCAAGCCAATAAACCTTCAACCTTATAACTGGGGTATAAGTAGAATATAGAACCTAAATCAGGAAATAATTCTTTAAGTTCCTTAATATATCCCAACTAGCTGTACCAGCGACATTCACCGTCTCTCATATCTTTACAGTAAAATAACACATTCAATATTTTATAGGTTATGAAGTAAAATGTTATTTGTTGCCTCATGTCAGTGACGTGGCACACAGCATTTGGTAATACTCGGCAAGCAATCTAGCGAATTGTATTCGAATAAATGATTCGATACAAGTTTGTTACATGATGATTTATTTTAATTTTAATTTAGAAGTAACGTATTTATTGTTGGTTTTATTCAAATTATTGTAACCCGTGTGGGCCGTTGTATCAAACGGCCAGATAGGTTCGTGGAACACGAGGGGGAAGGGTAGAAGAGGCACTCCGACGCAAAGCCGCTGCAGTCGAGACTCGACAGTCCGCGTATAGCCCGCGCAGTGGAGGGCCGCGTGCATGATACATATTTCCGTGCCCCTACTCGCACCGCGTGTTTCACGATATTTTACCGGAGGAGGCTTGCAGCCCCTCCGTGCATTTACTCAAGTCCATGTACCAATTTTCATTTGTTTCTTTTCGTGCAAACTAATACGAATGTTTTGTGTAAAACCTCCAAATAAACGTGTTACTTTTGTGACGTATAGTTTTCTTCTGTCAATATTAGTTACCCTGACAATAAGTGGCGCTCCAACGTGAAAATAAATTTAAAAGTCAGTGGTGTCAATATACAGAAAAGACTATATTACACGCCGTGTGCAATTTAAAAACCGGCGTGGCCTTGTTGTGTCAAAATGCCTAACACAAGAAGCAGGACGAGAAGCCTATGCAGGGATGATGCAATACAAGTTTCAACACCCCCCGACCCCCTGTTAAACATACCGCCGCGGAACATTCCGGAGGCTGACGGTGACAATACCCCGTCTAGACGACGTGACGCCGCGGATGATGTGTTAGTTTCTCCCCAAAATAACACGTTTTCAAAAGAAAATGTAGCAGCAATAATAGCGTCCTTACAACAGTCGCAGACAGAGGCGCTCAAAGACCTGTTGTCGTCAGTAACGCGTACAAACGCGTCTACACCTCTTCTACAGCAGACGACGATGGCAGAAGGTACTTTGACCCGCTGTAAGGCCACCTTCTCGGGTAGACCGGAAGAGTGTGTAGAAACATTCATTGAGGCAGTGGAGGCGTTCAGCGAGTGCGCTCAGGTCACCGATGTAAATATACTTCGTGGAATGTCTTATCTGCTATACGGACAGGCTGCAACTTGGTGGCAAGGTATTAAAAACACGATGACGTCATGGCACCAAGCGAAAGAAAATTTAATAAATGCCTATGGAGACCGTCGTCCACCATATCGTATATATATGGATATTTTTAATTCCCCTCAACAGGGTGAGAGTACAGATATATTCGTAGCACGCATTCGCGCTTTATTTTCCAAGTTACCAAAACACGACATAACCGAAAAGGTAAAGTTAGACATGTTATACGGTCTTTTAAACATGCGAATAAGACAACGACTCCGGAGAGAAGATTTCAATGATTTTGCAGAATTATTGCGTCAAGCCCGCAACGTGGAAGATACAATCAGTGAGGCGACACCGTTGTCAACCTGTAACAGGCGTGACGGACGTAAACAAATACCGCGAAACGCAACACGTGCGCCTGCGGGAACTACCTCATTTACCGCCGGCGCCCCAGCGCAACGCTTGCTCGCGCAGTCTCACACCGCGCCGTTTCAAAATGTATCGACACAAAACGCGCCAAACGTGATGTGCGAAATACCGTCGCATACGAGTACCACGACGCCATTAAGTTTGGGCCCCGCGCCATACACGCCGCGCGCGGGCGGCGCGTTTCAAACGCCATCGCCCCCCGCGACACCGCAGCCCGCATCGGAGTCCGCTGCTCCAAGGAGACAGCGCCCATTCTGTTCTTACTGCAGGCGGTTCGGACATACAAAAGAACAGTGTCGTAAGTGCCAAAATAAAGGTGAGTCTCAAACTTATAATAACTATGCAAACGCGTGCGATAATAGTGAAAAAAGTGATAGTTTTTATTGTGTTGAAACGAATCCATATTCGCGTAGTGTGTGTACCTCAAATATAAACGTAAATTCGTTAACGTTAAATAATAATAATATGAACACTAAGGTAGATATAGATAGCACAAATTCTAAGATTTGTGATCAAAACGTAGTTGACGTCCAAGTGGCAAAACAGGTTAACTCTGATTTTTATAAAAATAAAAATTATGTAATATGTAATTCCAATTTATTAGAAAATATGAATGTTACATGTATGTATAGTAATAAATGCAGTAATGGCGAGGCACGCCCTATTTTTAATATTAATATATTGGGATATAATGGCACCGCGATAATTAATACCGGAGCCAAACACTGTATAGCGGGACATACATTGTATGCTCTCCTTCTGCGCCTAGGACATCCGTCCCGTTCCTCGACAAGAGAAGTAAAATTGGCAGACGGAGTAACGCGTACAATGAAAGTACTTACCACCTCCTTAGAGGTGCGATTAGAACATAAAATTATAAAAATTCCTTTTTTAATATTCCCAGACGCTAGTAATAATGAAACATTGTTAGGTATAGATTTCCTTATAGCCGCAAAGGTCTGTATAGATTTTCACACAAAAATTTGGTTCTTTAGTGATGTTAATAAATTGAAATATAACCTTTCCTTTGAACCTATCACACGTAGCGTACCCTGTTCTTCTGTAGAGGTTCTTAGAGACGACGAAGGTAGTCATCTCAACCCAGCTGAGCGACAGGCGCTAGCTGATGTCCTCACCAGGAACGCAAGTGTCTTCAAAGCAGGGGGAGATCCGACACCGTATGCGGAACACCACATCGATACAGGTGAGCACATTCCAATTTCAGTACCTCCATATCGACTGAACCCTTCAAAGAAGGAGAAGATGAAGGCAGAAATTGATAAAATGTTAAAGGACGACATCATCGAAGAATGTGAGTCAGCGTGGTCTTCCCCGGCTCTTTTGGTACCAAAGGCAAACGGAAGTATCCGTTTTTGCGTTGACTACCGCCGCTTGAACGCGATCACCAAATCCGACACCTACCCAATGCCGCGGATCGATGAATTGTTGCAAAATACCAAGCGGAACTGTTACATGAGCTCCTTAGACTTGCGGTCCTCTTATTGGCAGGTAAGGGTTCGCGAAGCTGATAGGGACAAGACAGCGTTTGTATGCCCTCTCGGCACATTCCGTTTTAAAAGGATGCCCTTTGGACTCAAAAACGCCCCGGCCACCTTTCAACGCCTTATAGACCGTTTCCGCTCCTGCGCAAGTTTACAGGACACAGTAGTACTTGCATATCTAGATGACATTTTGGTTATTTCTGATGGTTACGAGCGCCATCTACAAGATCTAGAGGAGTTTTCAAGCGTTTAGCCGAGTTCAATCTCCACGTTAACAGAGAGAAGTGTGCGTTTGCTAGAGAGAGTCTAAAATATCTTGGCCATGTTATCAGCCAGGATGGAGTTTCCACCGACCCTGAAAAGGTGAGTGCTGTACTTGAGATGAAGGAACCAAGTACATTAAAACATTTAAAAACCTTCTTACAGACCTGCTCTTGGTTCAGAAAATTCATCCCAAATTTCTCCAAAGTTGCTGAACCTCTTACGCGATTAACTAGGAAGAACCAAATATGGATTTGGGGTGCTGAGCAAACTCAAGCATTTAATGAACTGAAGCGATTATTAACCTCAGCTCCAATTCTTGTGCAACCCGATTTTAACCAGCCTTTCACTCTGCGCACAGACGCAAGTAACTACGCGTTAGGTGCAGTTTTACTACAAGGCGACGGAAACCAAGAAAGACCGATCGAATACGCCAGCCGGCTCCTTAACGCAGCAGAGCGAAATTACGGCACGACGGAACGTGAGGCGCTCGGGGTAGTATGGGCAGTAGAGCGGTTTCGTCCGTATATAGACGGCCATCCGGTGGTTATCGGCAGTGACCATCAACCCCTGCGTTGGCTATTATCACTTAAATCACCAGCAGGTAGGTTAGTAAGATGGGCTTTAAAGATCCAATCTTTCGACATTAAATTCCAATATACCCCGGGAAAAGCGAACGTCGTGGCTGATACGCTAAGCAGACCCATATGTACCGAGGATTCTCGTGGTGAATGCGGTATCTGCTCTGTCATTTGCGATCTACCAACAAAGACACCAACCCAAATTCGCCAGGAACAAATCTCCGACCCGGAAGTGGAAAAGATAATAAAGGAAATAGAAGGTACCGAGGATGTTGCTGCTGAAAGATGGTTGAAAAGAGGTTACCTCATGGACCAAGGCGTACTTTTCCGTTATAACCCGGATTCGGAGAGTGAATCTCCTCAGTTAGTTGTTCCTGCAAGCCAGGTTGTGGATGTTTTAAAGGAATTACACGACTCTCCAACAGCCGGCCACCCAGGCATTGATAGGACTTATCATAAAGTGGCACAACTGTACTATTTTACAGGGATGCGGAGAATAATCACGGATTATGTCAAAGCCTGCATCCACTGTCAACGTTACAAGGCCACCAACGCTAAACCACCAGGTTTACTTCAAACACCGGTGATGAATCAACGAAGTGAAGTAATAGCAATTGATTTATTTGGCCCGCTACCAGAAGGAGACCAGGGGGAGCGTTGGATCCTACTAGTTGAAGATACAGCCACCCGTTGGACAGAACTATATGCTCTACAAGATGCAACAGCAGAAACTTGTGCCCGTATCCTCATCGAAGAGTACTTTATGCGATTTGGTTTGCCCCGTAGAATAATTTCGGATAATGGGGTTCAATTTGTATCAGCGGTAATGCGCAAATGCATGTCAGTAATGAATATTAAACAAAACTTTGTCCCACTTTACCATCCGGAGGCAAACCCAGCGGAACGTAAAAATCGAGATTTAAAGGCGATGTTAGCATATCTCGTAGAGAACAACCACGCTTCTTGGCCGAAGATGTTGCCGGTGATCCGCTTCGCTTTGAATAGTGCAAAATGCCGCACAACAGGCATGTCACCTGCTTACTTAACCTTTGGCAGGGAAATGAGGTCCCCCACGGAGGTTGTTCACGACATTCGTACGGTGCTGGACAAAGATAACTTCGCCCCACAGATTACCCCGTATCTTAGGCAGTTTCTGAACTCTTTGGCATCAATACGGGAACGCGTGGAGGTCCAGCAGGACAAAGCTAAAATATATGCTGACGCTTCGCGACGACCCTCGGATAGTTTTCAGGTAGGTGATCTAGTGTTAATGAAGTCCCACCTGTTAAGCAAAGGGTCAAAAGACTTAACTGCAAAGTTTTATCCTCGACGTGACGGACCCTACAAAATAGTACAAAAGGTAAGTCCGACCACCTTCGTTGTCGCAACCACTGAAAATAGCGTTGTAGGAAAATACCATGTGCAAGATCTCACCCGTTACCAAGGTAACAAACTCACTCCACCAAAACCTGTTAAACCTAAGCGAAATCGAGGACGCCCGGCTAAGGCCGAGGAAGATGATAGGATCCTAGTCCAGGAACGAGGGCGTATTCCGGGACTAGAGGGGGAGCATATTGTAACCCGTGTGGGCCGTTGTATCAAACGGCCAGATAGGTTCGTGGAACACGAGGGGGAAGGGTAGAAGAGGCACTCCGACGCAAAGCCGCTGCAGTCGAGACTCGACAGTCCGCGTATAGCCCGCGCAGTGGAGGGCCGCGTGCATGATACATATTTCCGTGCCCCTACTCGCACCGCGTGTTTCACGATATTTTACCGGAGGAGGCTTGCAGCCCCTCCGTGCATTTACTCAAGTCCATGTACCAATTTTCATTTGTTTCTTTTCGTGCAAACTAATACGAATGTTTTGTGTAAAACCTCCAAATAAACGTGTTACTTTTGTGACGTATAGTTTTCTTCTGTCAATATTAGTTACCCTGACAATAAAATGTATTTATTTATTTTTACTAATTCAATATTATATAAGTAGACTTAGTTTTATAAATTATTATTATATTAGTTATTTAATTAACAAATTTGGCTCGTTTTGGTTTTACGCTTAAAGGAAGGTTTGCACTGAAAATCAGCGTTGTGTCGGATATAATTCCGGCACAGCAATATGCTGAGTGCAAACCTTGTTCGTTGAAAATGCGACGTACAAATTCTCAAAATATGCTCTGTGTATAATAATGTATAACGAATGTAATTACGTCGCTATTTCTTCGAATAAAGTTTTTCTTTCTTTCTTTTCTTTCTTTCTTTCTTTCTCAATTATTTGGGGTCTTTCATCCATCTCTTTTTTAGTCTACCTAAACTCTTACGTCTTGCAGTTAAACATTCTTTTTGTCACGCGACTTTCATCCCTCTTCATTACACACACCACCTTGGTTATCTTTCTCCCAAATTTCAGTCGCGGGTGTAGCTTTCAAAGATCTAAACTTATGTGCTCATTGCTCACCTTGGCGTTTCTTGTAACACCACGCATCCATCTCAACATCTTCGTCTCAGTTGATTAGAGACAAACTGACAGTAAATATTGTTACGAGCTCCAGGACTCGAATTAAAAATGCCGTTGGAACTACTACAGAATTTATTAGAACTGTACAAACACGTATAAAACAAATACAAATAAAACTGGATGCAACCCGTTCACATTGCACGATTCAATGCAATTCGACACGCGTAAAGTCCGTCGTCTATATCGCTAATCGAGAGTACTACAAACGTCTTTACTCGTCTCGTAGTCGTCGCTTGACTGCCCGCCCCTCCATTCGGGCATCGTCTTATACTAACTACGCAGTACAAAGAAATTGGCCGCGCACACTGAGTTTCTAAGAAATAGTAATTTGCACACCTACGAACGGCCACAAAGTCGAAAACAATAACAATAAGGATTAGTTCGACGCTAATGATGGTTATAAAACAAAAACAATAACGTTTCTCTTAATTACAAATTCAAAAGACAAAAGAGTTCCTTAATCCGGGAAGACAATAAACTGCGCTTACAATAGGCAGCTGTGCGCTTATCTTTGACGGCATGTAACAATATAATAAAACTACGTTTTAACGGCTTTAAACGCGGTCGGTAATTTATTTGATTTTTATTATTCATTCCGACGTTTCGGCCACTTTAATAGCCGTGATCACGGAAGACAAAGATGTTAAGTATCTATGAGTATTGTTAAAAAAGTTTTATTTAGACTACCGCCAACTAGTTCATTTTAATTATTTAGTTTTAATTTTTTTATGGTTATTATTTTTTTATTGCAGGAGTTCAGCAGACAGGCAGACGGCCCACTTGATGGAAAGTGGTTACCGTCGTCTATGGACATTTGGAACACCGAAGATGCTACAAATGCGCTGCTGCTCTCTTAAAGGAGACTGGAACCTGGTCACTGATGCCGGAACACAACACAAGGTTGTTATGGCGGCATACTCTAGAGCAGGGGTGATCGGCATCCAGCCGAGCAAATACCCTACCACCTGGCTGTGGGTTGTTTAGTCGCCTCTTACTACAGGCCGCCTGGCCGCATGAAATTGTATTCTTTCTCCGTTGCTGCACGGATTATTTACTCTATGGGAGCCTAATCTAATTTACCACCGCTTCGGAACATGTTATGGCTTGAAGAGAAGAAGCGGCGCAAGAAACTCTTCAGCAAACATGTCTAATCCTAATCATTTTATATAATATTAAAATGGGTGGGGAGTAAAAAGAAAAAGATAGAAAAGAAAGATAAAAGATAATAAAAATCAAATAAATTACCGCGCTTAAAACCGTTAAAACTTAGTTATATTATGTATACTACAAGTCGCGAAAACTTAAGAAAATATTATAACAGTAAATAATTTTAAAATCAGTCGCCATCGTACAAATCGGCATCAGTGGCCATGGCCCCAGTCCCCCCTTCAAGGCTAGCAGCCTATGGTATATGTCCATAGGCGACGGTAACCACTTTCCATCAGTCTATCTACTTAACTTCATCAACAAAAATATCAATTTTTGTTCACTTGTATAGACTACTAGGGGTGACTTACTCTCGCATAGTCCACAAAGTAATCGGCCATTATTGGATTCGTCCAGCCTCCTAAATATTGTAGGTTCTGAGGCAAGTCCCAATGGTACATCGTTACCAAGGGTTCTATTCTATTTCTTCTCAGTTCATCTATCAAGTCCATGTAGTATCTAACGCCGTCTTTGTTGATCTCACTGGAATTTAAATAGTAAGTTGACAGTTTATCGACTATGAACTAAGTACAATAAATATGTAGTGGAACACTTACAGTCAATAGATGGCGCTGTGCAATAATTGATGTCACAAACGTTTCCCGAAACATACAAAGAATATATTCAAATTTTCGACTATAACGGATGGGCCTAGGGATGTAACATCGTTCATAAAAAACATCGATGTTAAAAATATCGATGTTTATGACCGATGTTATTTTATCACCATTTACATAAACTTTTGACGCTTGTTCCTGCAATGCAAATGAAACATCGTTTTTTTTAACAATCGCCCAAAGCACTTTAGCATAACTTTCTTAATTCTTGCTTTCACTAACATCATCCTTTTACACCAGTTACTCCATCATTCAAAGAAATATCTCACACACTTCTCAATGCTCTCGTTCCTACTAAATACTATGTTTATTCTATTTATATGTCTTTTGCCTTACCCAACATTCACTACAGTACTTACTATTCAACAGCGTGGGCACACACTAACACATCCCTATCACCATTTTAAATCAATGTACATCTAAGAAAAATGGTCATTTTTAATAGAAATAGGTATAACAATCAACTTTTACATTATAAATTATTATGGGTAATAAGAAAATTTATGAAAAAAAATATAATGGAAATCTGTGTAAATCACAGATAGAGCGCAAGATGGCGCGATTTGTCTATGTACGATAAAACATCGTTCTTGAACAACGATGTATCGTCGATGATTTGGTTTCAACATCGATGTTAAAACATCGATTTTTATGAACGATACATCGATGTTTGGAAACATCGATGTTTTGTTTGCATCCCTACCTAGGCCCGCGAGGAACAACATCAGCCACGCTGGAAGATCTTCCTCTAAGATGCAGGATCATTCTATATCGCTCCTCCGCACCCTGTACGGGTCACTCTTCAAATAAATACCTTAAAATACACACTAAAATAATACCTTCTATAATTGGGATGACTACTGTAAATTGTTGATTTAAAGTGTAAGTGGTGAACAATAATGCGTTTCCTATTCTATTCTATTCTACTCTATTCTGTGACTTAAATAATAAACATAGTAAGAAAAGGACCCACTTGCTCAATCCCGTTGGCAGCAACCTTGGCCAGGATATAGAGAACCTATAATACGATACATTGAGTTCCTTCATCAGCTTCACATCTTCCTTGAAAAGGTGGTACGAGTCTGCTGCCACGTCGCCATTTTTATGATCGAATACCCTTTCAGGGTGCCCATGGGTGTAGGTATCCCATATGGACTCACCTTTTCCTATAAAAGGTTGAAGATAAAGGGAAGTTAAAAGAGATGAGTTACTTAATAAACAACGTTACCATTCCGATTGTTCTAGAAATTCTAGATTATGGTCTAGAGTACGACTTAGAACTTGACATCCGGCCGCGGTAGCTTAATTAAAATAAAAGTTACCGTACTCGAATACCAACGCATAGGGCGTGGGTTCGAATCCTGGGCGACAGCATGCACCACTTCAGCAGTTTTCTGACCTAATGTGCATATTGTTACAATTACCACGTGCCGACGGTAAAGGAAAACGTCGTGATGAAACCTTACACATCAAGGTGACCGATGTGTCGAACCCACCAATCGGCCTTAGACAAGCGTTTTGGGTATACTCTCCCTTTTCGTTTATGATCTGCTATTATTAGCCACCCGACTAATGGTAGTTCAATAGCCGGTTAAAAACTAGGTGATGGCTATTTGGCTAACAGCTCGACGGCGAGTTGGCTGTCAATGCGACATCCATCGGATATCGAACATCCGAAGTTGCCGACGGCTGACGGTTAGTTTTCGGTTATAATCGACAACCAGTAGCCTGTTGGCGAGTTGATGGATAATTCAGCCGTGGCAAAGAATTAGATGCATGTATATCCATAACGTATAAAAAGGAGACGGTGACTTTTGAGTCAAAAAATGTAATGAGTTGGGATACGGCTTAATAAAAGGCGTTATATTTTTCTATTAAAAAACGAAATGAAATAAAAGACGAGAAATCTTAAAAATAAGGCAAAAATAAAACAAAATGTCGATTAACATAATAGATTTATGTGAATGAATTTCAACAGTTAATAATAGAAAAACGCTTAAACCACACGATTAATTCATTCAAAATAACTAAACACCTTTTTAAAAAAATCAACATAATAAAAAAAATAGAATTACTCTCATCTTCTATAGTCTCGTTTACACAAACCTGAAACATTCCAAGCGCCCTCTATCTGATACGCAGCCGTGGCAACACCGAACAAGAAATCTTCACGGAAACATAATTTCGCAGCCTTCCTTACTCCTTGGGTGCTAAAATTATATTAAAAACTAGGATATGCTTGCGACTTTGTCTTTGACTTGTTCGACTTGAAATTCCCGCGGGATTCCCAAGATAAAAAGTAGCACAGAGCTTAAGTCTAACAATTAACTGTCGATCAGCGAAAACCGCATTTAAATAGGGCCAGTAGTTTTTACGTGAATCTCGAACAAACAGACAAAACGACAAACATACTGTTACAACTTAGGCTTCGACAAAGACAAATTCCACGTACAGTCTGCAAAAGCACATTTTATTACCTGTCGGCATTTGAAATAAATGTAATCCTTTTATGATCGTCTTCTTTTGTTCACTTAATTATTGGCATATGTTTCTCGTTATTGTGGAGAACAGCCTATTGTTTATCCAAACAATAATGTATTAAATTCTTGTCATGCATAACCCTTTAATTAAAATAGTTTATGAATGACTTAAATCCGATATCAGTTGTGCCAATATACTAAGTTTCATATACTGTAAAATTGGAGGGATGTCGAGGTGTTCTAAGAATCCTTGTGAGTTTGAATAGTTTAGTCAGTATATGTACAAAGTACTTTTACATGAGTATATGTAATATGTTAAAACCGTAAGGTTCTCTGATTATAAAGTATTGTACCAGTTGCTGTTCTTTTACTACCATAAACCCTTCTGAGTTGTTGCAAATATTACACTTTGTCAAAATAGAGGAGTATGGAAGGAAAAGGCATATTGTGAACAGGTGAAAGAAAACAGAGAGAGAATAAATATAAACAATAATAAATAATCGGCAGACAAACACACATATTGTATATCCCCAAATTAGGCAAGATACGTTTGTGTTATGGGTAACATACCACAGACTACTCTAAGGCTGTACCCAGACACCCAGACCATAGCAAATAACGGAGAAAATAGTTCAAAGATCTAAAACGGCGCAAATATGGAACCCTAGGAGGGGTTACATATTTGTGTCGTTTGAAGTTAAAACTCTAGGTCCATGGGGTCCAGCGGCAAAGGGTTTCTTCAAAGAAAGTAAGAAACTCTTTGATACCACCCGTGATCAGAAGGCTAGTTCGTATTTCGCGCAACGAATCAACATTGCCATACAGCGTGGCAATGCAGCCATCCTTCTGGGCACGCTTCCCTTTGGCAGCGATTTGTTACATACTTTATATTAATTTACCTATAATTTAGTTGAAATTTAAATATTTAGTTTAATTTAAAATTTAGGTTTTTTTCTTTCATTGTAATATATAATAATATTAAATAATAATTTTAAAAAACGGAGATAATTCGTTTCCGAAATTTATCATACCAGGAATCGAACTCAGAGCCTCTGCTTTGCATTGAGCTAGGCCGGCAAAGGCTTAGTCCGCTCAACCACAGAAGCCGTTGGAAAATATAAAGAACTTAAAGAAGAATATAGAAGAATTATTTCACGGCAATATTAGAAATTTCTCAGTTCCCAAACTGTCCATTCGGTTATACACTGCAATTATAAAACTATTTAAGAATATAAAACAACACAACAAACCTTTCTAACAATAAAAATACGAATAAAACAGAACACAATAACTTATCCCACATAGTGACCGCCCGTCCGTTTGTCCAGTAACTATCTGTGCTTGAGAGTAATATTTGCGATAACCTATGACATTGTACAGGATACATACCGTATATACAGAATGATTCACTCCACCAACAATAAATATTAATAGATATAACATACCTACATACATATTGACACGCCTGTTTCCCATTGGGGTAGGGGTAGGCAGAGGCGATGGATTTCCATCTCCTACGATCCTGACAAACACTTTTCACTTCATCAACTTTCATTAAACTCTTCGTACATACATGTTTATTTAAAATGCTTTTCACACGACCTTCCTTCAAAATTTCTTCAATTTGATCATTGTGAGTACGTCGTGGTCGACCGGCAGCGACTTTACCATCCACATTAAATGAAATACTGTTGTGTTTGAATTACAGTTCAGGAATAAATATTTATTGGGTAAAAATACCGATTAATATTTTATGTTATATCACACATTTAGCTGCTAAACAAAATATAACATTTAATAATAATAAGCGCATTCGAAGGGTTACACGTGTCGCGGTGAGGTGAGGCGAGGTATGCGCGGAGGGGAACACGGGGGCCTCAACTAGGAACTAGGAAGAGCGCGTTTGTCGATCATTTGCGAACGGCCGCCGTGGTGATCGGACGTCTGCGGGTACACTGTCATCTACTTGTTTTGTGATTCTGCTTTCATTCATTCTTTCTACATCTCTCATTTTTAACTCTATTCCTTAACATTCTTTTTTAATTCGTGTCACTAAACCCTCTTTCAATCCACAACGTTCTCTTATCACACTGTTTCTTATAATATTATTTACATTAACCTGACATTCGCATTTCTTTTAGCATTCTGACAGTATATATGCATTGATGTAGAGTATGCCGCCATAACAACTATGAGTAGTGTTCCGGCATTAGTGTCCAGGTTCCAGTCTCCCCTTTTTTTTTATTGCAGGAGTTCAGCAGACAGGCAGACGGCCCACTTGATGGAAAGTGGTTACTGTCGCCTATGGACATTTGCAACACCGAAAGTGCTACAAATGCGCTACTGCTCTCTTAATGGAGACTGGAACCTGGTCACTGATGCCGGAACACAACACAAGGTTGTTATGGCGGCATACTCTAGACCAGGGGTGGTCGCCATCCAGTCGAGCAAATACCCTACCACCTGGCTGTGGGTTGTTTAGTCGCCTCTTACGACAGGCCGCCTGGCCGCAGGAAATTGTATTCTTTCTCCGTTCCTGCACAGATAAAAGAGAGAGAGCCTTAAAGAGCGACAGCACATTGGTAGCACCTTTGGTGTTACAAATGTCCATAGGCGATGGTAACCGCTTCCGATCAGCCTATCTGTTGAGCTCATGTAATAAAATAAAAAAATAAACGCCAAGCTTGTCCGAGGTGTATTTGCAAAGAATTCGGGAGAAGGTTATATTGAAAAAGCGTAAAAGCTGACTCAGATTGATCCAGCAACTGGTATGACAGCCTTTGTTGACTTCTTAGGCAGTTCACTGACGAAGAGACTGCTAGACTAGTTTATTTTAGTTATTTTCATAGTGTTATGTTCTATGGTATTTTACTTTGGGGCAACGCTGTTGACTTTGAGACCATATTTGTTTTACAAAAAAGAGCCGTAAGATCAATTTACAATCTCGGCCCTCGGGAGTCTCTTAGAGAATGCTTTAAGGAAATCGATTTTATGACGGTCGCCTGCCAATACACCTTTAATAATATAATTTATATTCGTAATCATTTGAGTGCCTACAAGCAGTATAAGGATGTTCACAATTTCAACACCAGGCATTGTAAAAGACTGATATTGCCATCTTTTAGATTACAAAATGTACTGTCCTCTTTCTTGGGGGTTGGTATACGCTTCTTCAATAAGATTCCGAGTGAAATGTTAGATCTGCCTTTCACTAAATTCAAAACCAAATTAAGAAGTATCTTGCTAAAAAAGGGATACTACACTATTGAAGAATACTTAAATGACAAAAATTCATTTACATAGCAGCTCGCTCTAACATCTTATACTATATTTTGTATAATGTTATCTTGCCAAGCTTGTAAGGGATTTATGGAGATATATTGCAACATAACATTTTAGTACGTCATGTCATTATTATAACTTTCACAATATTTTTCTTTCCTTTTGTTGTGTCTTGGTCTTATTGAGTATGCACTGTTTGCTACAAGTCCATTAATTCTTCAAAAAGTAATTCTGTAACATACTTCTGTATAAAACTTATTAAAAAAAGACAACTTGAGATATAAATAGAATAAGAAACTTAAAGAAAAACAATATTTAGCTAGACGTGTTGCTGGGGGAGTTTCTTGTCGCTTCTTCTCCTTAACAGCAATAACACGTTGCGAAGCGGTATACATAGAATAGGAAGAAAAATTAAATTTTAACTTATATATATGACCTTCAAAAAGTGTTCTCCAGTGGAACTTATTTTGAATAAAAAACTTTGAATTTGAATTTGAAATTACTGACATCGTGCAAATTGATTTGAAGTCAGTTCAGCACTACCAAGTGAGTGCTTCCGCTTCCTACGACGAGGACATGGGCTTATCTAAGCAGTACCAAGAACTAGACGACCGCGGGTCGCGGTTATAGGAAGCGGGAGGTGTTATCACCGGCAAACCTTCTGCGCACGACTTATATATAAGAATATATAAGATAAATGTTGTAGATCGACACAAACAATTCAACATGTTTCTTGGTTTAAATTTTTTTGTTCTCTAATTTGTGTAGTCGCACCATTCGCACTAATAATTACGGTGGCGTAATTCGGACTATAGTGCATAAGTCATAAAGTTACAATTTCATTGTCATTTTTTTAAATTAATATGATTGTTAACTTGGATACCGAATTGTAGAGATCGGTAGGAACGACAAAATTAAATATTCTCCTGTCGGCAAATGTTTAAATCCGTCACTGAGCCTTTGTTTTATAGTTTTCTGCGAAAGCGTAACAAGCAGTTACTTTCGTATTTTTTAATAATTTAAATAGGTTTAGATTGTAAAAAGTTTAGAAATTACCTTTCTATAAAGAAATAAATAATATACGAAATATTAATATGTAACACACTTATTTCTGTAGATGGCTACCTGGCAAGCAGGTATGACATGCAATTGTGTTAACCAATAAAAATTGGTATCCTATGAAAGATACTTATTAAAGATATTTTCTTATGTTCTTGATAACATGCTGTGTAAATATTTATACTAAGTTCACATAATATTAATCTCTATGTGGAAGTCAACGACTGCACAGATGTAATAATAAATTTCATTAGAAGTTATTGATTGGGTAACTTAATAATATTAACTAATTTGCACTATGAGGTAATATATTTCGTACTATAGTAGAGGAGACAGTGAAGATCGACCTTGACCCACCTGATAACCAGATGAAACATATTTTATATCAAATTATATTGATTTATAAAGACGCCAATGATAGCTTGCCAATCGAAACCTGTTTAAGGCTATTTTTATATAATTAATTTTTTTCATAACCTTCAACTCTTTTGATAACTGAACAAATTTAGTTTCTAACATGGAGAATATGCCTTGCTTGATAAGCTTGCCTACTTATTTCTGTTCATGGCTACCTGGCAAGCAGGTATGACATACCATTCTGTTATCCAATAAAAATTGGTATCCTATGAAAGATAATTAAATTACAAAAATACAAAAATTAATTAACATTCATATTTTATAGTATTAAGAATTAATAAAATAATGTTTTATTTACACACAATAAAATATATATTGCATTGTATTGAATAATGTAAAAAAGTATATGTTGATGAAATGTGCGATATATGTGAAACTACAACACAAAAAAACAACATAATACTTATTACTTTCACTACTCGACGCTAGATGGCACTTAAAAGTATTGTCAATATAACCCAACTTATTACAGAATACACTCTTCTAGATACGTCTCGCGTAAACGAGTTGCTTACATAAATGTGTCGTATGTTCTAGAACTTTGAGTCGTGAATATTCTACTTCATTATACCGAGAGGTGGCGTTGGTATTGCTGAGTATAAATACAGGCACCGACGCGAGTTTTGCCAGTTCATTGATAAAAAACACAAGTGTTAAGTTCAAAGAAAAGAATTCAGATATTCGAAATGTCTATTCTTCCGTATTTTTGCGACGTCGAGCGTCCTTTTCGGCTCATGGAAAGGGAGTTCTTCAGACCGGAGTTTGCTCCGTACAGCATGGTACCACGAAACTTCTACAACAGTAGACCTTGGAACAACACATTACAGCGATGGGAACAAATGATAGAACCGATGGAACGGATCTCCAAGGCCATGAACCAGCTAGCTTTGCAAGAAATGGGCACAAAAATCACGGCTGATGACGAAAAGTTCCAGATCAACGTAGATGTTCAACATTTTTCGCCGGAAGAAATCAGTGTTAAAGTTGTAGACGGTAATGTAATAGTGGAAGGAAAACACGAAGAGAAGAGAGATGAACACGGGTATGTTTCACGGAAGTTTATTAGAAGATATGCATTACCTAAAGGCTGCTTACCAGATACTGTGGAATCAAAATTATCTTCTGACGGAGTGTTAACTGTTACCGCGCCGACAGTTCTGCCGTTACCCTCCACTGGTGAAAAAATAATCCCCATCACACACACTGGACCGATCCAGAAGCAATTTGGGTCTCCGGAAGTGATGGGAAATGTGCAGTAAACACTATTCTTGTTTATTTAATTAATAGGTACACTTTTTTTGTAAAGACTGATAAGAATTTTTAAACCCCAATAAATATTTTTTTTGTTTGACTTTGGCGTTTCGTTTCTATGTTCCATGTAATGTTATTTTGATTAAATAAACAAGTAACATGTGCCTATTGACCCTTAATTGACAGGCTAAGTGATTTATCCGGGATAGCTTTGTTGGGTAGTTAATGATTGTATATGAAAAACCGTCGGTTAACCGTCTATCTCGTAGCCAGCTGTTGCTAAGTTTCGTTATTGCCTATATTTCAATACCGATCCAACTAAATTTTTTTTGAGTATTTGCAATTTTTATTTAAGTATTTGAAAATACTCGATCGTGAATATTTTATCGATATCCAGTTTAAATATTAACACCTACATAAATACTTATTAGGTATTTGAACATAATACAAGGCCATCCACAAATTCACACGAATTTCATGAGTTTTGACCCCTCCCTCGTACCTTGTCACAGCTGGTCACATTAATGAAACACCTCCCTCCCTAGAGTAACATCACATATTTTGCAATTATACATCAAGAACTTACTAAATTAAAACAGCTGTTCCGCACTTGGTTTTATTTCCATTTAAATTATTTTATAACGGGTTATTATTGATATTGTCAATAAATAAAAACTGAAAAGTAATTTCTTATGGCGTCTTTTTATTACTAATCTATGCTTCCAAAAATCTAATGCACTCTCTAATGTCAAAAAAACAATAAATCAGCCTCCTTTTTTATGTTTATGGCTTGGCAACCAGGCCTTTAAGCCAGGCGCAGTTATATTGTGGGCTACAATCGACACCATCCAATGGAGTCCTTGTGAAAACTTGAAATGCTACATTTGGCTATACAGTTCACATTTCTCACAAAAACACATAATTACACTCAAAAACTATCAATATTCTACAACTATTGTTCATTTTAGAGTAATTTTACACATTTTTAGAAAATAAAACTGCACAGCACAACGTCCCCCTTTCAATTCCCGCCAAAAACTCCAATCAGCCTCCTGTCTCAATGTCCTGTGTGTTCTCAATGCCTCTTCTTGTACCATAAACGTAACGGCTTGGTTGCCCTGTCTTTTACAATTTTTAAAAATTTAAACGCTATCGTCATACGGATAGAGTTGGAAATATTTTGAAGTTTTTCGTTAATAGTTCAAATGTTGTGTTTTTAAGCTTAAATTAGATTTTGTAATCACGAAATGTAGGAGCCCTCCCCCCCTTGTCATAAAATGTCACACTTGGTCGACCTCCTCCCCTCCCTCCCTAAAATGTGACGTAATGTATGGATGGATGGTCGTAATTACTACATATATTAAAACTGTAGAGGTCGAATTTCTGTACAATGAAAAAAATGCTAAAAACCGAGTCAGGGGGATGTAAGAAGTAAAATAGAACTAATTTAGATTTTTCTAATATTTTGTGTCTCTCTGTTCGCCTGTCCGTTTGTGCCGGCTAATCTCCAAAACGACTGGACTGATTTAAATTAAATTTTGTATGGTGGTAGCTTATATTCCTGGTCAACATATACGGTACCTTTGATCCCGAAAAATTAAAGAGTTTCCGTGGGATAGTTAAAAAACCGCACCACGCGGACGAAGTCGCGGGCATCAGCTAGTACTTTACATTTTGTTGTAGCTTATTTTTAGGAGGTTTTTAGTGTTTTTAAGCCTCCCTACATCTGGGATAACGTTAGTGTCTGTGTCACGCACATGTAGCCAAGAGTTTAATGATTTATTTGAGATGCCACGTTGTTAATGACGTTGAACATTGACAATTAATTCATGTATAAGTATATACACAAACGTAGCTAATCGTTATTTTTAATGCGATAATTCGCATTTGGTCACAGGGACTAACACTAACGCAGGTCTAACAGGGGTATTATTATAATATACCTAATTGCACCCGGCATGAGTTGCAATACCACGTGAAGATTTTTTTGTGTAGGTATTCTATTTTTTAACCAGAAACCCTCGCGGGCCTCCTCAATATACCCTACCAAAGTTTCATCATAATCTGATCAATGGTTTAGAAACACATAAAGGACAAACATACAAACATTTATTTTTATTTATTTAAGATTATTTAAGACTAGCTTCTGTCCGCGACTTCGTCCGCGTGGAAAGTTTTTTTAACTATCCCACGGGAACTCTTTAATATTTCAGGATCACAAGTATCCTATATGTTGACCAGGTATATAAGCTTCCTCCATACAAAATTTCATTTAAATCGGTCCAGTCGTTTCGGAGATTAGCCGGTACAAACAGACAGACAAACGGATAAACAGAAACAGAGAAACAAAAAACTTAAAAATATCTAAATTAGTTCTATTTCACTTCTTACATCCCCCTGACTCGGTTTTTACCTTTTTTTTCATTGTACAGAAATTCGACCTCTACAGTTTTATTATATGTATAGATGATTTATCAATATAAGGTCACCCGGGGCATTTGCGTCTATGGGGCAATGGCATCTATTTGAAATAATACAAAAACTGCTCAAAATCCAACAATTACTACCATCTGGTTCTATTATTTTCCACAATATTTTATTTATAAAGTGGCTACACAGGTTTTTGGTTGAAAGGAATTTCAATTATCGGCCATTTTGTGAAGTTCGTGCTGCATGAGATAAGTAAGCAAAATCGTAAAAAATCCATGAGAGGCCACGATTTTCCGTTTTGATTTTAAGTTTACGTGTATATAACATTTCTGTCTAACTAGATTTACAGTTATTTTAAGAGAAATAATTTTAGTTTTGTAGACATGTGCATCGGAAATTTTGAGGGTAATTGTGAGTATTTGAGGTAAATGCGTCTGCGACTTAGGGGCTATTGCGTCTGCATGGCGCAATTACCCCAAAGGCAGTTATCGTCAACTTTTTTGGTTGATGAAATTTACTCCAAAATATGAAAATAATTTTGTCATAACACTATAAAGATTAATTTCAAGACCGCGACAATAATATATCATTGAATGATTCTTATGGTTAGGTATTACATTTGTGCTATAATTAAATAAATAATATTTAAATAAACTTGAAAGTAATTATCTTGTTTTCTCTGTTGTTCGCGCCTACCCTGCAAGGTCTTGGCGTGAATTATCTTCTAATAAAATTTAAAACAAGATACACAATTTTAATACTTGTACTTTACCTATGCTAAAAATGTTCACAAAATCTGGATTATGCGAGGGGTAAATGCACCTACACAAACTTAAACGCATTTGCACCGGTGTTAAGAAATCTACTGTAATTCTGCGCGTATTTAATATTTTTTCGATTTACCGACAATTTCATAGGACAGCATCCAGGTTGAAGTAAATCATGTTTAATATAGCGCAGAAAAGTAGCACTCATAAATTTTATATTGAACAGATGCTTTTACCCCAAACACATTAAATCTTATTTTCTTGAAGGAATTAGAAGGAAAGTGTTAATTAAACTTTGAGCACAAAACACTAAAGAATACATTTTTAGTAAATAATATCCTAATAAGTCCCCAAGTGATGTGAAACCAGCCTTTGAACGTGTTCAATTTATAAATATAACGCATTTGCCCCGGTTGACCTTAATTAAATATTGAATGAATCAGTCATGACTGTTTAGAAGCCATGGGTTCTAATATCTATGCCAAAATTGTTCAAAGACACAACAGGAGTAGAATGGCTTCTGCAGTATTGGTATACCTATTTATAAGTAAATGTTTAACACTCTACTTTTGATCCTTCTATCCTATCTTAAAGATTGGTGACGGTTATGGCTTAGATAGAAACAGAAAAAATAATAAATAAATAATAATTATAACATAATTCCTATAAGGATAAAGAAATAAAGAAAGAAAGACTTTATTTGAAGAAATAGCGACGTAACAGTATCCAGAGCATATTTTGAGAAATTGTACGCCGCAAATTTCAGCATACAAGGTTTGGACTCGGCATATTGCTGTGCCGCAATTATATCCGACACAACGCTGATTTTTAGTGCGAACCTTCATTTTGGCATAAGACCAAAACGACCCCATTTTATTAAACTATTATTCTACTTGTGGAATATTTAATTAGTAAATAAATAAAACCTACAATAAAATACTTTGTTACTTTAAAATAAATACATAACCATAATTCTTAAGTATATTGGCACATCTTGCTAAGGTAAGGCACGTAAACCGTGATAATATCTTTAAGGTTTATGAAGAAACTCAACTCTAACACAATGTCAATAAGACCGTTAGTAGTTATCGCAGTGGTTAGGGTTTCAAATGACGCGAAATCGAATACTGGCCGGAAAGCATGCATTACTTAGATAGGTTTCTGATCTAAGGAGCATATTGATACAACTGCCGCTAAAGGTGAAAGAAAACACTGTGATAACATCTGTACAGAGAGATAGTACATATGTCAAAGCCGCCAAGTCACCTTGGACAAGAGAGCCAGATACTCTGTCAGTTCCCCCTAAAAATGGAAAGGTCCCGAGCCCAAGAGTGGAACGTTTAAGGGTTGTTATTATTATTTGTTATGATGAAGCGTAAGCGATGTAGCGATTAAGCTACCACGGCTTCAGCATTTTTTAGGTAATTTAATTAAGAATATACACTGTCACAGTCTTATTAATATTGAATTAATGTTTGTAGGCTTCTATGAGAACCTTGAAAGATAAAGAAGTCTACAAAATAACTCTAACTTAATATGAATAAGACCGTCAGTATTTAAGATTAATGGTTCATTAAAGTGACTGTCAGTACGACGTTAAAAATTTAACTATTATGATAATTTAATATGTCCTTGACCACAGTTTCTATATAAAACCGAAATATATACTATAAATATTAGATAGAATATTTAACTGAATATAATCCTCTTATGTTACTGCTCCATCTGGACCGTTTCATGCTGATTAGTTTAGTGCGTTATTTGTGATGCAATAATGTTAATTGTGATTTACGTTAAAATATATTGACAGAACGTATGTAAATGTATAATACACTAATGTAGCTATTCGTTAACGGCGTTATTATTAGCGCTATATACAAGACGCATTTGGCCATAGTCACTAACACTAACATTATGCCAGATATAACAGGAACATTTGAGATATCGTGATCATAATATTTACACATTCGCAGTTGTTTAAAGTAAACAAAACTAGAAGTGCAGCGCTTTAAGGCCATTGATTTGGCATGCACTATTAATATTATCCGAGCAATGTCAGTCATATGTATAGTCTATTTATCTATACTAATATTAAAAAAATGTAAAGTTTGTGAGTTTGTTTGTAGGAAGTAAACTCTTGACCTACTGAATTGATTTGGAAAATATCGGTGGCGTAAGCTCGTATGTCTGGTTGAGTGACATAGGCTATATTAGATTACGATAAACTTTTTTTTCACACCCAGCGACGTGAGCACGGGAGAGCTAGTCTTTAATATAATAAATATTGGGAGTGTCAAGTTTGTATAATAAATTTAAAAAAGAAAAGAATCAAGACTTTATATCGAAGGAGCAGATTCCGAAAAAGCCACTTTTAGAATTTTTGTCTGATAGCCGAATATAGCCAAAAAGATGGCGCTACGGTCGCGGTTGTTTTTGATGCTGCCGTTGCAATTCACTTGGATAGTCGTTATTGTAACAACGCGAACGAAGTTTAGCTTTGAATACTAAAACTGCTAGTCTAAATTAGCCTCCTGATTTGTCATTTTAAAATTTCAAATACATTGTACAAATAAACACACCAACAGATTTATTATATTGATAAAGATTATATTGCTTTTAATCTACAAGATGATTTATAAAAACAACAAAATTCTTGAAAATTTTAATTATCAATAGTGAAACAATAGCTTTTGAAAACAAAACATTCCACTTCCGTTTAAAATAATAATACTGGAAACAATTTTTTTACATATGTATATAATGAGAATATCTAATTCATCGAACTAAATATGGGCTGTATGTGCTATATTCATCTTGGCATTCAGCCTACATTCACTGGCTGTTCTCCACGGGTGTATCAGCTGAGTCACCATCAGCTTTACAATCTTCCGACTCAGTTTTTACGGGACCACTAAGAATAATAGGTACCGTACGTTCACCAGCCACTTGAGGACATGTCAGTGGAGCTGTCACAGTTAACACTCCATCCGAAGATAACTCGGATTCTACAGCATCGAGGTTATAGTCCTCAGGCAGCGTATACCTTCGTATAAACTTCCTTGAAACCCAGCCGTGTTCATCGCGCTTCTCTTCATGGCAGGCCTCAATAACAATGTACCCATCAGCAGTCTTTACAGATATCTCGTCAGGACAGAAGTGCTGCACGTCCAAATTTATCTGGAACTTGGATTTATTAGCCTTTAGCGCCTTTGTTTCAGCATTGTATAGCATATTTGCCAGCTGCTTCAATGGATTATAGAATTCCCGTGTCGGTGGATGCATTGTTCGAATATCTTCAGGGCTCATTGCCAATGCAAACTTTGGATTGCGTATTCCTCGTGAACGTTCTATATCAAGAAGAATTGATAAGAGAGACATTTTTCTTATTGTTCCACAAGCAAAATAAGACAGTCAGCTTTTTCTTGAAAATCGCACTGCGCATGACCGTTCACGCAAGCGGCACGTCATTATTAATGAAATGGCATCTCTCTGGATTTCAGAACGGACCTTCATACGTTTATAGGTAACTCGAATATATAAATATTGACATGTTTATCAATATTTATATTCGACATACTATAACATTATAAGATATGTTTTTACTTTTAGATCTTGACACAATTTCTTAGTGTAGTTTGTAAAATGTTAAATAATAGAATAAAATATTATTAATTTTTAGTTAATATGTAGATGTAAAGAAAGGAGCAACCAGTCTTCGAAGATTTCGCTTTATTTCATTTTACCACGGAATATTAAAAACAAGGTTATAAAATATCAACATTTTAATGTACATATACAATCAATAATATAATAATTTTGAATAAAAAACATTAAAGTGGTTTGGACATGTAGAGAGAATGGATGAAAAGAGACTGACAAAACAAGTGCATGACAACAGTGTGGATGGTAGACCATCCACCATGATGAAATCGCAGATGTCTTAAAGAATGACCCAGTAAAAAGTACTTTTATTAAACGCATATGTAGGTATGAAGAGACTAATTAATGTTGATGAAGCAAAAGATCGTAGCAAGTAGAAATCCATCGTCTCTGCCTATATGGGAAATAGGCATGATAATATGTATGTATAAAAACATAAATACATATCCGCGGCACTTCCAGACATACGTTGTTATATTGATTACCCCACAAAGCTCGACTGATTATTCTCTAAAAACATGAAATAATATCGAAAACAGAAAGATGTGATGCTTTGTATACGTAATAAGTAATATCGAGAGAAGAAAGGCTATATACTTAGCCTTATATTTATTTCAAACGATATTTTGACAATGTTTTGGGAAGGTTTAGAGTTTCAAATTACCCGACAAACCACTTAATTAATAAACTATCTACCGTATTTAGAAAGGTAAAATATCGATAGAACAAAATTAAGAAAAAAAATCCACTGTGTAAAGTTTATGAAAACAGGTCGATAAAAATACATAACCTTTCAACCCTTTATAGCTTTGTTGAATGAATATTTGAAACTATGTCAAAAGTCAAGGACAACCAAAGATTTTAACATGATTCTTCTTTGATCTTTATGGTTCCAATAACAAACATATCATACACACAATACACCTTTTACAACTATGTAATTTTGTACATATTTCTATACACTCAATCACTATCCATTGAGTCTTGATCTGAGTTCTCGTCATCTACTTCACTATCATTTGAATCATCGTCAACATTCGTAAAAGTTCTTTCTGATATGTCATCGATTACCTTTTCCAAGGCTTTAAGATTATTTTCTTCAGCTTCAGATGCTCGGCATGCATGATTCCAATCATCAGGTGTAATTGAATACATTTTCTCCTTTGCAATCTTAAGCATACTTTCTGCAGATAAATTAAAATCATTTCCTATATAATTTTTCATGGACGCAAGCACAGTCTTGATGGGATTTAAATCAGGATGATGTTGTGGCAATCGTATAACCGTATGCCCGTGATCTCGTAAAAGCATATCAGTCTTATATTCATTCACTTTATCCTTACAAAGTAGGATTAATTGATACAATTGAGGTTTGTACATGTCGCATGAATAAGGCACGTTTCTACTAGTCAAATAATCCATCATCTCCTTTTTTCTCGAGTTTGAATGCGGTACTGGATTCAATATACGATTATGGAAAGCTACACCACTATCTATAACAACAACGCTTGCTGGTTTTAAATTTGGAATGAGCATGTATTTGAACCACCTTTCATACTGCTCGAAATTTTCCCTCTTAGTCTCTAATTCTTCTTTAAACTCCTTTTTATTTCCATCACATATGAACAACGTGTTATGCAATATGCATTGCTGGTCTCCTGCTAGTAATATTGCGGATTTAGTCTTTGCTGGTTGCTTAAGCATTGTAGAACTGCCGTCTGGCTTAGGCTTTGTAGACATTCTACTGCATTCAATAATTGCTTCACCGGCGTAAACAATATTTCGATGTTGACCTCTAAAGGCCTCGATTCTAGTCAAGTAACGTATTCTGTTTAATCTTACATCATGTCTTTCTATTAATATGCTATTATTATCCGCTTTTTCTGCCCATTTGAAACCCAACTTTGCCACATGACGTCTCAATGTAAACAAAGATCCTTGGTAATCCAAATCCGCTTTGAGAATTAAATACAAATCTTTCATAATAGGAAACTCCTCGTCTTTGGTATAAAAGCCGTGTATTATCCTTCTTATAGCTTGAGCATCATATTCATCAAAAGCAATATTCTTTTTGTAGCGTTTTTTCAAACTTTTGTTTTCACTTTTAATTGCTGACTTGTTTTCAGTGAGAACTCTTCTTAAAGCATACATAGATATGCCTGTAGCGTGTGTGACGAGTTGAGTCGCTGTTACTGTGGAGTTTTGGTCTCTTTCTATCTCAGCCTCAAAGTATCTGTATATTTTCTGTATTACTTCTTTAGTTTGATTCTTTAATGGCTTCCCTCTGCCTAGTTTAGACGCCGGCGCCATGTTAATAAACATAAACAAAACTTTATCTATTTGTAAATGGAAACACAAGTGTTGTTGATAAAGAAATGCGAATGACTGGTGTAGCTATCGTGTTTTGAGTTGGTGTGAATATGAGACAGCATTATAGGTTTTATGTGAAGAGGGAAAGAGACCGCTATCTTAACAATGTTGCGTAGTTAAATCAAACTGTTGCATGTTGTGTGTATCGCTGATTACTGGAGTATTTTTATCGCGCGTCAGTAGTAATAATATAGCATTTTTTTATCCATAGGTCACGGTTAAGTTAATTGAAAATGTTTGAAAATGAAATCGTTGGCTAGAAAATTTTCATATTGCCTGTTTTACCACTGTGGGGGATATTAATTAAAGTTTTCTTCTGTATTAATTAACACGTGGCCCTGTGCGAGCAGACTCATGGGTGGAGGGTTCCTCTACGCGTCTACAGAATATAATATAAATGCAAAGTCCACATCAACACGAATAATTTTTGTACTTACAAAATTTCAACTTTTAAGTGTTACTTAATTATAATTATTAGTCGATAAAGTTGACAATCATTGCCCACTCGTTGGAGTCACAGATTGTTGAAGTGTTAATATTATAGCCTCGTAAGACCCAAGATTTATTGAGTTTTCTTAAGTATAGATCCAATTGCCTTTTTTTTAATCTTTAAATTTTTTATAGTCATTAAGACTCAAACTTTAGTTGCTAAATTTTTATATTTACTCGCAAGTCGTCGTAATTTATCGTCTGTATTTAATTACGAAGTGTATATGAATCTTACGACTAGGACTAACCATATCGCAAGTAATATTTAAGAATCACAAAAATAATATATTCTTAAGTTATCAAGACTTGTATACATAATAAAATTACATTTTAACAGTTTAGTATTGTTACGTACGAGCGGGGGTACGTACTTAGGATTGGAAGGAAACATCAGTTCTTTTAACTAAACGCTTTTATTGACTTACACAGCCGTACGTGACTCTTCTCCGCAGCGTTGCCCCCTACACACACAACTAACGACGCACTGTCCCGACGATAACATGTCTCACTCACAATACCGTCGCCGATATTGCGTAGACCACCTCCTATTACTGCGGTGTTCACCTCCGAATCTACCGTGCGAATCTTCTGGAACCCATAATTTTGATCTTTTTTTCGTTATTTTTTTTATTTACTATCCATCCCATTCTAAACATATATCTCTCTCTGTCTTTTTCTTCCCGAACCTTCTGTCCTAAAACTTTCGTTTATCATCTATCCCTTTCTAACATCTATCTATCTCTGTCTTTTCCTTCCCGAACTTTCTATTCTAGAACTTTCGTTCATCGTCTATCCCTTTCTAAAATGTATCTGTCCATGTCTTTTCCAGAATCTTCTACCTTTTTCTAAAAGTTCTTGTACCAACTAGATGGTTCCACCGCCACTCGCCACAATATTATATAAAATTATTAGAACTAGGCATTTTTGCTGAAGAGTTTCTTACGCCGCTTCTTCTCTTCAAGCCACAACATGTTGCGAAGCGATTGGTAAATTAGATTAGGCTCCCATAGAGTAAATAACCATAACCATAAACAAAATTAAAACTAAATAATTATAAAATGAACAAGTTGGCGGTAGGTTAAATAAAACTTTAAAAATACTCATTGACACTTGACATCTTTGTCTTCTGTGACCATGGCTACTGAAAAGTGACCGAAACGTCGGAATAATAAAAATCAAATAAATTACCGCGTTTAAAACCGTTAAAACGTAGTTTTATTGTAATCTCAAAAATGTTGTAAGTAGTGGCTTTATTTAAACCGTAGTAGCTTAGCCATGATGAATTAAAACTAAATAAAGGATGGCGGTCCTTACGAGGATAGATTAAATCGAAATTCAGAAATTCGTCTACTTCAAATTGCATGGGCATTATGAAATTGTGTACATATTAAGTTGTTTCTGAGATACTAAGCTCTGACACATTAACAGACATGTACCAATTTGAAATTCTTAAGGGATTCATTACTTGTTTTTCTTATCGGAACCCTAAAATACTCTATAAAAGTTAGTTTCGCCATCTATCGTTAAAGAGATATATGAGAATGAAAACTGGAAACAAAGGTTTTTTTATCTATCGTATAGACGTTAAACATTATAAGTATCTTTAAATGACTTTCAATGTTAAAAAAATATGTATCTACTTAAAAAATAATATATATCTTCGTTTGGAAATGGCATTACAATCGAGAATTTTCTAAATTAAATCTTGTTACAACTACTTGATACTAGATGGCAGTGCTAACATATCAGAAGTTAGAAACATGTTTAGTCTTTATAATAAAATGAATAGTTAACATTTTTACAAAGGAAATATTTTGAGATTGTAAAATAAATATCAAGCAAATAAAATCTTATAAAACTTGTTTTTATAATATTGTTCATGAACATTATAGGGAATGGCAAAAACGGTGCCTTGTAAATTTATATATATCTGGGACACAAAGAAGACAATGTAAAAAGAATGTAAGTGCATAAGCAAATTTTCGTTTTAGTAAAAACTGTGTATAAGCAAATTTTATGCACCCGAACGATTACAAATCGCTCCCGGGAAAATTCCCACGGGATTTCCGGGACAATAAGTGGCGCAGATTTTAAGTCCAAGAATTTGCTGCGATCAGCAAAAACTGCATTGAAATCGACCCAGTAGTGTTTACGTGAATTCCGAACAAACAGACAAGAAATCTAAAAAAATTGCATGGTGTTCTCCATCGTTTATATAGTGTATTCTAGTTTCTTTTTAAATAGTAGAGTAGTTTTCAAGATATGGGTATATTTTATTTTTTCACATTTGGGGTCCCATAATCAAGTGATGATATAAACAGTGGGTCCTTTCACAATGCATTAATATATGCAATTTTTATCTCTTTATATATTTATGAACGAAGATCTACATATGTACCATTTTTAAAATTGAAAAATAAATAATTTCCTCTTCTAATATCACACCTTGTAATATTGTATAAAATGTTTGCAACACCTGATCTCGACGCATGCGTCATCGTAGTTTCTAGCGTGTGTTTCTAGAAATTTCCTGTTAGTGCTAGATGACGCCACTAGCAATATATACGTCCTCATTCCGAACCGGCGAACTATTATTGAGTTGACGTTTGACAGCTCGCCATTCTTGAGCGAAAATCAGAATTTGAAGCCCTTGACTTCTACGTTTGTAAATTGTAAAACGATTTTAACTGCTAATTTACACCAGACTTCAAGTGATTGTAAAGTTTAAAATTCAGTGGAAATGTCGATGTATCCGTTGTTCATTGAATACGAGCGTCCGAGACCCCGCCGCCTTGTTGACCAGCACTTTGGCTTGGGTTTGACGCCACAGGACTACCTGACTATTTTAGCTTTGCCACAAACGAATCGGGACTATTACAGACCCTGGAGGAACTTGCAAGCGTCATCCCAAGATGCCGGTTCCACTATAAAGGAAGAAAAGGACAAGTTTCAAGTCAACTTGGACGTGCAGCACTTCGCTCCTGAAGAGATTTCAGTGAAGACTATTGACGGGTTCCTCGTGATCGAAGCTAAACACGAAGAAAGACAGGATGAGCACGGCTTTATTTCTAGGAGCTTCTCGAGGCGTTATGCCTTGCCTGAAGGTATTGAAGCTGATATGGTAACTTCTAAGTTGTCTTCTGATGGAATTTTGTCAATTACAGCACCTCTCACAGTACCACCTAAGACTGCTAATGAGAGAGTTGTGCCTATAATACAAACTGGACCAGTGAAAAAGCAAGTTGAAGATTCTAAAGAAGAAAAACAGGGATCTTAAGTCTATGATGGTGCAAAGTTCGAAATACGAATGTAGCTATGAGGCAAGCTTGTGCAAATATTAATTTCCTAATGCTAAAATCATTCCAAGTGTACTATGAATTGTGTCAATGTGTAACTTGATGGTATGAAATAAATGGTCTTCTAGTCATCACTTTTCAATATGTAGTTTTTTTATACCTTTATCAATGATTCACACTTATAGTTAATAAGTAGAATAAGTCACAATCAAGCCTTTATTCCCAGTTTATTACAAGCAACAGTGTTTTATTGTAAATGACATTTTTAAAGTATTGTTTAGCTTTAAGACTCAAATTTTATTTACTAGGGGTCTAGTCTAATAAAAATTTTAAGTTTTAAAACATTAGAAATAAATATAATTTCAGGTGGGGTATAGATATATGGCACATTTTTATATATATATATTATGAACAGATCTGAAACTTAATTTTATATCTCACATCTATACATATAATAAAACTGTAGAGGTTGAATTTCTGTACAATGAAAAAAAAATGTTAAAAACAGCCAGGGGATGTAAGAAGTGAAATAGAACTAATTTAGATTTTTTTTAATTTTATGTTTCTCTGTCTGTCTATTTGTACCGGCTAATCTCTGAAACGACTGGACCAATTTAAATGAAATTTTGTATGGTGGTGGTTATATCCCTGGTCAACATACAGGTTACTTTTGATCCTGAAAAATTAAAGAGTTCTGGTGGGATAGTTAACCTTTCCAAGTGGACGAAGTCACGGGTAGAAGCTAGTAATAAATAAATTAATTTCTAATGAAGTCAATTTCTGAGAGTTGGGTAGGACATGATTTTAAAATGAGTGTAAGAGTAATATGACATTTTGTACTGAACCAGTACAATGTACCAGTTCAAATGAGGCAAGGAGATTTGTATGCTTTGCACTGTGGGAGTACATTTGAAGTGATGAGGCCAGTGAGGCGGTGAGTGTCATTCCTTCAATTGTCCCCTACAAAACTTCTAGTTTGGAAATGTTATTTGAGAATCAGATTGTGATCTGCCCCGGTCACCTCATTTTACTAGCAGTTGTACATGTCATGTTGTCCATCTTTGTCATGTGAATATCCATAGAGGTGATATAGTATTGTTCCGTCCTTCCTCTTATATTTGAGGCGTGAGTAGTAGTGTAGTAGTGCAACAAAATATTTGAAGCATTACTTGTTTAGATTTTGTACCATATCAGTACAAATGGATTTTGTACGGGACAAATGTACCGGCTCCGACAATGTCCATGGACATGGACAAATGTCCGACGCAACTCTAATTTCAGTACAAATGTTATTTGTGACAGACTGTAATTATGGCTCGTTATAAGAAGATAATATAGGTAGAAGACCTTGCTGATGTAGTCAGTGTCAAATAGTAAATTAGCTACACATGGCTATGCAATATTAGACTTTGTTTGAAGTTGGGGAATAAACACAGTCATGGCCCACATGATGGAAAATGGTTACCATTGCAGTTGCGTCTATGGTCATTTGCAACAACAGAGGTGCTGCTGGCCTCGAAGCTGGCTCTGGAACCTGCCACAAATGCTGTAACACAACACTAATGATGGCATCCTCTAGACCAGGGATAGTGGCTAACCAGACAAGCAAATTTGCCTCTTAAGACAGACCGTCCGGCTGCAGGAATTTGTATTTATATCATATTTCATTCCTGCACAGCTAATAGATTACAAAAAAAAAACAGTCTAATACAGTAAAAAATATGAGAAGAATGACTTGCAGAGCCATCTAGTAATGGAGGGTTTAGGAGTTCAATTTTTTATTTATAGGTAATTGTCATTCCAAGGCTTTAGGGGTTCAAGGGTTCAGAAGAATTAAAAGTTATTTTGAGGCAGAGTATAATTAACATCATTGCAGTCAAGAATAGAATTTTGAGTTTCTGTTTAGATTATGACAGCACAAATGTGGCTGTTGAATTATCTTCTCTTATATACAAAAATCGCTGTTTGTTAAAATTGCTATTTGTTACTCTGGTGAAAACTGAAAAACGGCTTGACTGATTTTGATGAAATGTTGTGTGTGTGTGTTTGAGTGGGTCCTGTATATTATATTATATTCCTAACTGGAACCAGTATGTAGCGCTGAAATTGGACTCTAAGAAAATTTTGTATGTTTGAGTGGGGTTCCTGGATGGTTTAGAATTAGATTCTGAATTGAACTCGGTAAGTGGCGCTGCAATCGATTTTAGATTTTATTTTTTTCAGGACAGGACAACGTCTGCCAGGACCACTAGTTTGTAATATTTCTGGGATGTTTTTTTATCGCAGTAGTTCAGCAGACAAGCAGACGGCTCACTTGATGGAAAGCGGTTACCATTGCCTATGTACATTTGCAACACCAAAGGTGCTACAAATGCGCTGCTGCTATCTGAAGAGAGACTGGAACCTGGTCACTAATGCCGGAATACAACTCAAGGTTGTTATGGCGACATATTTTAGACCAGGGTGGTAGCCATCCAGTCGGGCAAATGCCCTACCACCTGGCTGTGGGTTGTTTAGTCGCCTCTTACGACAGGCCGCCGGGCCGCAGGAAATTGTATTCTTTCTCTGTTCCTGCACGGCTGTGTTGAAATTATTGCATAATTTTGCTCTAAACATGTTGATTTAAACGAATTCGAAACTATAAAATGATTATTTAATGTGGATTTACTTTTAGCGGTAATGCTATCTAGTAAAACCATGCCGATTGAATATCTAAAAAAGATTGGTTTAAGTTTTGTTGTAAGGCAAGCGTTTGTTATTTAGGTAACTTGAGGTACCGGTCTGTTGATAAAACAGCATAGTTTGGCGCAAAATCGCTAGATGGCGCTATTTTGAAATTTGACAAAAAAATCGTTTTAGACTTTCGCAGCCTCTTCGCGAAAAACAAAAGTTATAATCATGTAAGTCATATCCATATATAATTTTTTCACCTTATCTATCCGTCCGTCTACCGGCCTGTCTTTGCATGTCACAGACTTCTTTCACAGGAACTATTGGTTCCTTTTGAAAGTTGACGGGAAGGTGTAGCCTATAATTAGGCGCTACTCAATGTGCGCAGCTCGTCGCACATATAACATATTTTGTTCTACGCTGATGGTGTGGGCGATACCCTGGTCGTTGTAGGTATAGAAGTTAATCACTGTTAGTGGTGGAAACTTATAATAAATCAATTTGACTTAAACAAATACGTGTGCCCTCGGCTACAACCAAAATTTATTTATTTATTTTTATTGCTGAAGTACAGCAGACAGGCTGACGGCCCAACTGTAATGGAAAGTGGTTACCGTCGCCTATGGAAATTAGCAATACCAGAGGTCCTGCCAATGTGCTACCGGCCTTGAAGGAGAAACTGGAGCCTAGCCAATGATGCCGGAACACAGCTCAAAGTTGTTATGGCGGCATACTCTAAACCAGGGGTGGTAGCCATCCAGTCGGACAATTGCCCTACCACCTGGCGAAAATGGAAGAAGAAACAAAAAGCAAAGACAGTGTTGCAAGTTTAAAAATAATATTGTTATGTTGGTGTTATCAACGCTCAATGGCGTAGTATAACCGCAAAATAACTACAAATCGAGGGTGGTCGCCATATTTGTAACTGAGGGATGATTTTTTTCGAATTTGCATCGTGTGGTGATACTATTATTAGTCAGATCATGTAAATCATGACGATTAGATAACACTTTATTGCTTACCAAAATAATAGACAAAAAAATGTCAGTTACAATATTTTTCAGAACAATAGATGGCCTTATCGCTTAGAGCGATTTCTTCAAGTAAAAGCTGTTATTTTCACATTACAAATAGACACTTCAATTTTATTTATCTGTTTAGATAGATGAACCTCTCTAGCATAAAATATCAAACATTCCTTACCTAGCCCGATTGATGGTATCTCAATCGGTGGTTCTATAAATTCCACTAGATGGTACTTCTTCACGATCTGATCTCGCCATCTCCCTTCCATCATCGGATAACCAGACGCACCGGCATGCGGCACCGATATGCGGTGGATATTTCACCTATAAGAACGAAGCACTTTACATCTAGCTTCATTATACGCACCGCAAAGGAGTGGAACTCATTGCCGGAGTCTGTCTTTCCTGGTACTTATAACCTAGGTATCTTTAAGTCCCGTATGAATAGGTACCTTCTAGATAAGCGTGCTCCACCCTAGACCATATATTCGCTCCACATAGGGCGAGATCGTGGTCAAACGCAATCCTATACTACTATAAAAAAAATTACACGACGAATTAAGAACCTTTGCCTTTTTTGAAGTCTGTAAATTTTTTTTAACACGTTCTAAATTGGAATAAAGAGTATGACAGGATAAAATTATACTTGATAATTTAAACCAAAGTAAAAAATGCTTCACCTAATAACTTTATGCAAAAACTAGAGTTTTCCCCGCGGCTTTTTTTTTATTGTTTTTTATTGCAGAAGTTTAGCAGACAGGCAGACGGCCCACTTGATGGAAAGTGGTTACCGTCGCCTATGGACATTTGCAACACAAAAGGTGCTACAAATGCGCTGCTGCTCTCTTAAAGGAGACTGGAACCTGGTCACTGATGCCGGAACACAACACAAGGTTGTTATGGCGGCATACTCTAGACCAAGGGTGGTCGCCATACAGTCGAGCAAATACCCTACCACCTGGCTGTGGGTTGTTTAGCCGCCTCTTACGACAGGCCGCCCGGCCGCAGGAAATTGTATTCTTTCTCCGTTCCTGCACGGATGATTTACGGCTACGACGCGTAATATGATGTGAAGCCAAGATTGGCGAGGGGCAACCTGGGTGACTAAGGGCCGTCGAGAGGTGGGCTCTAGATTCACCGAAGCTACTTCCGACGTTATGCCATTTATCACTTCCACTCCAGGAGCTCGAGTCTTAGCTCTAGCGATCCCCACTCCGTGCCGGCTGGCTAAGGCAAGCGCGGAGGCGGATACGAGGTGTCGCTACTCACCTAAAGCTTCGCCACAAAGTCCCCGTGCGGATTTAGTATTTGTGGTGTGACAGGACGTATGATAGCATAGAGGAGTATGGGAGGAAAAGAAATATGGGGCCACCCCAAATTATTGGAAGAAGGTGAAAGAAAAGAGAGAGAGTTTATGTTTATATTTAGGTAATTTATATTTTTTATGGTTGTATTATTGAAATAATTTTGAAATTACCATATTATTTTGATAAGTAATTTGAATTTATATAAATGTTTTGCGAATTCCCCATTAATGATAACTTTTTGTTTGTTGGACTTATCTATTATTGGTAATTGTAATGATTCAGTAATGTTGTTTCATAATGTATTTTGTATTATGCTATTTTTAATTAAATGTAAACAGAATTAGGCTGTGCACACATTGTTTACGAACCAATGTTTTACGTTTTTTAAACTTTTGACTTCGCATGGTTTTTGAAATTAGCTAGTACCTATCTATCGTCTTCAAAAACTTTTAAATGAACTACCCACTCTTCACGGCTATAGATGTTTATAAATGAATGTTCATCAAATATTGTAGATGTATAAGATACCGTACATTAATATAAACATGGAAGAAGAATAATGGTATTTCTTATCATGATATTAGGAAATTTTTAATCCCTCAAAAGTGCGAATTTTCCGCTAAATACGAAGTCAAAGTTACTGGATTTTGTATTTTTTTATTACTGTATAGGTTCGCGTTTGATCATTATCTCGCTCGATTTTGAGGGGAGATACGGTCTAAGATCGAGCACGCTTACCTGGAAGGTACCTATTCACACGAGACTTGAAGACACCCAAGTCGTAGGTTTCGGGAAAAACAGACTCCGGCAGTGATTTCCACTCTTTGCGGTGCACATAATGAAGGTAGACTCAAAGCGCTTCGTTCGTATAGGTGGTATGTCCACTATATAGCGGTGCCGCATGCCAGTGCGTCTGGTTGTCCGATGATGGAAGGGAGACGGCGGGATAAGATTGAAAAGCTCCAATGCACACTCTCCAAAATGTATCCGATAGAAAACTATCTCAACGAAAATAGAAAGAAGGACGGACAAAAGTTTGGTATATATTTTTATATGTTTGCGGGATACGAATTATAATGTCGATTCAGAAGAATACAAAATTTATTTAAAGTACACACACGTAAATCAAAGTTCGTACAAACAAAACCAAATACAACAAGGCCAAACTGTAAGGCAGAAAATCGTAATAACATAAAACACGTAAGTCTGTCGACGTGAAATTCCCGTTCCAAATGTACACTTAATTACACCTGGATCCCAGTTAAAACTCGACAAACTCTGTCTTAACAGGTCGGCCTTAATATTCGCAAAATATAAGTGAACATTGGACTCCTAAAACTTGTAAGCCTAATCCAAAAACAACATGGCTTCAAAGAATCTGCAGCAAAACTTGAACAATAGGTTTATGACGTCTTACTTGCAGGCCGGCTATAAAGACAAAAGGATTAGCGCTTGACAAATAAATGGTTATATTTCAATACATAGAAAATTAACTCAAACAAATGACAGCGCATAATTAAGAAAATTATGAAAGGATTACAGATAATTTAAATAGCAAAGGTATTAAAACACCTGGTTGCTTATGGATTATAGAGATTTCGTCCTTTCGAAACACTTCAGTTGTAGCAATATGTGTTATGTATTTATACATATGTATACCAGAGTTTTCCATGCCCCAGTGCATTTATAGTTCTGTTTTATTTATGGCCGGTTCCTATATCTAATCAACGGTTCATTTGCCTTACTATCGGTTAAAATTTGAGATAACATTCATAGAGGTAATGTCAAAATTAAACCCATGGTAAGGGTAGTGAATGAATAGGAACCGGCCATTAGAGAGCAAGCATTCACACAGGTTACACAGTATTTATTTTTTATCTAGGTCCTATTCGCCCTCCAAATATTTAAAAGTTCAGAACAGATTGGTTAGCATCTATTCTTTGATAACTTTTTAAAATTAATAATGGCAGATAAACACACACATTGTGCATCCCCAAGCTAAACAAGTTACGCTTGTGTTATAGGTAATATACAACAGAGCACTCTGGGGCCGATCCCAGGCATCCAGAGTAGAGTCAATAACGGAAAGTTAATTTACGAAATTTACCATGGCAGGAATCACATCCGGAGCCTCTGTGTTCCAATGAGGTCGGCCGGCTAAGACATAACCCGCTCAACCACAGAGGCCGTCTTAAACGTTGGTTGAGACACTCGCCGGCCGCTTCCATTTAGCAGTATTACTGCGAACTAATACGTCGCTGCGTTACCTACGATATATTTGATAAGGCATAGTTTACTGAGTAAAGGGATTTGATCAAATCAGTAACTAACTTCAGGAAACTCAACCACAGAATTGATCAATTCTTTTAAGGATTTCGACAAATGCTGGTTTGTTATCATTTCCTTGCCACATATATATTAGGTCAGAAAACTGCCTAAATGGTGCCGGCTAGGGTTTGTACCCGCGTCGTTTGAGTTTCGAACGCGAGTGCGCGATTACGTTATTTATTGTAATCATGAGCGAGATAGACACCTTCCAAAATCGTGAAATTATCCCTTTTAACCTTTAGACGGCATCGCCGCCAAATCGTCGCGCCGCTACGCTGTTTGCTGAGAATTTCTATGCATATGTAGGCCAAAAGGCACTGCGGCAGTGCGGTAGCAGTGTCGTATACACACGCGCTTAGCGTATGAGATGAAAGATTCTGAAACAAAAATTTAGAGGTAGAGGTAGAGCCTTAAAAATCCTTTCAAAGTAAATTTGTTTTAATAATGTTCGTTTTGAGATAGAGATGATTTTTTATGATTCTATAGCCAAATAACAAAAAGACATTGTGCCAACCCTAAATAGTTGGGAGAATGTGAAGGAAAGAGAGAGACACATATAACGAAAGCAGGATACTTTTGAGGTGTCAACGGAACCCTAATTCCGTGCGAGGACTTTTAAATATTAATTAAATTAACTTAGTCTTAAGTAGGTATATAAACGAACTTATGTACTGTGCCTGATATCCTTAAGGACAAACAGCCTAGTTTTGACCTTTTCTTACACACCCTTTTTTATTGCATGAATTCAGCAGACAGGTAGACGGCCCACCTGATGGAAAGCGGTTACAATCGCCTATGGACATTTGTAACATTAAAGGTGCTACCAATGTGCTGCTGCTCTCTAAAGGGAGATTGGAACCTACCTTCCGATTTATCTATTTACTTTAATCTCTTCACATAAATGACAATATTATATTTAATTAAAAATAAACCGTCTTCGGGACAGTACCTTATAAAATAAATAACAACACATTCAATCAACACAAAGAGTTTCAAACAAAATTCGACCTTAACTATATGTTTTTAAAATAGAAAATAATAACTGAATTTCAACAGACGTAGATATTCCAAGAAACCTAACTCATCGTCCGGCAATTGTTGGAGTCCAGAATGTACAGATAAGACGATAACCTATGAACCCCATTTAATATAAAAGCGCTGGGAATGGCTCGTCTTTGTTAGTTCGCAATTAGTCTACGATGACACCACTACTGCTCGTCGGATTGTTCGTCGCAGCGTCTGCTGCTCCACAATTCTTCAATCATCCGCATTTCCCTCATCACAGGCATCTAAGCCCATATTTCCAAGATGATATATTCAACACCGAAAACTTTTGGAGTGGATTATCAAGAGAACTGCAGCAGCTTGATAACATGTTAGCTGAGTTCCATACCAGATTTCCAACTACGGTCACAAGAGAAGGAATCCAAGGTAACGAATATAAAATAACGATTCCATTAAGCGGCTTCGATGAAAAAGACATTGTAGTCAAAGCCAGAGAAGGATTGCTTATGGTGCAAGCAATTCACAAAGACCAAGCAGGTAACGAAAATAACTATCTTAACATCAGGAATCTGCCAAATTATGTTAATGTGACTGGAAGGTGGACATACGAGAATGGAGTTCTGAAGATTGTTTTCCCGGTGAAAGCGGGTTCGGAGCATCCTGTAGAAGAAGCTACTGCTGATACAACCACTGAAGCTATAACCACTGAAGGATATAGGGAACAGAGCCGTGAAGAACTGGAGTCGAGTCGTGAAACGAACACTGTGAACGCTGATGTTGGATTGGAAAGAGGTGATCAAGAAAGAGAGCGACATTTGCTTACAAATGAAATACCGAGAAACTCGGTTGAAGCTACCACTTACGCTGTTGACTTAAAAGATGAGGTAGAATTTGTACCTGTCCGTTATTAGGTAAATAAAGTTGCTGTAATATATTGTGTGTTTTATTTGATATAGTACATAAATGAAACTTGAGCAGTCGTAGTATAGTTGCGTTTCAAGCACTGATTAGGTATTTTTTCTGAGCTAATGTGTATTACTTGTAGGGTATCGAGGATCGGTGGTGTTCTAGAGTTTCTATTAATAAAGTGAGTGTTACAATAGTAGATTGTTACACGAGAGATGAAAGGTTTACCGCACGAGCGTAGCGAAGGCGCTAATAAATCGAGTGCCTAAATATGCCTTTCACCCGAGGTTAACACTACTTTTCATTTCGAATATGAGAAAAGTAAATAAAAACAGATAAGTTAAACAAACAACTATTTCTCTAATGAAATTAGGCGTTACATCCATATTTAAATACTAGCTGATGCCCGCGACTTCGTCCGTGTGGAAAGGTTTTTTTAACTATCCCACGGGAACTCTTTGATTTTTCGGGATATAAAGTATCCTATATGTTGACCACGGATATAAGCTTCCACCATACAAAATTTCATTTAAATCGGTTCAGTCGTTTCGGAGATTAGCCGGTACAAACAGACAGACAAACAGACAAACAGATAAACATAAAATTAAAAAAAAATCTAAATGAGTTCTATTTCACTTCTTACATCCCCCTGACCAGGTTTTTAGCATTTTCTTTTATTGTACAGAAATTCGACCTCTACAGTTTTATTATATGTATAGATGATGAAACGTCATCACGTACGTCACATATAAAACGTCAAGTAATTTTTTTTCTGTTGGATGCATAATTTACATAAATTTGATTTAAATACTCAAATTTATGTAAATTAAATAATAATTTAGTAAAAAGTAATTTACAAGTATTAAATGATGTTACAAAATTGTTGATATAGTTTTATTACAATTATTGCTACGATTTAACAGGCTATAAAAAATTGGGACATGAGTCGTATGTATTTATCTGGTTCGCATAGTTTTCTAAATTTTTTGACAGCAGAGAGAATCGCTTCCCAGGGACGAAAAGTGCTGTTTTCATCCCTATGATCAGGCAACTCCAAGCGTACGTTCGGAATACGAGAAATGAAAAGGTATTTGATGTAACTGAGGTATTAGACGTCTGCCAGCTGACTTTATGTCTGCTTGAGTTGGTTTTTATATAATAAAATACATAACATTTTATCTATGTACTCCTTCACTTAATTCGAAATTAAAAAGAAACTTGCTGAACATGTACGAAAAATTACTTCTAATGACACTGAATATCAGCTAAGCAAAGTTTAACTTAATTATATTTTGTAATAAAAACACATGATAACCTAAAACTTACCCCCAAGACACGTTAAGGAAAGGATATTGTAATTTTATATGTAAAAACCCGACCTACGATAAGTCCTAGGATTTACCAGTAAATTCTACGACTAACTAACACGAGTTGGTAAATGCCCTATTTTTTATTGCCAGAAGCAGGCAAACAGGCAAACGGCCCACCTGATGGAAAGTGATGGACGTTTGCAACACCATGGGTGTCGCCAACGCGTTGCCGGCCTCTAGGAAAATTCTTAAAGAACGGCCCTTCTCAAAGAACTGCTCACGGAAATGGCGGTGAATATCCAGTCGCTGGCGAGCGGCGCGGTTATAAAAGTGAGGTGTTGGCACCAGATCAAACACTTCCCGTTATACAGGCGGTAAAATACGCGGTGGGACGCAAAGTCTCTTCGAAGGCTCAGCGATTCTATTAGTATGGGATCGTCGACTATTCGAACGGCGCGACGCTGGATGGAGTAGAGGGTCTGGAGAGTCTGGTAAGCCCCGGGTGCCCCGGCCCAAGTTCCAGCTTTTACAGTAATATATGTGTAAATTAATTGTTAAATGTTTATGTCATTGTCTCTGACGTTTTACAATAAATTATTTATATTATGTACATTGTACACCTGTTTCCTAGTAAGTATAACAGTGGAGGTATGGTAATCTTCTTTTTTATCTGGTACGGCTACTGGACTAAGGGACACTGGAGACGCAATCTGGTGAACTCCGCGGAATGGGGATTATGTGTTCAATATATGGCCATCACTTATTCCCCAGTCAGCCACCAGTCCACGACAGCGCTGGTTCAGGGGGTCTGCCGCTGCTAATCCACGTGGCGTGACACAAAAGGTGGCAAGGTCCTTCTACACGAGCCCCGGGGCGCAAGGGACGCAGATATACTGTCACTTAAGTTTATGATTAAGCCTTAAGCCTGCAATAGACGAGGTAAATATCCTACTAAATGACTGTAGGACGCGGAAGTCTTCGATAGCAATCTTCATCTTCATCGTCTTCTTCGATCCAACTTCGTGTGCGTCGGGGTAGCGTGGCGTTTTTTCGCTGTGCGGGTGACCGGCGGGGAAACCGGACCCGCCCGCACATAAGGCCGAAAAGGAGGGACGCGCCCCGATCCGTGCATCCCCTCTCACCTCGGAGTGAGCTAGAGGAGCCGGAGATACCCAGATCTCCGGCTAACAAATGGTGAGGCCAGCCCGCAAAGGGGCCGGCCGCCGTCCGTCCGGGCTGGTGGTGAATGCGCGAGCGAGCCCACAGCCCGGACAAAGGACGCTCGGGATCGGACAGGGGTTTTAGTGGGTATCCCTAACCGCGGCGTGCAATAGTATCTCACACTAAAAGTGGGGTGCTAGTGCCACCCCGACTTGGCGAATCCTACACACGGGCCGCGACCTTTCCCCCTCGCACGGCTCACGGTCCTCAAACGGATTTCCCCTGTATAAAAAAAGCGTGGCGTTTAGCGAAGTACTAACTCACGCGCAGAGCAGGCGGCGGCAATATACGGGGGTTGCAAGACGCTATAAACCCAAGGTATCATTGTTAACTGGGAAATAAACGGCACCAACAGACAGTGGTGCCCGAGGCAATGATGGGGCAGACCAACTGGCGTGAAGAGAATCCAAGACCCAACCGCTTGGACCGGATCCCTTCCTTTCTTTGCCACACAGTTGGTTCAGAAATTATTTATTTATTAACTTACAAACATCGCTATCATTACAGTTGTCACCAATACGATAGCGTGGTACACATAATACATCATAGATAAATATATATACATATTCAGTCGTCATAACATATAATATAATACGCAGTTCTTGTGAATTCAGTCACAGTACAGATAAAAATGTCAATTTCTTGGCATGTCTTGTTCAATGTTCGCAAGGCCTGTGTCATCGGCGCCTTATTAAGTAAGTTGGTCCTGCCGTATGGTACTATGAACATTGATGGCTGCCTACGTCTCATCACAAAATTCGCTGGAACGTTCAGTTTGATTTCAACTAATACTCCTGGGTTAAATAATTTTCCTCTTAACAATTTAAATAAGTGGGACACCAATGCAAACTTTCGTTTGGATGCCAAATTATTATACCCAACCATGCCTAAGACAAACAAGGTGGGGTACATCAAAGGATAAAATGGGTAAACACCACAAAGACTTAGGTATAAAAATCTAGTAAATTTATTTTGTATGCGTTCCAACATGAGACTATATTTAGTTTCATGTGGAGCCCAGATGATTGCGTTGCTTTCTAAGTGGCTTCTTACTAAAGCGTTAAATAATGTTTTAACGACATAAATACTATTAATACCTTCTACTCGACGTAATACAAACCCTAAATTTCGATAAGCTTTCTTACAAATGTTAATTATGTGATGGCGAAAAGTTGGCTGTGTATTAAGACATACTCCAAGATCCCGCACCGTTTCAACTCTTTCAATTGCTGCGTTAACCAAGAAATAGTTGTAATGGAGAAGCCGCTTGTTTCTGCTAAAGGAAATGAGAGAGCATTTTGTCGTGTTAAAAAATAAATATTTTTTTCACCCCAATCTGCCACTTTATCCACGTCCTTCTGGAGCAGCTCACAATCCGATTTATCTTTGACCGCAAGCAACAACTTTAAATCATCCGCAAACAAAAGGCATTTGGAATTTTTCACCACCCTGGGCAAATCATTAATCATGATAATAAACTGGAGTGGTCCCAGGTTACTTCCCTGACTAATTCCTGATCGGGTATAGTATGGCTCTGATTTAAAACCAGCATAGTCGACAAACTGTTGACGATCTCTCATGTAATTAGCAAAAAAGTTTAATAGCTTAGGAGTATACCCTACTGCTGCCAATTTCGTCAACAATATATCATTGTCTACCAAATCGAAGGCCTTTTTGAAATCAAAATATGCAGCATCGACCTGGACCCCAGCATCAAGCAACGGAATAACATATGACATAAAGTTGAGAAGATTGGTGTTTGTACTATGACCTGGTCTAAAACCATTTTGAGCTTCCGATAACTGACAAGTTACCTGATCTAAAATACACTTATGGATTATCGACTCGAATATTTTTGCGGGTGCTGATAATATCGCCACAGGCCTGAAGTTAGTAATATCCGATCCGGCATCTCCCTTGGGCACTGGAACCACTCTAGTAACTTTCCAACATTCAGGAAAGAAAGAGAAATCAATAAACAGGTTAAATAAATGTAGAAGAGGTTCAGTTAGGATCGCCTGACAATCCTTCATAATAAATGCAGGTATTCCATCCGCTCCAGCCGAATGCTTAGGTTTAATTACATTACATGGGCACTTCATCAACAATGTTGGGAGAACCTGGAGGTATGGAAGCAAGCCAAATTGGTAATGCACCGAGCCTGCTTGTGTTTCTTCAGGACGATTCTAAAGCTCAATCGATTAGTGCTGCCCCTGGAAATGACAATATTAACAAGCATCTTTTCAGTATAGGTGTCAAAAAGAGCACCTGTGCATAGTTTGCATGGAGGCAAAGGAAAGAGCTGCTCATGTCCTGCTAGATTGCGCAGGGCCGCTCCCAATACAGGGTGACGTATCTGGACGACACAGATGGCCTTCGCGAAGTCTTCGGCAAGGTTAAGCTGGTAGAATTCATAGAGGAACTGGGTTGGACAGATCAATCCTATATCGTCGAGTTACGGAAACCGGCCACTTGCAAACGAAGAAGATCTAGTATACGTGAATTGCTTCTCTATTGAATTATGCTTCTACTATCGTCACCAAAATACTGGAAATAATATTGTCGTGTATCGAGGGTTTTGAATGTATAATGGCCAGTTAATATTAGCATAACTAGTGTTTAAACAGCGATAAACTGTGACCACAGAGAGTATTTGTTTATCACTAGTGCTTTTAGTAATCTCTTTGTTTTTGAATTAATAATGAGATAATTATTATCTAGCTAATATGTTTTTTTAATTAAAAGAATAGGTTTACCCCTGTCTGGGATTCAAAAGCATAGAGATGAAGGTCCCAGATGATATTGTTAAATAAAAAAATACACGTAGATTTTTTTTTGTAATTTTTTTATAACTGAGATTAATTGTTTTTATGTAATCAATCTGTACCTATATATTGGAACTAGGATTTGCAGGCGACTTCGTCCACGTTAGACAGATAACGTAGATTACAGTTATTTTGCCAGTATTTAAATGCAAAGGGTATTTTTAGCAGGGCAACGGATTTTCTTGTATGAAAATACATGAACTACGTAAATTCCCGGAATTACGTAGACTTCCGTAAAATCCAACTAAAAGTAATATCACTAAAGGCATACATAACTACATCTTTTCTACTAAAGGTGTATAATGAAATAGGATATGCCCGTGACTTCAGCCACGCTTGACTTGAAATTTCCGGGACACAGCATTTAAAAAAGTATGTAAGCTATCGTTCTAGTGATAACTGTGTTAGAATAAGCTAATTTTATGTACTGGAACTTCAAACCGCAGACGGCTCGCCTACCTACCGTGCTACTGCTGTGCTAACACCTCTCACCTCGACCTAATAATCTGCACCAGATACATCGCCAGATTAGGTTAAATTATTCCATATGCTAGGTTGCCTGGAAGAGATTGCTTTAAGCAATAAGGCTGCCTATTGTTTCTACCATGACAATATTGTAATCCTGCATTTTGGTAATTATATATTTGGTGAGCAGTAAAGTGTTATCTTACCTATCTTATATTTTTATTAGTTAACAGTATAAGAATTAGGCATTATATTAAAGAAAAAAGTGTGTTTTGTAAGTAAGTTTTTAAATATAAGCAATGTTTAGGTTTCTCTGACAGTAAGAGGCAACCCATTCCAAAGTTTGAAAGCGGGCATATATTGAGGGTAGGGATGAATACTTACCCCTTCTGCAATCCCTATGTCAAGAAATATAAATAATATTGTTAGGAGCTACAGGACTCGAATTAAAAAATGCCGTTGGAACTACTATAGAATTTATTAGAACTGTACAAACACGTATGAAACAAATACAAATAAAACTGGATGCAACCAGTTCACACTGCACGATTCTATGCAATTCGACACGCGCAAAGTCTGTCGTCTATATCGCTAATCGAGAGAACTACAAACGTCTTACTCGTCTCGTAGTCGTCGCTTGACTGCCCCACCTCTCCATTCGGGCCTTGTCTTATACTAACTATACAGTAAAAAAAAATCGGCCACGCGCACTGAGTTTCCGAGAAATAGTAATTTGCACACCTGGTTATCTATTACTGCGAACGGCCAATAAAGTCGAAAACAATAACAATAGGCTATTGTCTAATTGCAAATACGAAGTAATAAAAAGAACTCGAATGCGGGAGGGTCAATAAACAATATGCGCAGCATTTCTTTGTCTGTATGTGACAATAGGCATGCAGGTGGCCCAACTTGTAACAATATAATATATAAGCTATTTACGTGAATTGCTTAGTTGTGTTTTATTTCATTTTTCAACAACTTTATTGTGTTTTTAGACTATTTTGAATCTTTATATGTTACCTAATCGATCTGGATTGGATTTTTCAACTTTGGAACTATGATATAAGTCCAATATTAGTGAAAACCATATGTGAGGTTATTTTTACAAAAACAATAATATCTCATTTTCTTGACATAGGAATTACAGAATGGCTAAGTATTCTTCCCTACCCTCCCCCTCCATCCCCCCTAAACCCCTCCAAATACTTGAAATCACGATGCTGTATATCTATACCGCACCCAAATAAAAACATATTGATGGCTCCAAACTGTGAATGTATAAACTGTTTATCCTTAGAAGACCATTTTTGTACATTACAAACAAAATTTTTGCAATGAATTACACTATTTCAAGATGTTTAAATGTCATAGACAACTTAAGCCACACCTAAAATTAGATATTACAGTAGAAAATGTTTTATATGAATCACTTAAATACACATTTTAACTAAAGCTTTATCCAAAAATTTATCTTGTAAGAAAAAACAAGGTATAGAGTTTTTATATATATATTATCTATGGTATAGAGTATGTGACCTGCTACGTCTTCAGTGACCGATCGGTATTGCTCCATGATATTGCAGAATAATTTTCAACGAGTTAAATATATTTTTGAATGTTACCTACATTTCCCCAAAATGTTTTACGTAGTTCCGTTATCTCGGCATGTGACATCTCTTGTCCTGACATTACGACATGTCATCAGATAAATAAGACAGTAACGAAAGTCGAAAAGTGTTTCAAGCGAAAAGATACTTAATTTGTTTTTGTTGCTTTTTAAAGCAAAAAATAAATATTTAACCGCCTGATTTCTACAACATCTTGAAGTCGGTGCCATGTAAAGTATAAACACAACAACCATGTTACCATCTCGGGAGTATAGATATACGAATAAAAAAATTAAAAAAATCGGTTCAGAATTGACGGAGATATCGTGTTACGAAGAAGTCTGTTATCAATTTTCGTGGGTTTCTCTAATTATTTGGAATCCACTCATCAGACCCTGACATGGTGATAATGGGACCATTTACGGAGTATAACCTTTCGATAAAAAAAATATTTGAAAATCGATTCACAATTGACGGAGAAATCGAGTAACGAACATAGAAAAAAATAAACAACAACAACAACAGACGAATTGAGAACCTCCTCCTTTTTGAAGTCGGTTAAAAATAAATAAAAAGTAAATTTTAACGGTTTTAAGCGCGCTATTTTATTTAATTTTTATTATTCCGACGTTTCTGAATTACGTTAGATTAGGCTCTCATAGAGTAAATATTAACCATAAACAAAAATTAAAACTAAATAACAGTGGCGTGGGGTGAAAATTCGACTAGGGTAAGCTGGTTCACCAGGAGAAAGGTCCAGGACAGCCGGACGGTGCCGGACAAGGCCACGGCCGCGACGACTGAATCACAACCAGCCGCCGCGCCCAGCGGCCAGGAGAAAAGCCCGTGGCAAAAGAGGCCGTTGAGGCCTCGGGGACTCGACAGGCCTCCGCCTGCACCAATGCCGCGAGAGGCCGCGAGAGGTAGTCGCGCGACCCTCTCAGAGCCGCACAGGAGAGGTCGCCTCTGTTTACGGGGCAGCCCACCGCCCGCCGGGTCGCGGGTCAACCTCGCGCGATACACCGCTACCCGGAACCCAGGCGGAAGAAGGCTCCCGCGCGGCTGACGGTGCGGAAACGCATTTCCTCCAAAAAAAAAAGGGTAAGCTGGTTGAAAAAACTAACCGTATGATGCGAGCACCGACTACACCGCTGTTGAAAAAACGTCTAATTCGCTATGTAATTTCTTTCTTATTGAAATTTGTATTTTTAATTTTGCAATCTTACCGCATATTTTGAAACAAAAGCCGGTGCCCGAATCAGGTTTTGAGTTGCTATTTCATCCTATACGTGCGGAAAGCCGCCGAGCGCAAGAGATAGGGATACAGTAATAATATGTGCACTTATAAAAAACATAAGTACCAATAAATTCATAGCGTTTACGACCCTTTGTCGCTTCGCTAATTTCTTAAAGGTTGGCTATGGGGAATCGAGTTGTATGAAATCCACGCCACTGGTAGTCAGCCTTCTGGGCACCTTACCCATAGATGGCGGTGTCTTAGGATCAGCGGCGTAGCGTGGGTGACGGCCGCCCGGGGCGGAAGACAATTTTGCCGCCTTTTTATTTAGTTATTTGAATTTAATGCATACTATATCTATACTAATATTATAAAGAGGTAAAGTTTGTGTGTTTGTGACGTTGTAGGGGGTAATCTCTGGATCTACTGAACCGATTTCGAAAAATCTTTTTGTGTTCGAAAGCCCACATATTGAGGAATGTTATAGGCTATAGAACACCTCGCTAGGACAATTAGGAGCGGAGGGGTAATGAAAAATCTGCCCGCGTTGAGCCGGGCGAGTAAGTAATGAAAAATTACGTGCTCTTTTCAATCGGTCCGAATTTGTAGTTGCGATAAAAAATATGAAATGGTTCAAACATTTATATTATTTATTGCGAAATTTTGCCGCCCCCTAAAAAGTGCCGCCCCTGCCGCCCTTACTACGCTACGCCACTGCTTAGGATCATTCTATTTATTGTCTAAAGGGACTATAGGTAGAATCAACATATATTTTTGTTCATAACTCTTTCACAGTACAGGCTGTCCGTCTATGGAACTCACTGGCACTCAACAACAGCCAAGCTAAGTCAGTGTCCTCTTTTAAAATCATGGTTTTTAATTATTTTTGGTCCTCTCAGGTATAACAGTGCTGCTTATTCTGTATTTATTACGATATGTTTATATAGTATATAATAAAGATTTTTATTTACTTATTTCATATATTTTGAATGTTTTATATTATTTCTTGTCTACACCACCGCTGTTATGTTTCAATATTGTACTTAGTTTAGGGGTTTGCCTGGAAGAGATCGCTTTAAGCGATAAGGTCATCCTTTGTTCAACATTTATTGTATTTAGTTTTTAAGAACGTAATTTTAATTTTGATGAAAAATAAAGTGTTTTCATTCATTCATCTTTTTATTGCATGAGTTCAGCAGACATGCAGACGGCCCACCTGATAGAAAGCGGTTATCATCGCCTATAGATATTTGCAACACTAAAGATCTCTTAAAAAAGACTGGAACCTGGCCACTAATTCCAAAACACAGCTCAAGGTTGTTATGGCGGCATATTCTAGGACAGGGGTGGTAGCCATCCATAAATATCCTAGGGTAAATATCCTACCACCTGGCTGTGGCTTGTTTTATCGCCTCTTACGACAGACCACCCGGCCGCAATTATTTAGTGTTATGTTACAAGCGCACAGCTGCCTGTTGTAAGCACAGTTTATTGTCTTCCCGGATTAGGAATTCTTTTGTGTTTTGAATTTGTAATTAAGAACAACATGCTATTGTTTTTCTACTTGTTTTATAACCATCATTAGCGTCGAACTAATCCTTATTGTTTTCGACTTTGTGGCCGTTCGCAGGTATGGAAATTACTATTTCTCGGAAAACTCAGTGTGCGTGGCTAATTTATTTGTACTGTGTAGTGAGTATAAGACAATTCCCGAATGGAGGGGTGGGCAGTCAAGCGACGACTACGAGACGAGTAAGACGTTTGTAGTACTCTCGATTAGCGATATAGACGACGGACTTTACGCGTGTCGACTTGAATTGAATCTTGCAGTGTGAACTGGTTGCATCCAGTTTTATTTGTATTTGTTTTATACGTGTTTGTACAGTTCTAATAAATTCGGCATTTTTAATTCGAGTCCTGTAGCTCGTAACAGTTAATTAATTAAGATTTGTTAAAGTTTTTTTTACAATGTTTTGTAATTAAGAATTTATAAGATAGCACAATGTGTTATCTATGCAGGAATAGAGAAAGAGTAGTAATTCAGGCCGGGTGGTCTGTCGTACGAGGCGACAAAACAATTCACATCTACTAACCCTGGCCTGGAGTACGCCGCTTTAACAACCTTCACTTGTGTTCCGGCGTATTAGTTACCAGATTCCAGTCCTCTTGGATATAGCGCTCTTTTCCAACTTAGCACTCAACACTCGTACATAGGTGACTTTTCTGGGCGTTGGTTAGTTCTTCTGTAAAATGCATATTTTGGACTTATAATGAAATGCTTCTCAGGTTCAACATTATTCTGACGGTACATTATAGCGTCACGATGAGTGAGGTCCAATACCGTGCGAAGTTGAGGAAAGAGCAGGAAAACGGACCCCGGGCTCGAAAGCGGAAGCTTACGACGCTACTTGGATTTAACGCTAGGATAACAATTTATGACGTTGTTTATGTGAAACCAAAATATCAGCCAAGGGCGGATCAGTCCACTTACAGTAAAGTGTTCCGTAGGAATGAAGAACCACCGTGTCATTTGTATACAGAACTATGAGGACAGTATAATATAAATCATAAATAGTAAGTCTCAAAAACTACTCAACAAAAGTACAAACCAATTTTCATCGAAAGTATTTTTGAAGTGAATACTTCTTTAGCCGCGTTGGGCACTTTTTGGTAGAGGAAAATCTTATGGGTTCGCGTCACTGACATGCTCATGATTGGCGCATGCGCAGCGGTCGTGTGCTGTGCGCGTTAGTCGATTTTTGGATGGGTGAAATCTCGTGCGTTCGCGTCACCGACATGCTTATAGCAGTATATCTGTAGCTATACAGCTGACGTATTGTGCAATAATAGTGCTGTGTGTATATCTTATAAGTGAAATTGAATGGATTTAGTTAAAAGTTCAATGTGCATATACTGTGCATTGTTGAAATAGTGTTTTAATTCAAACATTATGAAATTTCAAATTTTAATACTAAAAGTTCTAAGTTTCCACTCTTATTGGCGGTCTCTATAACTGCCAAGTTTTAAATTCTACTACCATAATCTCTATCCTATTTCTCCTATCTGATCTCTCTGTAGTAAGAAGTGGAATAGAAGGGCCTTCTATCCTATTTTTGTATATATATTTATTTATTATTGTTCAATAAACATTTAAATAACAACTGAAGGGCAACAAAATTATACTATATCTTCAGCGGCTTCCTATGTGTGGAATATCTGGAGATTTTTTAACTTCGGGTCCGCGCATATAGCGGCAAATGAGTAAATCCAACTGGGGGGAAAAGAAGGAAAATAAGGAGCCCAAACAATCGAGTGCTACGATTATTATATATTCAAATTCAAAAGTATTTATTCAAAATAAGTTCCACTGGAGATCACTTTTTGAAGGTCATACATATGGAAAAAGTTTTTTCGCATTTTATATAAAAATTCAAAGGGATTTTTATAAAGTTTATTTACATTTGACTAAAGTACGTAGGTGCCATTTTGTTCGATAACTTTTTGCCATCTTGTAGGTAGGGACGAGATCCCATTGCTATAAAAATTTTGGGGCTTCTGATCAAAAAACTCCGACAAGTGGTTTTGGCAGTCCTCTCGTGATGTTAACCTGACACTGCCTAAGGAATGTTGCAGAGACCAAAACAGGTGAAAATCTGAAGGTGCAAGGTCAGGACTATACGGCGGATGCATTAACACCTATCAGCCAAACTCTTGTAATTTTTGCTGAGTGGCTAAAGATGTGTGAGGTCTAGCGTTATCTTGGTGAAAAACCACACCATTTCTGTTGATTCATTCCGGCTGCTTTCTCTCAGTTTTTTGCTTTAATCTCATCGGTTGTTCGCAGTACAGTTCAGAATCGATGGTCCTGGCTGGCGGTAACAGCTCATAATGAATAATGCCCTTCCAATCCCACCATACACACAGCATCACCACGTTGCGAGTTAACCCGGGTTTCACCACAGTCTGTGAAGCCTGACCGACCTTTGACCAAGATCTTTTTCACACGTTCTTGTCGTACGTGATCCACTTTTCATCACCAGTTATCAGCTTCTTCAGAAATGGTTCGGTTTCATTACGTCGTAATAAAGATTCACAAATAAGTACACGGTTCTTTAGGTTTCTTTCAGTGAGCTCATGAGGCACCCAAATATCGAGCTTTTTTGTGTACCCAGCTTTTTTCAAATGCGCCAAAACCATTTTGTGGTCAATTCCCAGTTCTCCAGCTACATTGTAACTACTAATATGCCGACCTTGCTCCACTTTTTCAAAAATGTCATCAATTTTGTCCATATCAGGGCGACCAGAGCGACATGCATCTTTGATATCAAAATTTCCGGATTGAAAACGCTCAAACCATTTGCTATACTCTCACAGATACTTCATTAGGTCCATAAACATCACAAATTTTTTTCGCGGCTTGTGTTGCATTTTTGCATTTTTTGTAGTAAAATTTTAAAATGTATCGAAGTTCTTCATTAGATTCACTCATTTTAACAATAAGAAAAACAAATGAAAATCACACATTTTCCTAATTTGAATTTGGAATTGTCTTCTTTAAAATTAAAAGTTTTAATGATACCAAAACCAGGCAGATACAAATGGTATAGCCAAAGAAATCTTATTACCAGTTCATACATACTATATGCGAAAAGACTTTCCCCAACCTATTATAAGTTAAAATTTAATTTTACTTCCTAGTCTATGTACACCTCTTCGCAACGTGTGAATGTGTTTGTGCTGTGAAGGAGAAGAAGCGGGAAGAAACTCCCCAGCAACAGGTCTAGCTAAAAAATGTTTTTCTTCTTATTTATCAAACTATTTTTTTTTAAATAAATTTTGTACAGAAATATTTTACACAATCGAATAATTAACGGAGTTGTAGCAAACAGTGCATAATCAGTAAGATAAAGACACAAAAAAAGGAAAGAAAAATATTATTAATTATAATAATGACATGACGTACTAAAATTTCATACTGTAACGTATTTCCATAAATTCCTCACATGCTTGGCAAGGTCAAAATGTTATAAAACAGATAGTAAAGAGGCTGGAGCGAGTTGCAATAGTATCCCTTTTTAAGTAAGATACTTTTCGATTTGTTTTTAAATTTAGTAATAAACAAAAATATATACATGTAAACAAACTTATGCACGGACGTAACTATTTTTAAGAAATGAAATCGACACAGGACCCCAAAAATAAGTCTTATATATACCAATGTTCCAAATAATAGACAAACAGAGTTCGGCTTGAAGTAATTAATATATCTTCCATAAATAAACACATAATTCTTTTATTAGACATCACATAAAAAACTACTTAACCATTACAAAAATAAATATTACCATCATATAAACGAACAAAGCGGTAATAACTTCCAGTACAATATAAGAACAAACAATCTTCATGGCTATGAGCATTGAGCAGTCAATATAAACTTCTAATGAGTGTTTTACCCTAGTTAGTATGAAGCATAGGAAAGTTGCTGTTATATTAATAAAAATAATCTATAGGGAACAATTAAAGATTTACCCGCTTGTTCATAATAGTTATACAAGGTTTATAGCCTCTCACTTGTTGGAGTTTTAGCTGGCCATAGAGAAAACTTTAGTGTTCTCTATTTAAATAAACTGGTTTCCTACAACTGAAAACTAACAGAGACAACTTTGACAGTGTCATTGAAAAAGTAATCTCATATTCATATTGTTAGCGCCACCTATTTCCCAATTCGTAATTGTGCCTTGGGTTTATAGCGTCTTGCAACCCCGTATGTTGCCGCCGCTCGCTCGGCGCGTGAATTCATACATACATACATACATAATATCACGCCTGTTTCCCATGGGGGTAGGCAGAGACTATGGATCTCCACTTGCGACGATCCTGACAAACAACTTTCGCTTCACCTACTTTCATTAACCTCTTCATACATGCACGTTTATTTGAAATGCTTTTTACCTGACCTCTCTTTAATACTTCTGATATTTGGTCATGGTGTGTTCGTCTCGATCTATTTCATTACGTAGCCAAACGCCACGCTACCGCGACGTACGTGACTAGTATCGCACCCGCATAAGGACAAGCTAGTTTAGCTATTGTAGATTTCCGCGTCCAGTTACGTAGGACCACCGCCTCAATTAATTAAGAACTTAAGTGATCAGTGTATGTGCTTCCCTGTGCCCCGGGGCTTGTGTAGAAGGACTTCTGAACCAGCGCTGTCATGGGCTGGTGGCTGATTGCGAGGTAAGTGCGAAATTCTATATTCTCCGGGCACCAGTTCTTAATTGGGGAATAAGGGATGGCCATTCATTGAACACATAACCCCCTACCCCCGGAGATTGCCTGATTGTGTCTCCATATATAGTGTGAAAAGTGCAATAAAAACAAATGTTTATTAAAATTTTAGTGACCAATGATATGAAGTTATTAGCGTAACTATCCACCAACAACCACATTCTGCTCTCTTCTTTCAGTTTCTCCCAATTATTTCGCGTCGGCCCAATATATCTTTTTCAGGGGGGTCGTAATCACCTCGCTCCCGGCCGTGGTACGCTCCATGGTCGGGAGCCAACCCGGATGGGACGCCGTCTCCTCCTTCTGCGAGAACGTCATGTTTGCGAAGGAGGAGGTGGAGCGGGAGCGTGAGCGTACGTCTTTGCTCCGCTCCCGTCAAAGGAGGACACACCGACGCCGGAGGGCGGGATTCAACCTTCGGCCTCCGTAAGTGGGCGGCGCGGGTGGGGTCCCTTGGGCTATATGGGTTCTCACTCACCCGCACATGCCGTCGAGATGAGAGCGCGAGTGTTCTATGCGCGCTCACCTCTCCTCCCGTGGGGCGCGTTACAAACCGCCCCACGCCCGGACTAGACCAAGACGACTCCGGGGGACAAAAAAATCCCCCGGCAAGGAAGAGTCTTGTGTGTGAGGCCCACGCCTGCCAGGGCACGCGGAGCGAATTCCATTTACCCGTAATCCTGGCATAAGGCGCAGGACGGAACACCCAGGGGTTTTAGTGGATATCACTAACTGGGGAGTGGCAATAGTGTGGCACCAGTTCTGACTGGGCACGTTAGTGCCACCCCCGATCTGGCGAAACCTACACACGGGTCGCGAATTATCCCCCTAGGCTTCTGTGCCTGTCGCGGCTTAGTCCTCAAACGGATTTCCCCCGGCTAATAAAAAAAGGGGGGTAGTAATAAAAAAGGGCGCCTAGAGCACGCATCATAGTCGCGCCGTCTCGTAAATTAATTACTTATAAATCATAAATGAAATCAAGAAGTAAATGTAACTGTATGAAATAGAGTATTGTAGTACCTATAATTAGATTTTTTAATTTAATAATAATTGGTGATTTTGCGCACCTTCTAAGACAAACTTCCCGCGCCCAGAGGTAGTGCCCTACTTGCCCCACCTAAGCTACGCCTCTGGTCTTTTCCTTACACACTCCTGAGGATTTAAAGAAATAAAGAAAATTATTTATTTCTAATACATATTGTATCAATACAAAAATTGTATGCCGCAATTTGGAAATGAGGTTGGCACTCAGCATTTTGCTGTGCCGAAACATAGTCCGGCACAGCGTTGATTTTCAGTGCCCATCTCCTAAATCACATACGGCATGCGACCCGTGCTAAACATAAAAAAGGAAACAATTATAAAAAACTTATAAGCACAAAGATTAAAATATAAAGCACAAGAAACAGAGAAATATAGGATTTAATAATAACAATTCTTCTGCTATTTTGGATTCTGACATACGTCTTCTGTCACACCACAAATCAACATATCATACCCATCAATCTTGCCCTTTATCATTCTCATACGAGGTTCATAGGCTATGTTCCATTAAGGCTCACAACGACCACTTTCACGTCCGCGATTTTGCCGTTCCACTTGCTTGCCGGCGTTACCACCTCTTGGCATGGGTCGTCGTGAGCGTTGTGTGATCGAAAATGATGACGTCATTGGTGACGTTTTCACCACGACCACAACGACCGCGGTCGCCTTGTGGAACGGCTAGCGGAGCATTTTGGGCGTTGTGAGCTACTAATGGAACGCCCCGATAGTCTCGGTAATGAATTAAAAAAAGTGTTATTCATAATCGTTGCGGTCAAGTAACTAAATCAAATTGAAAGAAAAATAAAGTGATACGTAACGTAACGTAACGTAACGTAACGTAAGTCAATATTTTAACCGACTTCAAAAAAGGAAAGGTTCGCGTGTAAATATTTTTTTTATATATGTTCTGCCATAACTATTTTGTTTCTGAACCGATTTTGATGATTCTTTATGGGTTGGATTCAGTACAGTTTAGCGTGGCCACATTTTTTTGAAGAATATATAGTATTTTTGTTTTTAAACTGTAAAAATATAGTACTTATGGGCAATTTAGGGGAGAAAAAAGAGTATACATTTTTTTTTATTATTTAATATATATTTTATTTATTTGGCTATCTCATTTTCCATGTGTATTTATTACTACTTTTTGCTTTTTTAAAATAATCACAAGAATCTAAATAAAAACCGCGACAGTAGAATTAGCGATGAAAATATAGTACATATCGTACTATATTATTTTTCTTTAATATATAATGGGCTAAAACATAGTACGATACTATATATTATGTCCTATGTCCGCCTGGATGGCTACCATCTCTGGTGTAGAGTATGCCGCCATAACAACCTTGAGTTGTGTTCCGGCATTAGTGACCAGGTTCCAGTCCCATCTACGAGTACAACAGCACTACCTACCAGTACCTACCTACCCGGCAGTACCTACCTAGTGTTGCAAATATTTATAGGCGACGGTAGACTTTCCATCACAGCTGGGTCGACAGCTGGGTCGACAGCCTCTCTGCTGTACTCCAGTAATAAAAAAACTAAAAAGCAGTAGGAAATTAAAGACTCGATTTCTTACAAAAGTCGACTTCGTTTATAAATAGAGAGAGAGAGGACTTATGACGTTATAATATTATATTGTGTAAATCAGACATAGCTATTTGTGGACAAATATGTGTTTTTTGAGCAAATTTCTAGAAGTGTATGCAGGCGTCAAAGTTTTCGGTAAGTCTCATGGCGCTAATTGTGGGCAGCGGGTAGGCGAAGGAATTTAAAACCTTCCTTAAGGTACTGGGGACTATTAGGAGTAAATAATATTTTATAAAGGAGAGTGAGAATGTGAGTAGTCCAGCGAAAATAGGATAGATATTCGGAAACATGGTCATATTTTCGCAATCCAAATATATGCCTGATACAAAAATTCTGAAGCCGCTCAAGCTTGTTCAACTGTTCTAAGGTTAACTCTAAATAAATAAATAAGTTTTAATCAATTTCATTTATCTATCTGCTGCAGCCGAACAGGAGGCCCTCAAGCGCCGCAAATATGCCACCATTGGAAATGGTTACACATTTGCGGCATTTGGGGTGGAAACTCTGGGTCCGTGGGGTCCTAATGCCCTAAAGGTCTACCATGACGTCGCCAAACGTCTAGTAGACATCACACGCGACCAGAAGGCTGGCGTCTATTTTGCTCAAAGATTAAGCATCGCTATACAACGTTTCAACGCCGCCAGTGTTCTGGGAACGTTCCTGGTAAGTGACCAATAATATCTTTAGATATTTTCCCCTTTTTTAATTTTAGTTTTTATATAGTATAGTTTATAGCTGTACATATTATGAGTTAAATATATATTTATCTATATATTTTTGCTGAAAATACTAAATCGTGTAATAAATATACAATGAACATATTTTGCATATAATTAAATAAGCTAAATAAAACGCCACTTATAATAATTGAGGTATTATTTTTCTTTAAATAAGAACATTTATTATTTACGAATAGCGTCGATAGTTTAATAGTTTGTGCGTTACATGACTCACAGAACATCACTATTACGTCCCCCACAACAGTAAAGTGTGTCAATTACGTCATTTGTTTCAAGTGGGCTTTACTATCGGGAAATAAGTAACTTGATAGACGTGCAAACGTCAAAAGTGAAAGAAACGCTTGGAAACAGTATAGAAACTATAATTTACTGCACAAACATGAGCATCCAATCTGTAACTTCCCGAAAATGTTAAGTGTAATTTGTATGAAGTATCGCCGAATGTTCTACTAGATAATAAGTTTTTAGTGGTTCAGCAATAACAATCTAGAGTTATAGAATTGATTTTATTTCTCAACTAGACAACGAGTCCTTTAACCTAGTTCCGATTTCTTGCACAAATTTTAAGATTCCATAGTTACACGGTAAAAACAGAACTGTTATAATAATAATAATTGTTTATATGTTCAAAAAGTATATATAAGTACAAGAATTTATTGGGGTTAAGACCTTCTATTAAATATTAATATATACTTGTGTCAAAACGACCCGCTCTTGGCCGCTGCCATCGGGCGGACCACGGGATGCCCCCTTGGGGGCGTCAGGGCGTCGAAAGTCCGTCCCGGCCCAGACGGTGGTGGCCTGTCCGGTGGCGGCCGCCAAGAAGCTCCTTCTCCCCGAGACGAAACTCCTGGTGGGTTGGTCTTTCGCGCTTGTGAAGGCCTTGCCCCGTAGGGCCCAGCGCTGCTACCGCTGCCACGAGACTCACGTGGCGGCGGTAAGCACCTCTGAGGTGGACCGCTGCGGTCAGACAGGGTATCTGGTGACCGGCCCCTGCACTGCGACACCGCACTGCTCCATGTGTGAGGCCGCGGGCAAACCGGCCAGTCATTAGCTGGTTTCGAAGTTCTGGGGGCTAAGAATCCCACCAGGAGAAAGGTCTAGGCCAGCCGGACGCTGCCGGACAGAGCCGCGGCCGCGCGGCTACACCTTCAGCCGCCGCGCCCAGCAGCACGGAGTAACGCCCGTGGCAAAAGAAGCCACGGGCGGGCGGCAGCGGGCATTGCGGCTTCGGGGATCTTTGAAAGGTCTCCGCCCACGCGTTAGCCGCGAGAGGGCGCGAGAGGTAGCCGCGCGACACATAGGAGAGGCCGCCGTAATGCTCACTCGAATACCGTGACCTGGCACCCAGGCGGAAGAAGGCTCCCTTGGGGTTTTAGTGGGTATACCCGGCGCCGGTCGTGTTGATTAATCGGCGTCGGGGGAGCCCCACACACCGGCCGGGAAATCCCTGTGCGGCTGACGGTGCGGTAATGAATTTCGCCAAGTAAAAAAAAAGAAGAAGAACCCGCTCTCACTTAATTTAAACATTAAAAGATAACTTTTATTACAATAATCCTTATACAAATAATTTTTATGTGTTATGTACCTATATCTGTGTGTCTGAATGTGTGTAAGAATATGTGTTTTTGATCGCGTGTGTGTAGATGTATGAGACTAAGTGTTTGTGTTTATGTTTACAAACTAAAAACACTATGTAATATACACAAAAAATTCTTCACATTCTTTATGTTTCCAATAATACCAATTTGTAACAATTTTCTTACTATCATGGAAGAAGAGAGCCAATCGCTCAGTGAAAAACCTCACTCGTGATGCCGATATAGCCGTACCGTTAATTAAAATGACAATACATATATATATAATAACAATACTCAATGACACTTGATATCTTTGTGTACACGGCTAGTGACAAGTGGTCGAAACGTCGGAATAAAAAAAAGCATCACACGCAGTAGAAGTAAAATTTCAGAGAATATACTCACAGATAATTCGTTTCAACTTTTATTAATATAAACATAATTCCTTTAGCCTACATGCGTCAACATATTATAACACAAAATAAGCTTCTTAAGTATCACTTTAAATTTTTCACTGATTTAGTCTAAAAACTATTATCAGCAGTTTAATTTCTATCGGTCGGTTCGTAAGCATAGGTTCGTGTCCATCAGTGGGCGTCTGATGGCTGAAATGATGATGATGACTATCGTAAAAATATAGGCAGATGGGGGCAGAATTTGACAGTTATTGTTAATCTGTAGAGAGTGAAGAGTCTCGTGCTGGCAGCGAAGCGGTACGCACGCACGCCACGCGAATATGTATACGGCCTCTGTGGTTGAGCGGGCTAAGCCCTTGCCGGCTGACCTCACTGCAACGCAGAGACTCCGGGTTCGATTACTGGCATATTGAATTTCGGAAACGTATTTTCTCCGTTATTTACTATGGCCTAGGTGTCTGCGATCGGCCCAAGAAGGGTCCGTTGTATATTACCCATAACACAAGCGTAACTTGCTTAATTTAGGGATATATAGTGGGTATATCCATAGGTCGCTGGTTCAGATCCGGCTCGAAGGACCATATGATTAAATCAAAACTATTAAGGGAAAGAGTGGAAATTTTACCACGAGAGATATTTGATTAATATATTAAATTTGCACCATTACATTTGAAGGATTTTTTTGTGTGACAAAAGTCAAAAATCAATTGTTTGTTGGTGTTGCCAACAGACAACCGATTTTTTTTATATACGCTACAATATATGTAGGGTTTCTACAACATGTAGAACACTGAGAAGTAACAAATTAAACACATTTAACTACCAGACAAGTAGGTTTCGAGACAAAAGCTATTACGGATACAAAAGAAATGAGGACTCCAAATAAAAAAAAAAGTTTTATTTCTTCTTCGTTATTATTTCAGTACTTCGTAATATTTCTTTTAACGAGTGTATTTAAGCAGATATTTTTCATTACTACGCTTGTATAAAAAGAGTTTTGCCTGTATTATTACGCCTCATCTCTTTTATAGGTTTAATATCTCTCATTTTGGAATATTATTTCCAGGAGCTTAGGTAAATTAAACAATATTTTAGTGGTAATTGTTTGGTTGTTCCCAAATTACGGAAAGGTACGCTGGGGTTATTCTGGTAGTAAAAATATATTGAATAACACTGGTCAACAGTGGTTTTATTGCCCTCGATATTAAAATGGTTTCTATTAATTTTATGCCCACAATTAATGAAACTATGCACGATAAAGAAGTAAGTACCTAAAAAAGTATAATAATTATATATCTTAATATTAATTGAAAAATACAGAAAGTAGCAATTTTTTTCCCAAAAAGACGAAATTGAGCTTACGTTCTTTTCTTAAAAATAGAAATGTAACCTATGTCTTTATTCAAGAAGACAGAATCTAGCCTATATCTTTCCCTAGGGTACAAAATTTTCAATCTTCTCATCAATTTTTTTTTGTGTTTATAATCAGCAGACAAACACATATATTTTGTATATCCCCAAATTATGCAAGTTACGCTTGTGTTATAGGTAATATACAACGTAATACTCTGGGGCCGATTCAAGACATCCAGACCATAGTAAATAACGGAGAAAATTCGTTTCCGAAATTTACCATGCCAGGAATCGTACCCGGAGCCTCTGCGTTGTAAGCCGGCAAAGGCTTGGCCCGCTCAACCACAGATGCCGACACTTTTAATTAAGATCCTATAAGCCTTGAAGTGACATAGTACACATATGAAAAATAATTAATATTTATAGGACCTGTGCCTCGATTTACTGTGACGCTGATAAATGAGCTGCCATCTCAGTACGGAATAGAAGCTTCGTAACAAGCCCCACTGAGGGATGTCGGCGGATTACGTTTATGGTATGAGGTATTATCTTTCTGTTTATGCCTACTAATATCGGCTCAAGTTGATATTATTATTTCATTTCTGTCTTTTAATTTGGTTGAAGCAACTAAAGTGATCCATGTAAACATAGACTTGAATTGTTCAATGTCACTGAATACAATCGTGTTTTTAAAATTTTAACACAGTTAAATACTATGATTAGTACATGAACGTGATGATATGTATGCCAGGTGGTAGGGCATTTGCCCGTCTGCATGGCTACCACCCCTGGTCTAGAGTATGCCGCCATGACAACCTTGAGTAGTGTTCCGGCATTAGTGGCCAGGTTCCAGTCTTCTTTAAGAGAGCAGCAGCGCCTTTGTAGCACCTTTGGTGTTGCAAATGTCCATAGGCAATCGTAACCGTTTTCCATCATGTGGGCCGTTTGTCTGTCTGCTGAATTCATGCAATAAAAAAATGTAAATACAGATAGATGATATCGCTGTTAGAGCTGCCGATAAGATTGGGCATTTATCTAAATCATCAAAAATATCCAATCTCATAAGCGTGTAAATATAATATTTAATAATGATTAGAACACTGATGTGCACATCACAATAAGGTTTCTGTATAATAGGTTGGGGAAAAAGTCTTTTCGCATATAGTATGTATGAACTTGTAACAAGATCTCTTTGGCTATACCATTTGTATCTGGCTGGTTTTGGTATCATTAAAAAGTTTTAATTTTAAAGAAGACAATTCCAAATTCAAATTAGGAAAATGTGTGATTTTCATTTGTTTTTCTTATTGTTAAAATAAGTGAATCTAATGAAGAAATTCAATACAGCTTAAAATTTTACTACAAAAAAGGTAAAAATGCAACACAAGCGGCGAAAAAAATTTGTGATGTTTATGGACCTAATGCAGTATCTGCGAGAGTAGCGCAAATTTAGTTTAAGCGTTTTCAATCTGGAAATTTTGATATCAAAGATGCACGTCGCTCTGGTCGCCCTGTTACAGACAAAAATGATGCCATTTTTGAAAAAGTAGAGCAATATCCGCATATTAGTAGTTACGATGTAGCTGGAGAACTGGGAATTTACCACAAAACGGTTTTGGCGCATTTGAAAAAAGCTGGGTACACAAAAAAGCTCGATATTTGGGTGCCTCATGAGCTCACTGAAAGAAACCTAATAAACCGTGTACTCATTTGTGATTCTTTATTACGACGTAATGAAACCGAACCATTTTTGAAGAAGTTGATAACTGGTGATGAAAAGTGGATCACGTACGACAAGAACGTGCGAAAAAGATCGTGGTCAAAGGCCGGTCAGGCTTCACAGACTGTGGCGAAACCCGGGTTAACTCGCAACAAGGTGATGCTGTGTGTATGGTGGGATTGGAAGGGCATTATTCATTATGAGCTGTTACCGCCAGGCAGGACCATCGATTCTGAACTGTACTGTGAACAACTGATGAGATTAAAGCAAAAAGTTAAGAGAAAGCCGCCGGAATTACTCAACAGAAGGGGTGTGGTTTTTCACCATGATAACGCTAGACCTAACAAATCTTTAGCCACTCAGTAAAAATTACGAGAGTTTGGATGGGAGGTGTTAATGCATCGCCGTATAGTCCTGACCTTGTACCTTCAGATTTTCACCTGTTTCGGTCTCCGCAGAATTCCTTAGGCAGTGTCAGGTTAACATCACGGGAGGACTGCCAAAACCACTTGTCGCAGTTTTTTGATCAGAAGCCCCAAAATTTCGTATAGCAATGGGATCACGTCCCTACCTACAAGATGGCAAAAAGTTATCCAACAAAATGGCATCTACACACTTTAGTCAAATGTAAATAAACTTTATAATAAAACCTTTTGAATTTTTATATAAAATGCGAAGAAACTTTTTCCTCAACCTAATATATAGCCTAACTTAAATTAGGAACAATGAAGAAATTAATATACTGCAAGAATACAACAACTCGTATTCTTATTTTGTACTCTCCTCCCGGGCGACTGAGCCATGGGCTCTCGTCGGTAGTGCGTCACACTATCCAACGGGGTAACCACCAACGACGCACAACTCAAGTGGTTAAACATACTTACCCCACATATATATAAACATATATATATATATATATATATATATATATATATATATATATATATATATATATATATGTATGTTTTTTTGCGTAATGTATTTAAAAATTGATATAATTAATATATTGATTCATTGTCATATTTAAAACCAACTTGCTAGTCGTCCACTAAATTGATAAATAAAACAAATGTTTCATACGAGACTTTTAAGGCGTCGTACTGTTTGTGTGTATAAAATAAATAGTAAATGGTTACAAGTCGGCCATAGCACTCGCCGGCCGCTGCCGCGGTACGCTCTCTTCGCTCGCTCGGCTCTATTATCATGTAAGGGATTTCTTTAAATAAAATATGGTGCCTATACAATTTTATTCACTTTAAAAGCACATTCACTTAACTGAAAAGGAATAAAATGGCGGCAATAACAATTGCAAAATATTTGTCAATATTTTCTTTTTATAGAAATATGCCGGTTTCCGAAAATTATATGAAACAATATATTAATTAAAACTCAAGATTTCTAATTTCTTAATTAAAAATCGATAAATATTATTGACATATCGATTAATTTATTTTTATCATCACACCTTGTTAGCCAAGCCATTAAAAACAAAAGTGACAGTAAAAACTGTCACTTTTTAATCAATTGATGTTTGAATTGTCTAGCATGAATTTTGTAGTTATGCCTCAATTAAATTTAAAACTTTATTTCTACATTAAAAACAGTTTCAGTGTTACAAAAAGTTCTGCCGGTTTTACGTAATTCGTGAGTACATTCATAAACTCAAATCACGGTTTGTTATTATCAAAAGTGACACAATTTTACAACAAAAATAAGTGAGGTTATGTTTATAAAATTAAGACCTCCGGACCTTAGGGGTTGTAGTAGGGGTAAGTATACCTCCCCCCTACCCACTACTTCAAATTTGTGTATCAGATTGTTAAGTCGCAGCCCAAATAACTTCTATCTTGAAACATCGGCTGTAAGTGTTCAAAAGCAACCGTCTATTGTTAACCGCTAATCCCTCTGTGTTATGGCCGGTCTTATTATTATTCCGCAGCGAAGCTATCGAGAAGATATTGTGGATTTAGTAGAATATGATTTTTTGACATTATCACAATGGAGTCCTACTTTGAATATCTTCGCAGTGCCAAGATATAGTAGAACCGGGCCCCACAAAGACATCGGAGTAATTATAACATCGTTTGCGTCAATTACCCATGTTCGAAATCAAGCCCGTCTCAGGAGTTCGCATATTACGTGACGTTTCCTGTTGAAATCAACTTCCCCGTGGACCTACGTGTCACGTGCACAGAATAAATAATAAACTAGCGTACTCCTGACACGGAAGTGACGTTTATTTTGGAGCATTTCCCGGTGGATTTTTTTTTCGTGTGACACTAACATGTTTGCCGTCACTGCTTTTCTGTTAAAGTAATTGTCATAATATCACGCTTGAGGTTGAGAGTGTAGTGGACACACTTACCGCGTTCATTGTTGTAGATATTTTTATCTTCTTTACTTTGCTTAATATACCATGATCCTGGTTACCCCCGCTCGGGTTCCCAAATTATTCGCTTATTATTGATTACTAAAAACTTTCGCAATAAAACTAGTTAATTTATGTAATTCTCTCATAAAAAAAGCAGACCAAGTTCAAGGCCAATGTTTTGGCATTTGACTTTTGACGTTTGACAAGTGTTACTTTAAGAAAAACATAGCAACAACATCTTTTAATCTATGCTATGTTTATTATTCATATATAATCATAATTTGTAATCATAAAATAAATTAAATATATAACTACTTTAAATGTTTTATTTATTTATTTAAATTAAATTTTTAAATGCCGAATGATCTACTTTTGTTATCGTTAATTATTGCCTGTATAGCTGTGTTAGCCAGGACGTAAGGACGACTAACCAATGAGAGTTGTGTATAAAAGTCGTTTCCCATTGGCTGGAATTCAAAATGTAAAAAAGACATGGGTTTTCGAATTCAGTTACGAGAGACTCTGTACGACTGAAAGATATTTACTAGAGTTCAAATTAAAAGCCAGTTTTAAGATCGAAGTTGTAATTATTCAAGAGCCTTACATCATCATAGCACTCTCTTCAGATGCATGTAGAAGCATGGAAGCAGAATACTTAGGATTGATAATCTCCTAGTAAATATCGCAACTGGTAACACAATCTGCAATTATAGTTGGCACCACTGGGACGTTCTGGTTTCCCTAGAAAATCTTATTTAATGTTTTTTTATTTGATTTTATGACTTGGTTTCAAGACCTTTAAGCCACATGTGTTTGGGATATTCAGCACTAATAGTTATAGTTAGTAGTCTCTTAGGTTATCAACTGATGCTATTCAATGGAGTACTTTTGATAACTGTACAGGCCACATTTGACTGCATAGTTCATATTTAAACTATTAAAGTTCTACAATTACTGTTCATTTTAGGGTAATTTTGGACATTTTTTAAAAATGAAACGGCACAACACAATTTCCCCTTTCAGTGTCCCCAAAAACCCCCTCAATGAATGTTTTATTACTTAAAATCTTAAACTATTAATGTATAGACGGAGCCTGCCTAAATAAAACGGTAAAATTAAGAGAAGCATTTTTACAAACTTGTGTTGCATAAACTTGAATAACGCGTTTGCGTACGTGTAATTCACTGCAGCGCGATTGGCATCCTATTCCAAAATTGGTATCCCTTATCCGGCTTCACTTTTAGGGTCCGAGACTCCGTCTTGCTATTAATGGTCTAAACTTAATATAAAAAAAAGCATTAGTGATCAGGATCCAGTTTCCAGTTCCCCCTTCGAGGCCGGTATATAGGTATGGTATTGATAGCATCCTTCAGTTGGGCTGTCAGCTTGTTTACTATATTCCAGCAACAAAATATGTTTTTTGAACAGTATTTTTTTTTTAATTTTAATGATAAAGTGGAAATGTTCAATTGTAGTAGAGTAAAACCTTATGTCACAAGATGTCCACCACAGTAGTCATGAGAACCATAGTGTATATTAATATGTCATAGACAATCGTCATAGATAATACTTTTAGTCGATTTATCAGATGATTCGATTTATAATTAAATTACCATTTTCTACCGGTTAGTTAATTTTACAAGCCCACTAAATTATCATCTAGATAATTTAGTGCATCAGTAACTAATTATTATAATTGTTTTTATGATCCTGGCAACACTATGATGTAATTGCTATTTTTACGAATTATGCAATGTTATTGTTTTGTAGGGTAGCATTTTCGTGTAGACGATGTTCATTGCTTACTGTGCTGTGTGAATATTCACATCAAAGGCTGAACAATAAAGGGGAAACCCTGTCCAAATAGTTAATAATCTCTCCTTGCATTTTACACTTAGTAATACAACATTATAACGATTTTTTTTTAAATACTATAAACCACCGGTGCCATTTCTATCTCCGTGCAGGAACCAGCCAGCCAGGTGGTAGGGCAATTGCCCGACTGGATGGCTACCACCCCTGGACTAGAGTATGCCGCGATAACAACTTTGAGTTGCGTTCCGGCCAGTGGCCAGGTTTCAGTTTCTCCTTCACGGCCGGCAGCACATTGGCAACACCTCTGGTATTGCTAATGTCCATAGGCGACGGTAACCACTTTCCATCACAATTGGGCCGTCAGCCTGACTGCTGTGCTTGAGCAATAAAAAAAAATCTTCATACACACGGATTTCCGGTACACCGGTAAAAATTCCTATATGTATGTATGTATTTATGTATGACACAGGTTTTCTGAGTGCTTTCCGTACAGGGCTTAGGGCGGTAACTCACTGGAATTTCGGTTAGATTAATTTTAAACTGTTCTTTTCTGAACAAATTTGTATTATCTATTATTTATTATAATTATTATGTATCTATAGTGTGTGTAATAAGTCTGTAGAGAAGCCGAGTTGGTACAGTCAGTTTAAAAATGACAAAATAGTGGGAGCTATTTTCAATCAGCAGATTCCTAAAACGTAATTCTTAGAATTTTTGTGTTCGTCTATTAGAACAACAACGACCTTGAGTTGTTAGTGGTGAGGTTTCAGTCTCTTTTGAGAGCCTCCAGAGAGTGGCAGCACATTTGCAGCACCTTTGATGTTACAAATGTCTATAGGCAATGGTAACCGCTTTCCATCAGGTGGGCCGTGAACTCATGCAATAAAAAAAGATCTCCTCTGTTCCCAGGTTCAGGCAGAGGATTTTTACTACTTTTTTATTAATTTCATTTTTGTTTCTTTTTCATTTATGGGAAAATAAATGTAGGGATTTTTATTTCTTTTTTGCCTCACACAATATTGTGTTGGAAATACTTACTTTTCTGACGTGATATATGTGATTTTTTTATAATTATTGGATTTGCTTTCGACCTAGGCGAATTCCTTATTATTAATTTTGTCTTTATTTTTATTTTTTGGTGATCTATGTCATATTATGTATTCTTTAACTGAATTTATTGTCTTATTTCTATATTATCTACATGTATGTATTAAGTTACACATGTGAAATTTGTAAAATTAAGATTCGTTATAACAAATTCTGTTCTTATCTCGCTTACAGTGTACACCCAGCCTTAGAGTAACATCCGTCCTGAACATACGATTAAACATAATACTCCTTTATCTCCGCAAGTAGGTGAAGCTTTTGTTACGAACACACAAAGGCTTAGGATTATCACGAAAGGACTTTTATGTATTGATACAAGGTTTTTTGGATTCGGCGTTATAAAATGTATACTATATATTGTTACGGGTTACTATACTAACTATACAAACACAGACACAAATATAACCGAACACAACAACTCCAAACGTAATGCAGAAGGTCGTAACTCAATAAAACGCGCCAAGTCCGCAACTTATTAGATTCCCGATTGTAGTACACACGTCTCGCTTCGCTCGTGGTTCTCGCTTGACTGTCTCTCCCTCCATCGGGTCATCGTTTTATACTGCACAAATGCAATGTGGCCGTATCTAAGTCGGCTTAATCTGCCACACCTGGCTAATGACTCAGCCGCAAACTGCCATAAAAGGGTACAATAAAACAATGGGCTGTTCTCTAGAAACGTATGCCAATAAATAAGTAAACAAAAGAAGACGATCATAAAAGAATTACAACTAGTTCAAATACCGACAGGTAATAAAATGTGTTTTTACAGATATGTAGGTGGAATTTGTTTTTTTGTCGGAGCCTAAGTTGTAAGAATATCGTCATTCACACAATCCATCCATCTCTTACAGTGTAATAAGTCAACCGTAATATTTAGTACAGATAAATAAAATACACAATAAACATAACCTAAAGAACAGATAAAATAAACAAAAACTCAAGGAAAACAGCTAAGGATAAGTTGAAATGATTTTGTCTAGTTTTTATCGCGCACGAGAGTTCAGAACATAATGGCTTACGCATCTTTAGGCTTTTTATTCGGCAAAACGAAAGTTTTGCTTGGAAAAATATATCATTGACACAGATAATATGGTTGTTGTTGTTCGATTCGCCATAATGGTAGACGAAGGTACTAGGTTTCTTTCTTTTATAGCTGGACTATAGCATACAAGCGGACGGTCCACCTAATAGAAACCGCTAAGCCGACACAGCTTCGTCAGATTCTAATAAATTCTAGGTCTTTGATGTCGTGAAACGATAAGGTTACTATGTCAGTTTTACCCTGGTATATTCCATGTACGTGTTGTTATATCGGAAGCTCCAGAGAGCGTCTAAAAAAAACCCTTTTCCGAATTAACACTGTTTAATTATAATAAATTTAAAATGTACACTTTTGAATAGAATTGGAAATTGAACAGAAATTAGAACAGAGATTGAGTTCTGGGAACAGAGGTCCGATCAGGACGGAGGATGGAAACGAACTGACTGGCGGTTGAAACCGTTGGTGAGATCTGCCGAGCAAAACAGGATGGAAACATGATCCAAGTATCATGTTTCTTTATATTTTTATTATTGCCTTTCAACGGACGATTATAACAGTTCCATGAGTTACGCTCCATGTTACGGGAGCTAGCTGATTATATGAGGAATATTTATACCCCCTCCGTTAGGTACTGGTAGAAGAGGTAGGTCCAAGAAACACTGGTTTAAAGCCGTGAGGGATGATTATGCGTACATAATTTCAATGCCTTCATTATTTTATTATATTGAATAAGTTCGCGTTTGACCGATATTGCGCCTGATGTCAGGTGGAAATGCAGTCTAAGGTGGAGCACGCTTACCTAGAAGATACCAGTTCACGCGAGTCTTAAAGACATTTAGATTGTACTTTTCAAGAAAAACAGACGATAGCAAAGAGTTCCTCTCTTCAGCGGTACGTATAAAACTGGAAACATAGCGTTTTGTCCGCTTTTTTGCTATTTCCATCATGTATCGGTGGCGTGAGCTCGTACGTCTGCTTGTCCGGTGGTAAAGGTAAAGGTGAGAGAGAGTAATTCGTGTAATTCCGTGGCATACTCGCCGAAGTATCTAATATATAAAATTCTCGTGTCACAGTTTTCGTTGCCATACTCCTCCGAAACGGCTTGACCGATTTTGATGAAATTTTTTGCTTATCCGGTATCTATGAGAATCGGCCAACATCTATTTTTCATGGCTAAATGTTAGGGGTAGTCCACCCCTGATTTTTATTTTTTATTTTTTAGACAAAATTTTTAATTTATATTTTTTTATGTTACACAAACAAAAATACATACAATCCTCAATCACCCCTATCAGATTTTTAATAACGATATAAGTACTTTAATAATTTTTCTACTTGTTTGTCGTTGATTTGGTCTCGGTAGATGAGCTGTAATCTCTAGATCGTTAAAATAAATAGTTTATAGAAAACTGACAAAGTAATCTTCCATGTTTATTAAAACTGAATAATAATATAGTAATAATAACAGACTATAAAAGTCCCACAGCTGGGCTTGGGTTTCTCATTTTTTTTAGTAATCGGCAGACATGCATAAATATTGTATATCCCCAAATTAAGCAAGTTACGCTTGTGTTATGGGTGATATACAACGGACTACTCTGGGGCCGATCCCAGACACCCAGACCATAGTAAATAACGGAGAAAATACGTGTCCGAAATTTGCTATACCAGGAATCGAACCCGGATCCTCTGCGTTGCAGTGAGGTAGGCCGGCAAAGGCCTAGCCAGCTCAACCACAGAGCCCGTCTTTATAGAGGGATGGACAGTATACCCGCCACGCTGGTCCAAGCCGGATTGGCGGGTTGACACATCGGTTATCTCTCACTCAAATTCCGTACCTTTTTGACTTGAATTTAATTAATAAAAGTGTTTATTGACACTCTTGTTTGTTTTTATGATATTAATATTAATTAATTATTTAATATATTGTTGGTGTGTGTAACTATGTTTGATGTTTTGTTGTATTGAGGTGTACCAATGTCGTGTAGAGTACGTGTTTTGCCTCAATTTACCTAATATTAATATATAATATATATATATATATATATATATATATATATATATATATATATATATATATATATATATATATATATATATTTATATATATATATATATATATATATATAGCCATTATATCAATGTGTTGTATATAAATCGCTTTTTGCGATAAGACCGCCCTTGTACACAACTAGATTCGTTAGTCTCGTTTTTGCTATAAAAACTCGAGAATCGGCTGGACTGATTTGTGCTAAAATTTTCGAGAACGGCTGGACTATTGAATTATTTGTGGAAGTCCAGGGAAGGTTTAAAAGGTGAGTAAATATGAAAAAAATGCTTGGAATTTAGTAAAATCAACAATTTTGCTCTCCCTTAGAAACTATTCCTACCTGTCAAACATTTGATGTTCGTCCCGTCGTTTAGAACTCAATTAAATTTAAAAGTCGTCTAAAAATCAAATTAAATTTAAAAGTGAAGTTTTTATTTTGGTTTTGAATGTCAAAGGTTGATGTTCGCCCCGTCGTTCAGAAATCGATAATAAAGATGTTATATTAATATGTATTGTAAACAAATTTCAAATTAGAACCGTACACTACAAACTTTATTTTCTAAGCTCCTAACCTTTGTGACATAACAATTTTTCAAGCAACAACATGTGTAATTAAAAATAACAATAAAATCTAATGCATATCGAGCATTCTTTAATTATGAATTCTTTTTCTTTTTGTTCCGGTAAAGTTTTGACCACATTTTTGACTAAAGTTGAAACATTCTGCAATTATGATTCAGCTTTTTTATTTATTGATTTCGAGGCGGTACGAAGTTTGCCGGGTCAGCTAGTCGACTTATAAAAAAAAAAAAATGTTTGTGTGTTTGTTCTCGATCTGCTCCTAAACTATTAAGATTGTGATGCAATTATGGTAGCATGTACTGAGGAAGCCCGAGAGAGTTTCTGACTCAAAAAATGTATATAAATAAAAATCAATGTTTGTATGTTTGTCCTCGATGCGCTCTGAAACTATTGATCAGATTCTGATGAATCTTTCGTAAGGTGCCATGAGGACGCCCGCGAGGGTTTCTGGCCCAAAAATCTTTCTTATAAAATTCTCGTGTTCGTGGGTATGGCACTGAACTCTTCCTAAACGATTGAACCAATTTTGAGGAAATTTTGTGTGTGTTTGAGTGGGTCTCGGGATGGTTTACATTCAGAATTGGACCCGGTAAGTGGCGCCGCTGAACTCCTCCTAATCAGCGGGACCGATTGGGATGATTTTTTTGTGTATGTTCAAGTGGATCAAAGAATGGTTTAGATTAACAATTGGTCCCGGTAGGTAGTTAGTAATTAGTGTTTGAGTGGGTCTCGGGATGGTTTAGATTCAAATTTAAAACAGGTAGGTGGCACTGCAATCGTGTTCCGAATATATTTTTTTAGGGCAGGACAATGTCTGCCGGGTATAGCTAGTAAGTTATATAAATCGTAATAGTATAATAGATATATTAGCGTTTATTAAGTGTAAACAAAATACCTCTCTATTTAATTTTCCTTCTGCATATTTCCCCTATGTTTTTTAACCAACCAAACGAAACTCGAACTCGGCTCGTGTTAAAAGCCAACGCGTGGTTTCATACCGAATTCATTGAATTGAATAAACTTTAAAATTTGCAATCGTTACCCCTTTGTATAGACAGTCCGTTTTAAAATCAATTGAGCTTTTTATGAAATTTATATGACTGTAATTGCTATTGTATCTCTTTGTTGGTTTCGTTTCATTACTTTTTTTATGCTTGAGTAGATACAGCAGACAGGCTGATAGAAAGCGGTTACTAACATGTATGGACTTTCGTAGGACCAAAGGTTTTATGTGGAGGATATTAAAATTATATACATTAGAGCAGAGAAGACAGTTTATTTTGGTATTCACTTGAAAGTGGTTTAAAATCTTATGTACGTAATGATATTTTTTTTTATTAACAACTCTACGGACTCGAGTTCCGTACCCTTTTTAACGGACTTCCAAAAGGAGGAGGTTCTCAACTTGAATGGTATTTTTTATTTTATGTATGTACTCCTATTACTCTGACATTTATGATCCAATTTACGTGATTATTTTTTAGTTCGATGCACAATAGTTGCCATTTGGTCCCCTAAAAATTTAACATAGTTTGGCCCCGTGGTTTTCATTTTATGAACATTGTTTTATGAAAAAATATTCTGTTCCCGTTTCTTGGGACCTATATTTTTTAAGGCGCGCGGCACCTTTCGTAGGCCTACCCATACCTACACACTAAAAAGTAACAAATAAAAAAACTTCGTTTAAAAAAACCGACTTCAAAAACTAAAAAGTATAAAATAACTTATTTCTAAAGCTATTTTTAGTTGTAATATCTTATTTTTAATATATATTATCTAAAAGTTCTTGAAGTCGGTGCGAAGTAAAACATACAAATTACTAAGCGCCAACTTTAAGATGCTTAAGATAATATTTATTAAAAATAAGATATTACAATTAAAAATAGCTTTAGAAATAAGTTATTTTATACTTTTTAGTTTTTGAAGTCGGTTTTTTTAAACGAAGTTTTTTGTACAACTTAATTTCTATAAAAGTTTTTAGAGTTCATACACGCTCATTGTTTATATTGTTTGTTTGTGACTTTGTGTGGTGTGATAATACATATTCAAATTCAAATGTTTTTATTCAAAATAATTTCCACTGGAGAATACTTTTTGAAGGTCTTACATACATACGTGTTATCGCTGTTTAAAGGAGAAGAAGCGGCAAGAAACTCCCCAGCAACAAGTCAAGCAAAAAAAAATCCTTATAATTCTTTATTCTTTATTGTACACAAAATAGTTACATATAAAATTACAAAACTCTTTGCCTTTATTCGTGCAGGAACGGAGAAAGAATACAATTTCTTGCGGCCGGGCGGCCTGTCGTAAGAGGCGACAAAACAACCCACACCTAGGTGGTAGGGTATTGACCCGTGTGGATGGCTACCACCCCTATTTTGGTGTTACAAATGCCCATAGGCAATGATAACCGCTTCCTATCAGGTGGGCTGTCTGCCTGTCTGCTGAACTCAAGTAATAAAAAATAAATAAAAAAATATATGATGTTGGGTGTAGCGCGTTATTTGTGATGTAATATTGTTTTTAATTGTTAATAACGTTACATATTGCCAGATAAAGTATGTATATATACTAATATGACTATTTGTTAAAGGAGTTACTTTAAACCTTATAAATAAGACGCATTTGCCCACAGTCCATAACTTTAATATTATCCAACTTTTAAATATATTCTACTAGAGGTTTCGGCAGACGTTGTTCTGCCCTGAAAAATAAAAATGTTGGACCCGATCCCAGCGCCACCTATCGGTTTCAATTGTGAATCTAAATAATCCGGAGACCCACTCAAACACACACAAAAAATTTCATGACAATCGGTAAAGTCGTAAGTTATGAGCGTACATACCTTTCTACAATTCATTTTTATTTATATAGATAGTTGAGTTTACTCTAGATAGTAGGTTAACTTCTGCTGCGTACCTCTTGTTTAAAGAGCAGGTGGTACAGGTTACATTGTATTAATTTTTTATCTATTTGCCCTTGGAAGATTCACTTCATTTCATATCGCAAACTATCCCATCCCCCGTCTATCTGTAACCTACACAAATGACAAAACTTGACAAATATGACAAAAATATGAAACGAACAAAATGGACGGAATGGACGAAAATCACAAAACCTATAAAAACCTCACTTTCCAGGATAAACTTTACACAAATCTATCCCAAAATTTATCCCATTATCCGGGATGACAAGTATCCCTTGGCTACCCTCGGTAATAAAAATACATATATACCGAATTTTAGGCAAGTACGTCCAACAGTTTTTCCGTGAAAGCGTAACAGACAGACAGACATAGTCACTTTCGCAAAACTATAATATTCATTGAGATATAAAAATGCGGCTTGCGTATGCTTGGGTCTAGAAATTTCGAAAAATAGTAAATGAATTTACTTCTCTGATGATGAATGTCAAAATGAGTCATGGTGACGTGTTCGGTTTTAGCTGGTATAGGACAAAAGACAAATGACACGCGTAATACTACTCGCTGAACAAAGATCGAAAATCCCTGTCAGTCCCGCCTTAATGAACTTGTCCTAGAAGGGAATTTACGATGTCCTTTTGTGCCTTTTAGCCCTACATCCGGCATTAAGCAAGTACTACTGGACTCCTCTCATTCTATACAGTGAAAAGAATAATTTCTGACAATTATTAAAAATGGTAATTAAATTGTTCGCTTATTAAAGATCTAAGTTTATATTGCGATGCTATGAAAGGCCAGATAAGTAATAAGTTCTCAGTTATATTGAATTAAGATCTATGTAACAGTTAGTTCGCAATAAAATGATTTGATTTGAATATCTGAAGTATTAAAAGTCGTCACAAATAATATAAGCACTAAAACATGAAATAATAATTACTGACATCATATAAAAAATAGATTAATTACAAACATCTTTTGTTTAGCTATAAACCTGCGCTTATTAAAAAAGGCGGGGGCAAAAGTAGTTTTTACTGTTTGAACAGTTAAAGGATTCTACTGTTTAAACAGTTTAAGAACCGGGCCCCTAAACACTAAAAATAACTGTTTTGCCTTGACTGTTTAAAAACATTTATATTTACCGGTATTCTGGTAATCCGTACTCTTTCTTTTTATCAGTGTAGGTTCTCGCATATGTGCACCATACACATTCGCCTGTGGAACAGTGGTAATCGACCCAGGAGACCACGGTATTTCTTACCGCCGCAGTGCCGGCAGATGGTCACGCCACGTCACCTTGAATGATGTGTTACGGTGGGCACTTGCCATCTCTAACGTCCGGCTTTAACGTCAACCCTCAGTGAGAGTTGTGTGTTTGTGCCGTTTGCTGTTGAAACGCTTGGACCATGGGGTTCTGAGACCATGAGTCTCTACCAAAATTTATCAGAACGACTCATCGACTCTTCAGGTGCTTGCTCAAAGGGGGCCTACCTCGGGCAATGGATCAGTATGGCGCTCCAGTGAGGGTGTAATGTATGTAAATTGTGGGTAGTTTTGTATTTTACAAATGAGTTATTCCAACTGTCGACGAAAAGATAAAATTAAAATAAGTATTTAGTAAAATGCCTTTCGGAAAGTTATACGAATTTGATATACATGGTCGTGCTAATTGGGACGCGTATGTAAGGCTCGTGGAACAATTTATTTTGTTGAACGACATAAAGCGCGAGTTACGCGTGGTCACGTTGGTCACCCACGTCGGAGCAGCAACGTATCAGGTCACGTGCGACCTGTGTTCACCCAAGCACCCGGAGGAACAAGATTTTAAGGAATTGGTCAAGTTAGTACGTGATCACTTAGAACCAAAGAGACCGGCAAATAGCTGAGAGGCATGTATTTCGACAGCAACGTCAGGCGGAGATGACGTTCGGTTAGTTATTCCAGAGGGTAGCCAGCCTTCTGGGCACTTTATCCATAGAAGACGGTGATTTAGGATCAGTATTCTACTTATAGTCTTGAGGGACTATGGGTAGAATACAATATAAATAAGTTAAGTTGTCTTTTTTGTATTAGTTTATAAACTCAATATAAAACTTATTAAATTATAATCACGTCAAAATTCTATCTCAAGTTTTGTAAAGTTATTTAAAGTTATAATTACTAACATAAATTTAGTGGTAATCGTTACTAGTACCTCCAATACTCAATGTGAAGTCTTTAAAATTTAGCATACTCAACTAGCTTGTAAGAAATAAACAACAAAACTTAATATTAGTCTTTTTATTGCACGAGGTTGGCAGACAGGCAGACGGCCCACCTGATGGAAAGTGGCTATCATCGCCTATGGATATTTATAATACCATTAGCGCTCACAATGTGCTGCCGCTCTTTAATAGTATAAGTACTGCATTGGAGTCGTACTTGAACGCGAAGAAGAAAAATCCCTGGAAACGAGGTGAGTATTAGTTTCTGGTTTCCAAAGCAACTGTCTGCCAAGCCTCTTGAATACGGTAGTCTCGTAATATTTGAATTAGAGTCGGCCGACCCAATAAGTAAGGCAATTGGGTATAGATCTTTAGAGAACGTCGTTGGCCCTGTGAGCTCGCTTCGTAGCATGGTAGAAGCGATGCTCCAGGGTCAACATTCCTGGCTTGCGGTTTCCTCCTTCTGCGAATCCATCATGTCACAGAAGAAGGCCGCTGAAAGAGCGAGGGAGGAGGACGCGTACGCGGACCCCGTCTGCAGGAGGCGGACCGGCGGTCGCAGGCGCCGCTACGCGCATCTCCTTCTCCCATAGTTACCGTCACAGGGGCCGCTGTCACGGGGTGACAGCGGACTTCCCCCCCTACTGTACGAAGTGGGTCACTTTGCTCCCCGGGGTGGCCCAGTTACAGAGCGTAGGGGCGTCATGGTGCAGTTACTCTGTACGAGATCTCGTGACGTCCCGTAAAAGCGCTATAAATGGGGCGCAGGTTTAGGTTTAGTGGATAGTTTGGTGGCCGTTTCTCGCGACAGCTGCGTTGCAGAAGCGAGCGTGGAGAACCGGTCGCTGAGAGTCCCACACACCCTCGATTCAGGCATTATGCCTGCATTTTGACCCTTCCCTGAAGGACCCGAGAATGGTGTCCAAAGACATTCCCTTTGCGTTATCAAAAAAAAAAGGCGTTGCTGTATTTGGCGAGGGAAAACAGCTTATTTACACGTAGATAATAATATTTATAAATAAACGGTAAGTTAAGGATTAGACTCTTCTTTGTAAGTCGCTTTGTATAAAGCGAAACACTAAACTAGCGAATATCGTGAAAGACAACTTTCCAAGCGTAATGGTTTAGAAAAAGATACATACCTAGAGGTAACAGACATAGGGATGGGAAAGTGTGCACGATACCGAAACTATTTATACGAAAAAACGATGTATGTATTACCACACATTGCTCATCGACAATTACTCATTGACATACTATATTATAAAGAGCTAAAGTTTGTGAGTTTGTTTGTAGGGAGTGATGTCTTGAACTAGTGAAGCCATTTTGTAAATGCTTTCACCAGCAGAAAGCTACATTATTCCTGAGTGACATAGGCTATATTTGATAGTGATTAAATAATGTTTTTAATGACGCCCGGCGAAGTGGACATATTAGATTGGGGAAAAAGTTTCTTCGCATTTTATATAAAAATTCAAAAGGGTTTTTATAAAGTTTATTTACATTTCACTAAAGTATGTAGGTGCCATTTTGTTGGATAACTTTTTGCCATCTTATAGGTAGGGACGTGATCCCATTGCTATAAAAAATTTGGGGCTTTAATCAAAAAACTGCGACAAGTGGTTTTGGCAGTCCTCTCGTGATGTTAACCTGACACTGCCTAAGGAATTCTGCAGAGACCGAAACAGCTGAAAATCTGAAGGTGCAAGGTCAGGACTATATGGCGGATGCATTAAAACCTCCCAGCCAAACTCTCGTAATATTTGCTGAGTGGCTGAAGATGTGTGAGGTCCAGCGTTATCATGGCGAAAAACCGCACCCCTTCTGTTGATTAATTCCGGCCGCTTTCTCTCAACTTTTTGCTTTAATCTCATCAGTTGTTCGCAGTACAGTTCAGAATCGATGGTCCTGCCTGGCGGTAACAGCTCATAATGAATAATGCCCTTCCAATCCCACCATACACACAGCATCACCTTGTTGCGAGTTAACCCAGGTTTCGCCACAGTCTGTGAAGCCTGAACGGCCTTTGACCACGATCTTTTTCGCACGTTCTTGTCGTACGTGATCCACTTATCATCACCAGTTATCAGCTTCTTCAAAAATGGTTCGGTTTCATTACGTCGTAATAAAGAATCACGAATGAGTACACGGTTGATTAGGTTTCTTTCAGTGAGCTCATGAGGCACCCAAATATCGAGCTTTTTTGTGTACCCAGCTTTTTTCAAATGCGCCCAAACCGTTTTGTGGTCAATTCCCAGTTCTCCAGCTACATCGTAACTACTAATATGCCGATCTTGCTCCACTTTTTCAAAAATGGCATCTATTTTATCCGTAACAGGGCGACCAGAGCGACGTGCATCTTTGATATCAAAATTTCCGGATTGAAAACGCTTAACCCAAATTTGCGCTACTCTCACAGATACTGCATTAGGTCCATAAACATCACAAAATTTTTTCGCCGCTTGTGTTGGATTTTTACCTTTTTTGTAGCAAAATTTTAAAATGTATAGAATTTCTTCATTAGATTCACTCATTTTAACAATAAGAAAATCAAATGAAAATCACACATTTTCCTAATTTGAATTTAGAATTGTCTTCTTTAAAATTAAAATTTTTAATGATACCAAAACCAGCCAGATACAAACGGTATAGCCAAAGAGATCTTATTACAAATTCATACATACTATATGCAAAAAGACTTTTTCCCCAACCTATTATATACCTAACTATTCTTACTAATCCGACTGGTAAACTATAGTAACATATTTTTATTATCACCAATTGTAGTAAAATATTAAAAAGTACATTATAGAGTTTAAAGATGGACAGAATTAAACTTAACTTAAAAGTAAATTATTTTAGTTTGTTGAGACATAGAAAAGAACCATAAAGCTGAAGAGACGAATAAAGATTTTAGTAGTGGCTACACATGATTCCAATACATTTTAAAAGGTCAATTAGTTTAACTCATAACGATTTAAAATATATAACTCACTCCGTTAGCTCAATAACCCGATGCGCATCGCATCGCCTTCGACAGAAAAACTAGTCACTTTTCACTATTTTTCCAATAGTATTTTGGATGACTTATAGCCGGTTCCTATATCTTGCTATTCATTCACTTTCCCTACCATCGGCTGAATTTTGACATTAGATGTATGGAGATTATGTCTGATAGTAAGGCAAATGAACAGTCGGCAAGATATAGGAACCGTGCTTGAGTGGATGACGATCTAACGGTTATCTTAAATATACCCTATCCAAACAATTTGACTAATATAAGCTTATAAAACACAATATTGCATCAACCACCTACGTTAGTCACTAGGGAAATGACATGCAATACGTTAATATCATTTAGCACCTCGACATGTTGAAGATTCTACTCTTCGTAGATTGATTGATTATGCTGATGCCAGTTATATTGACTGTTGGTCAATACGTTACGTTAGTCTGTTTACGGTTCATATTTGGGTTGCACAAATATGACCACGTTTCCGAATATCGCAAGAAGCTTAAATGGTCACCTATTCGCCTTCGCGAGAATATTCACTTACACTCTCTTTTGTACAATATCCTTTTTGATCCTCATACCCCTCCGTGTTTAAAGGAACGTTTTGATTTCCTACATCTTTCTCATTCCCGTTATTTGCGCTCTCCAATCTCTCCTTAATGATACAATGTATACATTTCTTCCTTTGTTGATAACTCTTTCACGGTACAGGCTGTCCGTTTATGGAACTCACTGCCACTCAAAATCAGACAAGCTAAATCCATATTGTCTTTTAAACTGATGGTTACCAATTATCTTTGGTCCTCGCAATTCTAGAACATGCTGCTGATTCTATATATATATGTAGTATGATATATCTTATTTTTGTACAGTATATAAAGTATATTATTATTTCTTTTTTACTTATTCTGGGAATGTTTCATATTATTTATTGTCTTCACCGCCACTGTTGACTTAATATTTTCCTTAATTTAGGGGGTTACCTGGAAGAGATCGCTTTAAGCGATAAGGCCGCCCTCTGTTTAACATTTACTGTACCTAGTTTTAAGAACTTACTTTTAATTTTTGGTGAACAATAAAGTGTTTTCATTCATTCATTCATCATTCATTCTAATTTTTCAATGTTTTATATATTACAAAAATGATTCATGTCTTAAACAGGAGTGTTCACAAATTATTGTATGCACGATGGTAGGTACAACAATTAGGATGCATGCATTATGTTTGACCAATTAGGCATAGAAATATCACATTAATTATAAATAAAAATTAAATACCCTTATAAGAATGTCACAATAATCCAAAAAGTCTTTTAATAAATAAAAATAATTACTAAATGAAATCTATAGTAATGAATATTATTTTTAAATATTTGTAACGAGTGAACTCAAAAACTACTGGACCTATTTCAAAAATTGTTTCACCATTAGAATGCTTTTTTTTTCAGGCGGGGATAATGCATTTCGCACATACCGGGTCCTTTGCTAGGGATTAGACCGTTGTTGATCATGGAGGCTTTCCACTGAGCCAATCCAAACAATAATCAACCGGCTTGTGTGGAGACTCGATTAATCAATACTCCACTAAAATCACCCTCCTCCCATGTGCCCCGCGCTTATGAGTAGGAAAGGCATGAGATACAGAACGTAGTTACGCTCACACCGATTCTAGCGCACAAGTGCTTGAGAATGCCCCAGGAGAGGCAAACTCACTTCGTCAACAGGGGTGAAGAATCCTCTGCTCCCTAGATGCTAGAAGGCCACCATTAGAATGCTACATTATCTTTGAGTAACATAGGATATATTTATTATTAGAAAAAATTAGGGATCCCTACTAAAACTTCAATAATGTAACAAGCCAAGGCGTAAAAAAATGTCGAAAAACCACCCGTGCGAAGCCGGGACGTGCCGCTAGTATTATATAAAATTATTATTGTTCATATTCGATTAAGAATAACCTATTTAGTTTATATTTTGAGTTTGTTATGTAATTTTATGGGAAAAGAATACCTACTTGTAATATGGGATCTTATATTATACTTTTTTTTTGTAGGTAATATAAATATAATACAATGCAAGAAAACTTAACTTATTCGACTATAAGTAGAATACTGAGCCCAGATCACCGTCTTTTTTAGGTAATTTTTAATATTTATAGTGATTTCATATATCCGACTTCAAACATTTTTTAGAATATTCGGTTTTTAGCCGAAAATAGAATTGCTATAACATCCCTAAAGGGTTCGTAGGCGAGACCGGCGTAAAGTACTATCGCTTTGGTGCCGGTTTGCCGGTTCATTTGTTTGTCCCGGTAACTCGTGACGTCATAACCTGAGTTTACCGCACCATTTGCTAGTGAATGTGGCGTATAGAACTAATCTTTGAAGGATACTAGGTATGTATATAAGTTCTTGAAAGTGCTTATGAATATATATGCTGGTATCTTATATCTTAGTATATATTGATTTTCTCCACTAGTGGTAGAAAGAACTAATGACTTACTACTACTGATATAGTATATTCATTAGTTCTTAGGGTCTACTCGATTGTTGTGATACCACCATCGTTTACTCCGTGCAGGAATGGAGAAAATATACAATTATATTTTCTTAAGTTTTCGCGATTAGTGTACATAATAAAACTACGTTTTAACGGTTTTAAGCGCGGTAAATTATTTGTTTTTTATTATTCCAACGTCTCGGCCACTTTTCAGTAGCCGTGATCACGGAAGACAAGGATGTCAAGCGTCAATGAGTGTTGTTAAAGTTTTATTTAGCCAACCGCCAATATGTTCTTTTTAATTATTTAATTTTAATTTTGTTTATGGTTATTGTTTACTCTATGGAGCCTTTGACACTTGACATCTTTGTCGTCCGTGATCACGGCTACTGAAAGTGGCCGAATCGTCGGAATAATAAAAATCAAATAAATTACCGACCGCGCTTAAAACCGTTAAAACGTAGTTTTATTAAGATACAATTTCGTGGGCCGGGCGGCATGTTGTAAGAGACGACAAAACAACCCACAGTCAAGTTACACTTTTTACCAACTATTCTCGACATACCACTACCCGTATCTCTACAAATAAAGATTCATTCATTCATTCAGGTCAGGCGGTTAGGCATTTGCCTGTATGGATAACTACCAATCCTGGTCTAGAATATGCCGCCATAGCAACTTTGAGTTGTGTTCCGGCATTAGTGGTTAGGTTCCAGCCATCCTTTAGAGAGCATCAGCACATCGGTAGCATATTTAGTGTTATAAATGTTCATAGGCGATGGTAACCGCTTTACATGAAGTGTGCCGTCTGCTGAACTCGTGCAATAAAAAACATGCTCTCACAGAACATCGGCGTCAAATGGTTTGCCTTGAGTTAAATGTATTTAGTACGGTGAGTGGGAACTGCTCACCCAATTCTCCCTCCCTCTACCCTATCTTCGCTATTCCATCCCGCCTATTCCATAGCCTCTATACCATCCTAAATCCTGGCAACACGTTGACGTCGCCTCTGCTGTTGCAAATATCTATAAGCGATGGTACCATCTTTCCATTAGGTGGGCCATGAATGATATAAACTTAAATTTAATTTAAATGGTAAGTCATTTTGTCCGTGCAGGAACGGAGAAAGAATACAATTTCTTTCAGCTGGGCGGCCTGTCGTAATAATAGGCAAAACAACCTACAGCCAGGTGGTAGGGTATTTGCCCGACTACCCCTGCTCTAGGGTATGCCACCATAACAGCCTTGAGTTGTGTTCCGGCATCAGTGACCAGGTTTCAGTCTCCCTTAAGAGAGCAGCAGCGCATTTGTAGCACCTTTGGAGTTACAAATGTCCATAGGCGATGGTCCCGCTTTCCATCAAGTGGGCCGTCTGCCTGTCTGCTAAACTCCTGAAATAAGAAAAGGTAAAAGAATAAATAGTAAGATATAGAAACCCCGACATAAGGGATCATTTGCAACTAATAACAGAGAAAAAAAGAAGAGAAGGTGAGGTGCAAAATTAGTAAGTTGAAGTGGCAGTTGGCCGGTCACATCTGTCGCAGGACCGATGGCCGATGGAGCAGACGAGTTGTGGAGTGGAGACCGATTGTGGATGGATTGACGACCTTCGCAAGGTCGCCCGTAGGCGCTTGACGAGGAAGGCAGAGGACTGTGATAAGTGCCGCCCTAAGCCCTACATCCAGCAGTGGACTGTGATTGGCTGACAACGACGACGGCGCTCGTCTTATTTGAATGTAAGTGTATTATTGTTACCAGCGAGCGCAATTCTTTACTATACAATCCAATGAGCTTTATAGGAGGTCCATTGAAATATTTTTATTACTGAGTTCCTTGAAAATATAAAATTTTCATTTTATAACCGCACATAAACATACACCAAGCCAGTTTTATCATAACTTTTATGGAGATTCAAATTTATGTGTATGTATTTTGGATACCAGAGCTACATAATAATATGTAGTATACTCCCGCAGGCAGGCTTTGTGCCGAAGCCTTAAGTAAGTAGCGACATCTCGGACCTGACTCCACGGGTCAAGGCAAGGCCTCCGTGCTTGCCTTAGCCAGCCGGCACGGAGTGGAGATCGCTAGAGCTAAGACTTAAGCTTCAGGGTGGACGTGATAAATGGTATAACGTCACCATTTATCGTTTCACGCGGCTTAGCCGCGCTTTATTGAAACTCTTGTATTATATAAAGATAAACTCTTGGCGTGGGCGGGAGCGGGGATAAAAGAGAAGGAAAGGACTTACAGGATAGGTCACCGCACCAGACGCTACGAACGATGCGGGCTTCGCAGCGCCAGGCACGTCTTCCTCGTGATCCTTTCTTCGCGTCTTGCTGTTCCTTCGACGAGTGGATTAGCTGGGTACGGCACAGCGGGTACCTTCCAGCGCGCGGGTTGATGTAAGCGGGTGTAAAATGTGGCAGAACACACAAAACGCGGCGAGGTTTGCGCATTGGCAAAGCAGCGGCGCGGACAGTGGTCGGACGTAGACTATGTCACATTACATAGTGACAAATGTGGCGAAAGAAAAAAGAAACAAAGAGGCGGTGACCATATAGGTCGGCGTTAACAACCTTCAGTGAAAAATTGTTTGACTGATGGTGAAAACCATTTAAAAATCCATTGCATGGTTTAGGAGTTAGCAAATATACAGACGCGGAAAGCAACTGTGTTTTATATTATGTAAAGTTGAATATCCAATTAAGTCTTCAGTGATAAGGACCTTATTTGGTCCTGCCTATAATAAGTAGGTAAAACATCGCTCCGCTGATTTTGTTGGCTACCCTCTTTCTGTGTGAGGCGACGGCCCATGACAGCAGGGTAAAGGCAGCCATTTTGGATGCTTGCTGTCAACCACAACGACATGGCGCCGCGCGCTCATCCGTTTTTTACAAATCATATAATTGTACTTACTGGCCGTGCCAATACCTTTGATTAAGACTTATACTGTGTACAAAGGGATAGCTTCCCGAATGCAATCTTTACCGAGCCAGAAGAGGGCTGATCTCAAAGGTCTGTGGAGCTTCTGCTTTCATAGTATGTACAGTTTGTACACTTGCTCTTGCTTGTAATGGTGGATGCTGGCAGTAGTTGGTGGAGTGCTGGTGCTTTCTTGTAGGATGGTGAAGAAAATACACCTTGTTGCTAACAGGGATTTATTCCCTGGGTTCAACTTAGTGGTAGTTGAAGTCGTATGTTACGACTAATAGCAACTCGTAGCTACTCAGTAGCGACTCGATAGCAACTCAATCACAAAGTATTTGTGAGCATTATTGTCAGCAAAACGCTGTACGTTAAACCCTAGATAGTGCAACGGTCATGTCCGCTATACAGTCCAAAAAATCGAACTAGCATAGTCTGTGGGTTAGAACATCCCACAGACACATTTGTATTGGCCTCAAGGCAAAAAAAAATTGAAAATCATTCCCTGTGCAAAGACAAAGAATGATACGAAAAATGTGTGGGTGTTTGTTGTTTATTAATGCGAATATCTCTCTTTGTTGGGTCATTACCACTCAAGTCTCAGGTTAAGTGAACTTAAGTAACCCTCAAGTTTGCAGCTAATATTTTTCTCGTGACGAAAACTCTTATCTAGACCTTAATGTTTAATACCAGCGTGTGCAAGTCACGTGGGCTTTTTATTGGTTGCCTACACCTGTGTAATAAGAGTACTGCTGGCTTTTATACTGTCCCATCGCCAGGAACCTTCACTCACACCGTTCTGTAATGGGCACGATAGAAAAAGGTTTCTATACAGATTAGCGATATAGTCCAGTCATATTAAGGGTTTCATCTCAGAATGAGAGATAATAAACTGTAAACTTGTACACAGCTTCATTTTGGTGTTATAAAAGTTGTCTGAAAAGCCTAATAAAATCGCGGCTTCTATAGTTCCAATGATGTTAAATCTTATATATAAAAATGAATCGTAGAAATGTATGTACGAGCATAACTTGAGAAAGACTTTACCGATTTTGATGATATTTGTTTTGTGTGTTTGAATGGGTCCCCGGATGGTTTAGGTTCACAATTAGAACCGGTAGGTGGCGCTGAGATCGGGTTCTCGAATCCTCCTAATCACCTGGAGCGATTTTGTTTTTGTGTGTTTGTGTGGGTTCCGGGATGGTTTAGAATCATAATTAGAACCGGTAGGTGGCGCTGAGATCGGGTTCTAGAATCCCCCTAAACACTTAGACCGATTTTGGTGATTTTGTTTTTGTGTGTTTGAGTGGGAGCCGGGATGGTTTCGATTCACAATTAGAACCGGTAGGTGGTGTTGAGATCAGGTTCTTGAACCCTCCTAAACACCTGGACCGATTTTGGTGATTTTGTTTTTGTGTGTTTGAGTGGGTGCCCGGATGATTTAGATTCACAATTAGGACCGGTAGGTGGCGCTGAGATCGGGTTCTCGAATCCTCCTAAACAGCTGGACCGATTGTGTTTTTGTGTCATGAAACAAAGTCTTTTAGGAATTGAGAAAATATGGCGGTACAAAGTTCGCCGCGTCAGCTAGTAGTTGTTATAAAAATTGTAGAGCATAAAATTTGCGACAAATTTTGTCTTAAATTTTTTTTATACACCCAACCGTTTTTGATATAGAGGACAGAGAGCCCGCAGCGTTCAGCCGTACTCACTGTAATGCTAGGTCTAACGTGCAATCTCAGTGAATAACACCTTGTATAAAGTTATTTCATTGAAATACCATCTATACATATAATAAAACTGTAGAGGTCGAATTTCCGTACAATGAAAAAAAATGCTAAAAACCGAGTCAGGGGGATGTAAGAAGTGAAATAGAACTAATTTTGAATTTTTCTATTTTTTTTCTCTGTTTGACTTCTATATGTTATTGTATCAGATTAGCAATAAAGATTTATTATTATTACAAAAAATATTACTAACTTATACTGAAAGTTAGCAATTAATTCTTTAAATTATGTTGTAGTTTTAAAAATGTTTCAAAACGAGGTACATCGTGATTATCAAAAAAAAACTATAAATAAAATAATTTATTGTTTACAATGGCATGTCCATGCCATCTATTCCTATATAAATTTATTATATATTCTATTTTAAGATGGGAATGTATTTTTGACAAAATAATTCAAATAAAAATTATTATTAACTAAAAAAAAATATCAAAATGGCTGTGGAACCCTATAAATGTTGCCTTTTAAAACTATCGCACAAAAATTTGCCAAATAAACCCAATGTCTGTATAAGTTGACATTTTACCTTGTATCAATGAAGGTTGTACATTTGTTAAAGTCCCAGGTAAACAACATAATATAAAATGCTGGTAATATTTCGTCCAGGAGCACCGTGCTCTATCTCGGTAATGTCTTCATTATTGCCAGTATAAAGCTTTTAGGTAATTTTCAAATTCATTAGACTATTATGGCTATAGCTTCCGTGAAGGATTATTGTGGTTGAGTGTATTTTAGAAATAATATAGTATTGTTACGAGCTACAGGACTCGAATTAAAATGCTGTTGGAATGACTATAGAATTTATTAGAACTGTACAAGCACGTATAAAACAGGTACATTAAATATAACTGGATACAACCAGTACAAACTGCACGATTAAATAACACACGCAAAGTCCGTCACTATATCGCTTATCGAATGTACGTCTTGCTCGTATCGTAATCCTCGCTTGACTGCCCCACGCCTCCGTTCCGGCATTGTTTTATACTGCACGGTGCAATATGTCTACCTCACCGCGTGCACCCGATTTCCCGGAATCACACCTGGCCACTGCCTACTGGAACAGATTATAATACACTATAGGCGGCTTTTCTAATTACAAATATTAAATGCAATGTAATAAAACTTAGAGTTAATGGCCGCAGGTGTTCATTCGCATTTGTTGTTGTGCTTCGTGGAATTTTGGCTAAGTCGTAACAGTATTATGGAGGTTACTTTTTATCTTTATTGCTTACTATATTATAGTAAGAATTTGTAGGGGATTTGTAGAATGTAAATTCGAAAATGCCGTTGGAATTATCACAAAGTGCATTAGAAGTACACAAACATAATTCTAAGTTCTTACAAGTATAGCCGAATACAATAAAATCAAACCGTAGGGCAGAAAAATGTTAATACATAAAACGCGCAAAGTTCGTCGTTATAAAGGCACGTACAGACATCGCGAGGCGTGCGTCGCGAATGGTTCATCACGCATGCCTCAACATAAAGCATACGACAGTACATTTATGCCTGAATCTCGAACGAGACATGTTCAAGCACGCAAACAACCACGAACGGTGTTCGTCAGTAAGAAAAGTGTCTCCTGCAAGGCGAGACGTGCAGATTGCAGCTGCAGCCTATATAGAATGTTAAGAGTCCCATAGCACTCTGTTATTTTCATAAAGCCGGACAAGTTTACGCAGTGATTCGGTATCTGTCTTCATGACGAATGAACGCGCAACCCAAATAATACCCGTCCGTCCACACGTAGCGCACGGCTCGCACTGAGGCGGCATTCGCGACGATCATATGAGGCGAATGCTCAGAGTGAACACACACGTTCACACAGTCCGAGGCATGCGTGACGAACCATTTGCGACGCACGCCTCGCGATGTCTGTACGCGCCTTATGATACTCGCTTCGAATGTGCACTAGGTAACGCCTCGATGGCAGAACACGACTGGCTCATTCCCCGTCTGACGGACCCTCATCCATTTGTAAATTAGACACGGCCTTCTAGTAACATGCTGCCCACTGGTTCTTGAAATCCTTAAATGATCGGCTTAATGGCTTCACCGAATTCACAAGAAATACCAATAAAGCAAAGAAAATTTTATAACGTCTTAACAAAGAGATTTTCGCGAACAATACATCATTCACATTCGAAGGGGTAATAAGACATCTGCAAAGGTAGTAGTAGTATCGGTTCGCAACATCATTTATAGTATGAGATTTATAGGCTCGTTAAAAAAGTTAAAACAAAGGGTTACAATAATCACTTTAATAAAGAGATAATGTATAATGCTTTTTGATAAATCTTTTATAAGTACGTATTACTATTACTTTGTGGGGCTAGTATCTAGGTACCCAATGCTTGTTCTATTTGAAATCTTTTAGAGCTGTCGAAAAAAGCACGTTCCGTAAACAAATGGTTTATAGACGAATATCCGCTTTTACACAATTCGCGAGGCGATTCGAAAAAATTTAACACGACAACGCATGGTATGAGTCCGACTATATACAAAAAACTGCCGGAAAAAATGAAACTTTCTGGCAGTTTGAATGCATTTAAATGCCGGCTTGAAATAGCTAATCGGACACACCTTCTATAGCTTGAAAGAATTAATGGATTGTAAAGACTGATGACAATTAATATGTAAACACGAATAATTGAAAATTGACAAATAATACATATTATATAAACATGACGTGTAACATTGTTACGGATAAACGACTTTAAGTCTCTGTATATGTGTGTGTGTGTGTGCGCAGGGGCGTAGTAATAGAAAATGGCGCCTAGGGCACGCATCATAATTGCGCCCCTTTGTAAATATAATATATCTCTTAATATATATAGCACAAATATTAAATAAAACAGTCCTAAATCTTACTTATAAAACATAAATCAAATCACGAAGTAAATATAACAACAGTAAATATAACACTATGGTATATTTTACTGTAGTGTAATTTGATTTGTAAATTTAATAATAATTGGTGATTTTGAGCGCCCCCTTCGATAGACGCTCCCCGCGCACAGCTACGCCTCTGTGTGTGTGTGTGTCTATTTCTGCGCGTCGGTATACCTATATGTGTGTGTATGTACGTTTTTGTTTTTTGAAATAAAATTATCCAATACTTCTATACTAAACATCACGAATAGCCTGTTTGTGAGCCAAATAAATAACTAACTTTGTCAAATTGTGTCGGGTTATTACTACAATACCCTAAGAATGAGTTTAAAATAGTACCGAAGCAAGGTGTTGTGTACGCTTCTATGTACAAGGTGGCCACTGCAGAATTCACAGTTACATTTGCAACAACGCTACATGTAGGGAAAGAGATTTTTCACTCGACGAGGCGTCTCTTTGATGTGAATAAAAGATGCCAGATTAAACCCGTAATATCTTCTTTTACAATGCTTTCCTTTTCTAGAAATAAATTTTCCTTTCTTCTTTTATAGCCGTACTTTTTTTACTGTTTCACTGTAAAGGTTTACGGTAGTTTAGTTAAGGTCATTAGTACTGTTACGTGCGAGCGGAGGCACGCACTTGTTGGGTTGGAAGGAAACACCAGTTTTTTTTTACTAAATGCTTTTATTAATTTATATTGCGTAGACCTCCTGCTGCTCCGCGCGCAGCTCACTTCTGGATCTCCTTTTGAACTATGATAAACTCCTCCTTCACTCAACTGCCCACTAAACTCTCTCGTATCGCACTTGTCGCTTTGCTGTCTTCCACTAAATTCCCACAATCTTATATACTCGGAAGAATCTTCTGGAACCCAAAATTTCGATCTTCATTTCGTTATTATTTTGTTAATCATCTATCCCTTTCTAAAATGTATCTGTTCTCGTCTTTTCCTTCCAGAATTTTCTACCTTTTTCTAAACGTCTTGAGACGGGCTTACGCTGCCTGAAAGTTCTACCCTCGGTCGCCACAGTACTTTTTAATTTCGTTTTTGAACCCAAATTTTTGTCACGTCTTCGTTATGTCTGTATTTTAAATACTTTAATTGGAAATTTAAACAATAATTAGTCTTTCTCGCCTAATAATAGGGTGCTTAAAATCGGAAGAAAATTTTCAACCACCCAGTAAAAAAAGCATAACACATTTGAAGTAAATATCTCTCTATATCTATTTATATTCATACTTATAATAAATCTGTAAATGGTTCGAGTTTGTACAATACGTTTTTACAATTTTGGTCTGTCTGTCTGTTAGAACATCATGTGACAACTACTGAATAGATTTAAATGAAACTCGATATAAAGCTAGCTTATATCCCGGGACGTAGCTTAGGATACTTTTTATCCCGATAAATAGCGTCGTTTCCGCAGTATAGATAACAATATCGACAAAGATGGCGCTGCGATCGCGTTTTTTCAATTCACTAACAAATATCTACGTGGTCATAAACAATATGTCATTCATTGTATTACTTTAAATCAGGTTGGCTTCAACTCGCCTCTATGTTTTTGATGGCCAGTTGTGTACACTATATGGACTTAGTTTCTTTGTTATTATTGTTACGAGTTAGCGGGGCTCGAATTAAAATGCCGTTAGAATTATTATAGAGTTTATTAGAACTATATAAACACGTATAACACATAACAAACAGAATATAACAAATCCAAACATAATGCAGAAGGTCGTAATTCAATAAAACGCCCAAAGTCCGTCTCTATTACTTTCCCGAATGTATACACATCACGCCCGTATCGTAGTTGTAGCTCAACTGACCCCCTCTCTCAATCAGGCCATCGTTTTATACTGCGCAAATGCAAATGTGCCCGCCCGTATCGTCGACATAATTTCCTAGAATCAGCTTGTACTTAATCCGTAACACCTGGCTAATGATGCAGCCTGCTGCAGCCGTAAACGAGTACAATAGAACAATAGGCTGTTCTCCACAATACTCGAAACATATGCCAATAAATAAGCAAACAAAAAGAAGACGATCATAAAAGGATTACAATTACTTCAAATGCCGACAGGTTATAAGCCTAAGTTGTAACATTATTATATAAAAAAACCGAATTAAGTTTTTGTTTATCCTATCCTACTAATATTATAAACGCGAAAGTTTGTAAGAATGTATAGATGTATATTTATTACTCTTTCACGCAAAAAACTACTAAATAGATTTTGATAAAACTTTACAATAATATAGTGTGTTATTCTGATGTGTAAACACACATCAGAATAACACATAGGCTATAATTTATAAAGATATATTGTGAATGATCATCATTATCACAATTTTCCATCACCACAAGGGTGGAACCGCGGGGCTCAGCTAGTGTAAAATAAAGCTACCGCGTATCGTTAGCTCTCTATAGCTAGCCTCTCTCTCTCTAGCTCTCTATCACTAGGTCTGTATTGCTGCTCTTTATCACTAGCTCTCTACCGCTAGCTCTCAGATATACAATTTACAAAATCAAATTGGATAATTGAAGCTAAATGCATTTAGAGGGATTAAATTAAAATATTTTCACGCTCAAAACCCTTCAGCAATCTACCATTTATACGATCGCACGTAAAATGTTCATCTGGAATACCGAATTCAGACAGAATGTGTATTGAAAATGCCTTTTTGCGACTACATACGGTTTTCTAATCACGGCACAGCGCCGTGCCACGCGTGGTGAGCGGCCCGGGGAAAAATTGGGTATTGCTCGGATTTGGGTATATACTCAATTGTTATGTAGAGCCATGGAAGCAGAATACAAAAGAATGACAATCTTCTAGTAAAATCTGTAATCTGTAATCACCACCTCTTATTATGAAAACCTATTTTTTGAATTTAAATCAATCATAGATTGAAATAATATTGTCTTAGGTTTCGCGACTATTACACGTAATAAAACTACGTTTTAACGATTTTCAGTGTGGTATTTTATTTATAGTAGGGGAGGCCAAGCGGGGATTTTGGGATTTACTCGAGCGTAGCAGAATAACATAAGGGGAGAAACCTTGCACCCTATTATGTACCCCCACCATATATTAACCCTTCATATAGGGTGGGGGTATTTTATATTTTCTATTTTTTTCAAACCGTCAGATTAAGTATATTCCTCCCAATAATTGACAGATTATGGGTCAGTACGACAAGGATATCAAGCTGAACCGTCTGTATATTAATCTGACGCGATCGAGTATTTGAATGTTACGTATTTTTTTGCATTTTCAAAAATCGCCCTTGACTTTTAGTTGCGTCCAAATCGTCAGTCTTTTGAATCGGAGTTCCTTCAGGGTTTACTTAACATCCCTTTTGAGTATATGACGCGCTTGGGTATATCTGTGCCACTCTTTTTTTTTAATAAACTTGTACACGCTCCCCCCACCAGTGAAAGGGTCATCATATAACCTTTTTTCTTTTTAGCATCTAATCATCACAATCCAAAAGGTCCCCGCGACGCTCGAGTAACTTCACATTAGAATCTTGGGCTCCCCTACTATTGGTAGGCTCCGATAGAGTAAATAATAACCATACACAAAAAATGATTCTAAATAATTAAAACGAACAAGTCGGCGGCAGGCTAAATAAAAACTATAATATACTCATTGATACTGACATCTTTGTTCATGATCACGGCTACTGAAAAGTGGCTGAAACGTCGGAATAAAATTCAAACAAAATACCGCGCTTAAAACTATTAAAATTTAGTTTTATTATATAAATTGAAAGTTCTAGTTAGATCCTTTTCAATTTCGTAATTTTCATAATAAATTATTTAAGTTTAAGAATTTGTTTAGTATAACTTAGTAATTGTTAGTAATAATACATTTATTATTATAACTTATGTATTTTGAAATATATTATTGTATATGTATATATATATATATACTAGTGTTCGCCAGCTTGCTGAACGATTTTTCAAAGGAAATAAATTAAATTTTATACATCATTTTTTATTTTTTCCCTTTTTTTGTTATTTTTTTATTTATATATATTTTTTTTGCTTTTTTGTCCTTTTTTTTTCTGAAATTTAAAATATTTTTCAAAGAAGAGTCAAATTCACTTAAAATAAAATTTATTGATATAATAAATTATTATTATAATAAAATAGATGTTGATGAACAACAAAACAAAGAATAAATGGAGAAATTAGTGAATAGAAATGGTCCGATTCATGGAGAAATGAGTATTAATCTTCCTCCGTCTCACATTCGACGACTCGTCGCTCGTAAGTTGAGTTTGCCGGGACGTAAAACATACTCGTTAACACAACGAAGTTGAAACTAAAAAGTCGAAATTCAAACGGCGAGTAATTTTGACCGACATCAAAGCTCCGACCATACTGGCAGACCACGCGAACCATAAGCACCTTCAAAAAGTAAAAAAAAAATATTATTAAATTAAGTTCCAGATGGCATCTGTAACGCGATATGATATTTGAAAAAGAAATATCATAAAATGTTTTAATGGAAATGGTTAAACGTATAACCACTGCGGACCAATACGGTGAGCAGAGAGTACGTTTAACCACAACCTTTTTTTTTTTACCTGATTATCGACAATCATTATAACATGATCCCCAGAACGATCACGGATACCAAATGAAAAATTGTCGGTAAAGAGTAATTCACGGTACCCGAAAAGCTCCTCAACGTACCCAGTGAATCTGAAAAAAAAATAATCAATAATTTATAAAATAAACAAAAAAGATTTTAAATTCAATTAAAAATTATATAAAAGACATACTCATAACGACGCCCTTGCCGGAAAAATGGTGGCCGTTGAAAATTCATGAAGTTTATGTTGATAGTAGCGTTGATGACAGATGAATGGTCTAAATGTTTATTTGCTTATTTTTTTAATAGCAAAAACAATGAACCTAGTAACCATTCAATATTTTTTTGTTTATTTATTAACTTCATGTTTATCGTTGCAACGAACATTATAAACGTATAACTAAGTATTAGTAAACGTTATTTCTTCTTTATCAACATGTAATGTACATATTCACTCTATCTCATCGAATTATGAAACGGATTAGTTTGCCAGGCGAATGACATACATTTATTTAACCTTTTTTTAATTATTAATATTCTTTGTTCTGAAACGGTTCCTTCCGGATATTGTTGGGAAAAAAGTTGATGTAATTGTTGCCTATATGTGGTCATGTCGGTCTCTAATTTGGTTATGTGAAAATAAGTACGCATGATAAATGTATTCACATCTTTGCTCCATTTCAAGCGTACTCGTGATTTCCCAGCCTTGGTGGACACGGGTAAGAAGGAACTTGCCTCCCGTGCAACATTCAAGACTGGTATGGGTGGATCTGGGTTAAAAGAGAGTGTTTGGGGTGACGATGGTACGGAAGGTGAAGATGATCTGGAGGGTGTGTACGATACAGTACTTGGGCTATATGGTTCTATTGGAGTGTTTGTTCTGACTGTTAAACTATCACCATCGTCACGGATTTCGGCTGTAGCATCTTTGTCGGTGGGAGCCCGCCTGTTCAACTCCTCACCGCTGACAATTCGCATGCTGAGACACCCAGCGTCAGCTCCAGGTGTGTCCCGGCGATCGCCCCCGGGCAGGGGTCCTATACGTTTACGTTTAGATCGTAGCTCCATTTTTGATGGGTTTCCAGAGCCACGTTAGCCACGCCACTAAATTCTCATTCGTGTGTCCGCCTCCCACGTGATTAGGTTTTCAATCAGGACGTGTGGTTGTATTAGGGGCTTATTATTATTATTATTATCAATATCATTATTATCTTCATTATTAATATCATCGTTGTCATTGATATTATTTTCTCTAATTTCTTCATTATTTATATCGTTGTCGTTGACAATATTTTCGTCAATTGCTTCATCGACAAATTATAATAATCAGGGACTCATTTATTATTATTCATCCAAATGACGGATACTTTTATAGAAGAAATAACAGGTATAAAAATAATTAAATAGATAACGATAGACACATTATGTAAATTTACATTTATCGATTCAGTTTTCGTGGTTATGTAGAAGAAATATATGGAATGAGTTCATATAATTATCTGTTTGCAGTTGAAAATGCTCCACTTCGTCATTGTTTAAGAATAAACAAAAATCAAGTAATGTCTAAGCAAAGTTCTACCGTCATTTAAATTATTTTTTTCTTCACAATTTAATCGCATCCATTTTGAATTTATATAAAAAAAAATTGATCATTAATATAGATTGTGACGATCTCAAATGCTGCGGATTTTGTTTGTCACTTCCCAACTATCAATGATCAATTTCTATCCGACTCAAAATTTAGAATATTCTTCGATCAAATCACTTTCTCGAACGAATTCGTAGTTGAAGAGTTACCAATTCTTGCAATCCATAAGATGAAGATGAAGATTAAATATTATGTGTTAATATATTAATAAACTTTTTTTTTTATAAATTAACTACCAAATTTAGAGTCTATAGAGGTTACAGTTTGGAAATAGAAATTTCACATTTTAACACCCACTACCGCAATCTTTTTCGGCGGTGGGCTGTTGTAAAATCCGCTCTTAAATCATTTCTGCATCACATATAGACGACTCTAGCTAAATTTGGAGTCTGTAGGAGCTACGGCTTAAAAATAAAAATTTTCATTGTTAAACCACCCCGCAACCCCTGTGGGGTGAGCTACCGTAAAATTCGTTCATAGACTATTTCTACATCTCTTACAGAAGATTCCTACCAAATTTGGAATTTATAGGAGCTATAGTTTAAAAACAGGAATTGTTCATTGTTAACGCCCCGCAATCCCCTTTTTGGGGATGAATTTCTTAAAATCCGTTTTAGTTGACTTCTACACAACGAAAGTAATATTCCTACCAAGTTTCACATTTCTAAGTCTTATAGTTCCTGAGATTTCGTGATGAGTAACTATAGAAATTGGAATACTTCGATTATCATCGAAATTTTTAACGTTTTAGCAGACTTTTTTAAAATTTTCTTACATATAAACCTTCTCCTGACAATTCTGAAGACAACAAAAAAAAATTAACCCAATCGGTCCAGCTGTTCTCAAGTGGTACTCGATCATAGATACGGCATTTTATTTTTATCAAAAATGAGAGTGGGTGTGCAGGGGTGCGTGGGAGTTGGTGGGTGGATGCGTGGAAGTTTGTAAGTAGATTCTTAGCTGAATGTAAAAGAACATAATCCGTTTAGTAAACTCCGTTGAAATCCATGAAAACAAAAGAATCAAGAGAAAACGCTTGTCTTTTGTTCTTATTAGCGGGATAAATGTTCATGAAAGTAAAACAGTAATAAAAAAAATGAAGGAACGTCAGAATTCGAAAAATAAATAGCCATAAACCATCTAGGAAACATTTCGCATCGAATGGTGGTAGTTTCATGTCGATACGATCAGTGGTTTAGGCGTGATTGAGCCTCAAACGAAGGCCATTTTCATTATATATATATAGATATATATATATATATATATATATATATATGACTATGTGTATATGTATGTGCTTGTATATTTGTTTCTTAAATTAGTTTGAGTATTTATGTATCTGTTGCCTTTTTCCTGCACTACCTACATACATTACTTGATTCATTTTTTTTATTTAGGTTGCCTGGAAGAAATTGCTTTGAGCGATAAGGCCGCCTATTGTGTTGCCTACAAAATATTGTAAATATGGTTTGTTTTTGGAATTGTATATCTTGATGTGCAATAAAGTCTTATCTCTCTCTCTCTAATTCGACGGCCTCTGTGGTTGAGTTACTGCAACTTTCCTTGTTTACTTTGATCTGGCTGTTTCGGATCGGTTCCAGAAAGATCCATTGTATATTACATGCGTAAATTGCTTAACTTCATACATAATGCCTGCACGGATAAAAAACTTTATCGGTGCAGGAACGGAGAAAGCATACAATTTCCTGCGCCCTGGCGGCCTATCTGTAAGAGCCGACAAAATAACCCATAGGGAGGTGGTAGGACAACCAGCCAACGGTGAAGGAAAACATCGTAATGTCACCTGCACATCGATTTAACCGATGTGTCAAACCTGCCAAGCCAAGCTGCCTCGGACAAGCGTGGCTGGTATACTGTCCGTTCCCCTATAATGGGAGGCCCGAGCCCAGTAGTGGGACATTCATGGGCTGTTATTATTATATAATAGATGGTAGGATATTTGCTACCATCTGGATGGCTGCCACTCCTGGTCTAGAGTATGCCGCCATAACAAACTTGAGTTGTGTTAAGTGGCCAGGCTCGTCTCCTTGTAGAGAGTGACAGCACATTGGTACCAGTTTTGGTGTTACAAATGTCCATTGGCGATAGTAACCGCTTTCCATCAGGTGCGCCGTCTGCCTGTCTGCTGAGTTTATGCAATAAAACTATGTGTGTTCTACTGAATATGTTTATACCCTGATTTTTAATTACCTTTTATTACTAAAATTTTGAAGGCGTATTCAGATTCAGAACTATGTAAGAATAGATAGGTCTGGTCCAAAGTACAGACCACTTTTTTGTGGACCAGTGTCATTCTTTGAACAGTAAATACAACTATTTCTATTATATTATAAAAGATAGATGATATTTATACACCTGTTCTTTTATGTGTAAAAATGTTATATTAATTTGTAACATATGTCCGCTCAACATTCACAAACAAATACGTCCTCATGTGTAGTAAATAAAATAGTTCGCTAGCAATGCCGGTAATAAATCTAAAAAAAAATCAGTAGTGAACGTCATATTTTAACAGGAAATTCCAGGAAACACGCTTTTGCCGGATAGTCGACGTTTTTCATACAGCATCCTTGTTCTTTGGTGCGATACAAAAAATTCACCATGAGAAACTCATAAGCGTTATATTTTCATGCTTTGTTAAACTCAAGTTTTTACTTCAAAGGAGTTTTATTAAAAACTTGACTTTTATTATTTATTAGTAAAGTAATAAGGTAGATACAAAATAAGAATTTTTATTTCAAATAATAATCAAATTCGTATATTAAATCAAAATACACAAGATACGGTGAACAACAAAGAGTTGCATTCGTTTTATTTGTTTCAATCATTTCATTTCTTTATTTATTCATTATCTTTTCGCCGCGGCTTCGCTCGCGTTAATGTTACCCTACGGGACGTACATTTTCCAGGATGAAACGTAAGCTATGTGCCTTTAGGAATGTCTTTAATGGGTGGAGGAGCGAGATGGAATGCTCCTCCGTCTCAAAGCGGAAGATCTCTCGTCTTGTGCCTCGCAGGCCTTTGTTGAAAATTTGTATATATTTTTTGTACGTGTCGAGAATGGTTTGCATCTTCAATTATTGCACAGTGCCATCTATTGGCTTTGTAAGTGTTCCACTACATGTCAGAGAATGTTCTAGACTATACCCTGCACGGATAACAAAAAGTTATATTGTATTTGCACAAACCTTTTGTAATAAGCTGATAACATTACAAATGAAATATGATTATATAATGAAGTATTATTAAAACTCGCAGCGCATTCCCTTTGCGACCACGGTTTTCCGCGGACACGTTACCTCTCATGCGCTCATGTAATCCACTAAACGGGGTGGTGGACCGGCAGTGTGACCAGATTTCATTGTGGAGGTTAAATGCTACTGAATTCTGCCAAACAAAAGAGAGCGAGAAAATACTTAAAATCTATTATTTTTTTCTGTCGTGTTACAACGTAAAAACATTAATGTTTTCTTGATTAAACAATAAAATAATAAAAATAACAAAGAAACCACCATTAATTAAAGAAAGCAATTTTTTTTAAATTAAATTCTAAATAAAAATATAACTAAAAAAAATATAAAACTTAAGTTAAGATTCTTCATCTTTATGTTGGGTAACATTGTCATAAAGCTGTTTTGAGTCCATTAACTTGATCATACTTCTGTCAGGATCTCAAATCTGCTACATCCTCCTTTCAACTGTCGCAAGCAATTTTTACATAGAATTTAACATGAATAAACACACATAGTTGTATAGTAATTGTTATGTAAATGCGTAGGTAATAAACGTATATAAAACAGCGAATGTTTGCTTTTGAGTGGACATCAAATTCATAAACTATAGAACACAATAGGGGTTCACACTACTGCGTAAGTTGAAAGTATTAAAAAAAGTCTTAACAAGAATAATTAACTAAGAATTACATTCCACATATTAACGCAAGTAACTTGCATACCTGAGGAATGGCGGAATATCCTTTCATATTTTTTATATGCTTTGATGTAGCAATGTGTTCCTTCAAAGACGCCACTCTACTTAGTACTTCACAGGTGCATTCTTTACAATGAGCACTCGTAGTGTTTACCTTAGATTTACATAACCAACTTTTAAATGAGGGATCTTGCTCCCATTCATCGCGATATCCTTGTGTAAATTTACGTTTCATTTTAAACTCGATTATAAAAATTCTCAATAAAGGGATTCCCACTAGTCTATCATACTCTATGCTCACGCCCGAATGGTAAAGAAAAGAATGAAAATTAAATAGTTACAATCATTCGATGAAAGGGGGAATACCCCGCATTTATCCGATATGCCAAAAAAGTACTAGAATAACTGAAAAGCATGAATTGAATTTTTTATCAATTGAATGCAGGAACGGAGAAAGAATACAATTTCCTGCTTTGGGGCGGCCTGTCGTAAGAGGCGACTAAACAACCCACAGCCAGGTGGTAAGGCATTTGCTCGACTGGATGGCGAGCACCCCTGGTCTAGAGTATGCCGCCATAACAACCTTGTGTTGTGTTCCGGTATCAGTGACCAGGTTCCAGTCTCCTTTAAGAGAGCAGCAACGCATTTGTAGCACCTTTGGTATTGCAAATGTCCATAGGCGATGGTAACCACTTTCCACCAAGTGGGTCTGCGGCCTGTCTGCTGAAAACCTGCAATAAAAAAAAATTCTACTAAAATATACCAAATAATTTTTACATACTAAATTCTGTTGCCAGTACCTCAAAATCTACCAAAAAAGTAGAAATCTACTAAATCTGGTCATGCTGGGCGGGCGGTGCACCCGCGTCGACCGCGGGGGCAGAGGGGTATGGAAGCTACACACTTTATATTGTTTTGATAAAAATTGAAGGAGTAAATTGGTTTTATGACAATAATTAGGAGGTGATTTGGTAAAGTTACCTTTCATATGGTGAAGATTTATTATTATTTGGTAAATTATTGATCAATCAATCAAAAACAATCAATGAAAAGTAGTTTTGTTCGTACTCGACTTTCGACCTTTGGCGGCAACAGGAGCCTTAAACTTAACGTTACGCAGAGAGACAAACGGATAGATAGACGGTCAGGCAAATATTATAAGGGTTCCGTTTTATTTCTAAAAGACTACGGAACCCTAAAATTTTAGGATTTTTTGGAAATCACGTAATTTTCTTTTATTGCCTGAACCAGGCTAACAGGCCGACGGCCCACTTGATGGAAGGTGGTTACCGTCGCCTATGATGTTTGCAATACCAGAGGTGTTGTAAGAAATTTTATAACGCCCTTCTTCAGCAACCCCATGTAGTAGCGCAGAGGGAAAACCTCGGCGGGAAGTTCCCTCTAAATAAATCATTTTTGTACGCAGAATAAACATTCTAGAGAACCGTTGCATAGTTGAGCGTGGGAGCTCCAGGAAATGGGGACGAATATCCCGTCGATGGCGAGCGGTGCCGTTGTAAAAATGAGGCGTTGGCACCAGATCAAATAGTTTCTCGGAACACTGCGTTGTACAGGCGGTAGAATACGCAGAGAGGACGCAAAGTCTCTCCAAAGGCTAAACGATTCTAAACCGCCTGTTAGTCAGTTTGGGATCGTCGACGATACCTACGGCGCGACGCTGGATGGAGTCGAGAGGGTCAGTCTGGTAAGCGGACGCTCCAGGTCATAAGTGTGAGCAATATTTCGTATGCGGCCTAACTTGTGCTTTGTAAAGCACAAGTCTTTGCGGCGGGGTGGAATACTGCTAAGACCAGTTTAGCACGCCAAGCTATTTTGAGGCAAGTTTAAGTTTAGCACGCTTTCAGGTACTAATTTATAAACTAAGTTATTGTACGAGTGCTTGTTTAGCAATTACCGACTTTAGTTGTCCTTGCAATAAATACTGCATCCATAGGTTGCTTGGAATAAATCGCCATAGGTGATGAGAACGCCGGTTGTACTTGGAATATTTATGTTCTGGATTCTATGTAGCATTTTTGTACATTAAAGTATATTCTATTATTTTCTAATACATCCCACTCTATTCCGCTCCATTCTGTTCCTTTCTACTCAGTTCTTATTCTAAATTCTAATAAATATTTAAAAATTTAAAATATTGAAAAAAAATTGTTTGGTAGTTCACACGAAACTTCAGAGAATATACTCACAAATATTTCTTCTCTAACTTTTATTAACATAAATATAATTCCTTTAGCCTGCATCCGTTAAGATATTATAATTCAAAATAAACTTCTTAAATATCACTTTCAGTTTCTAACTGTTTTAGTCTAAAAAATATTATTAGCAGTTTTATTTTGGTCCAAATTGGACCTATGTTTAATCATCGGTCTTGACTCTCTAATCTGTGCTTCAATATGTAAAACTCGTATTTCATTCTCTCGCAGGCTTAGTCCTATAGATTTATGTGCTTATCTCTTTTTAGAGTCTCTTTCTCGTTTCACCGAGTTTCAAATCACAACGATTCTAAAGAAGTTTCACTTCAAAACCTCGGTATTCAGGGATATTCTTCATTATAGTTATTTCGCGTGAAACATAACCGATGGCTATTTTCGGAGTGTTGCCATGGCATGACAGTTGAGACCCAAACATTTACCAGATTAAACGTCAATAAGTCAGAAGTTAGTAATCTATGCCATCGAAGTAATGGCTGAGCAACCGCGCATATTAATTAATATTATTTTATCTTCAAAGTAAATTTTCTCGAATCCACACACGCGTGGGACTGAACTAGTCACAATATCGGTGTAAAACGGAATTAAGCGGCATCTGCGTCGCAATAATTAAACCTCGTTTCCCGCTTTGGAAAGAGTGACTCCGAGTGCGTTTCCATTGTCCTACGTGAATTTATTATAAAACAGCGATATTACATCGCATGGTCGAGTTCGATCCTCGTAACTTTTGTTATGTAGTAAGAGTACATACAATAGGGGAGCGGACATTTAAATCAACTGAGATAATCTTTTGGCCGGTTCTAATATTTTACTTACTATTCGTTCACATGACTTAACATCGGTTAAATATTACCATTTCTGATATGGAGCTTATGTCAAATTTTAACCAATAAGTAATACAAGTGAACGAGTAGTAACATAAAGGGACAGGATATTTATGGTTTTACAAAACGTCAAAGGAGTCAAAAAGCGCAATACTTAATTAATTTTTAAATAGTAATTAAAACTATTTCTATTATTATGTCTTGAGAGTAAGATGTCATTTAACGCCTGGTGTTTTAAATGTAACAACAATTTTATGTAACAAATGATTTTTAAAACATAATAATATTTTTATTAACTTAGTCGAAAATCTTAATTGGTTTGTGATGCCATCTAGTAATGTAAGATTTATTTAATTTCATTTACTACTGTTCTTCTTCAATGTTGTTTATGCTATTATTAACTCTTGATGATACTAAAATACACCATATAAAACTTTCTAAAAACCGTAAAAAAATAAAACTACTATACACATATTAAAAAGAAATGAATTCCAGATTCACTATTGGTGGGGAGCTTTTCTAAAATACTAACCGCATTTCCACGCTATATGGCAATGCTAATGCTTTGTTCTCCTTTCAAAAAATAATTGTTCTCCATCATAAACCATATTTTCTCTTAAATTTAGGCTAGATTGTGATAAAACATCAACCTTTATAAAAAAAAAACTATATCTTGCTTCGAAAGATGGTTTCGCACAAATATTCAAATTTTAGAAATATCTTCAAGTAAATAAGAATCACGTGGAGTCAGACCCATATAACCCCGATATTGTAACCTCAGCCAAATTTTAAGTCTTCAACTGAAGACAGAGAGAGAGAGAGAGAGAGAGAGAGAGAGAGAGAGAGAGAGAGAAAGAGAGATAATAATAAGAGGTATAATGGAAACACGCAAAAGTCGTCTGCGACCTGTTAGTTAAAATCTAATTATGTTTTCTGTAATGTATGTTGGTTTATTACCTTTGAGTCGCGGTTGTTTGACTTTGAATGTAATTTGCATTACTCTTTTGTTGAATTTTGTTTTAATTGATTAATGTTTCATTATGTTTATTAAAATATTTTTATATAATTGAATTTTATTTCTTGCGGTTTCGTTTGAATAAACCTGGGGTCTGTGTCGCGAGGAAAATGTTTTTTTTTTATTGCATGAGCTCAGCTGACAGGCAAACGGCCCACCTGATGGAAAGCGGCTATCACCTCCTATGGGCATTTGCAACGCCAAAGGTGCTACAAATGCGCTGCTGCTGTCTTAAGGGAGACTGGAAACTAGTCCACGAACGCCGGAACGCAACTCAAGGTTGTTACGGCGGCATACTTTGCACCAGGGGTGGTAGCCATCTATACGGGCAAATACCCTACCACCTAGCTGTGGGTTGTTTTGTCGCCTCTTACGACAGGCTACAGGAAATTGTATTCTTTCTCCGTTTCTGCACGATAATTTTGTTAAATGCGATGTTTCGAACTTTGGAGAATAAAATATATAAGGAGCCTCTTCTTCCTACCACCTCACTGGTCATCGGTGATTGGGCACTAGTCATCACTTTCTAACTTATGACGTCACAAAATTCTACAAAAGGAGCTAAATAACGTATTAATAGTTATTTTGACAGAAATCATTGCAGGAACGGAGAAACAATACAATTTTCCGCGGCCGGGCGGCCTATCGTGAGAAGTGACAAAACAACCCACAGCTAGGTGGTAGGGTATTTGCCCGTCTGGATTGCCACTGCCCCTGGTCTAGAGTATGCCGCCATAACAACACTGAGTTGTGTTTTGGCATTAGTGGCCAGGTTCCGATCTCCCTTTAGAGAGCGACAGCACGGTGGTAGTACTTTAGGGTTGCAAATGTCCACAGGCGATAGTAACCACTATCAATCAGGTAGGCCGTCTGCCTGTCTGCTAAACTCATCCAATAAAAACAAAATCAAAATTATTTCTACCACGATATGTTAAAGATAGGGTAATTAGCTATTATTTTAACGCCTGGTATTTTAGAAGAATTTGTTATGAGTCCGACTCGCACACGGCCACTTCTTTTTAATTTAATATGATACTTTTGCCTTGAAACTGCGAGTTCCTCTATTTACACGAGTGAATTCGCGTGTAAAGCAATAGTGTAATATATTTTCTCAGCATCCTTAACCTGGAAGAAATATGTCGGCAGCATCGCATGTGAGCATGAGATATATCAAAAAGCTATTACCGAGTACAACGCGATCTATTATATAGGGGTTGAAGGTGGGGTCAAAAAGGGGGAGGCATGTAAAGGAAGGTAAAACGGAAATCATACGCCGCTAGCGGGAAATAATTTTCGTCAAACAAATAAAATTCGCAGTATTGTAACAGAATTTGTAGACACGTGTCGACGTCACGAAGTGACCTATACATAAAGGTTATCGATGTATAAAAACCACTAAGGCTTTAAATAAAGAATGGCTGGTTATGTAATAGGTTGGGGAAAAAGTCTTTTCGCATATAGTATGAATGAACTTGTAATAAGATCTCTTTGTATCTGGCTGGTTTTGGTATCATTAAAAAGTTTTAATTTTAAAGAAGACAATTCCAAATTCAAATTAGGAAATTGTGTGATTTTCATTTGTTTTCCTTATTGTTAAAATGAGTGAATCTAATGAAGAAATTCGATACATTTTAAAATTTTACTACAAAAAAGGTAAAAATGCAACACAAGCTGCGAAAAAACTTTGTGATGTTTACCACTTGTCGGAGTTTTTTGATCAGAAGCCCTAGAATTTTTTATAGCAATGGGATCACGTCCCTATATAAAGGTGGCAAAAAGTTATCCAACAAAATGGCACCTACATACTTTAGTCAAATGTAAATAAACTGTATAAAAAAACCTTTTGAATTTTTATATAAAATGCGAAGAAACTTTTTCCCCAACCTAATATATTCGCTTTTAATTAGTAATAAAAACGCTACATACAACCTAGCAACACAAGCCTACGAGCAAATTTTAGCCAACTCTGCTTTCCGATTAGTTGCGCGCCTTCGCCTGGGGGCTCCATGTTGCGTACCACAGCGCTGCCAGTGTGGAACTATGGTGGACCCGTATGGATACCATGGATTATCATGCTTACGTAGTGTTGGCCGAAGATCTCGCCATGCCTCAATGACATCATCCGCCGGACTCTTGTCAGCGTCGGTGTACTAGACATCCTAGTTCCAAATGGCTTGGTGCGAGACGATGGCCGGATGGAATATCACTTATTCCTTGGAAGATGGGAAGGCCGCTTGTTTGGGATGCGACATGCGTTGATACTCTGGCGGCATCACATCTTCCAATGATTAAGTCAGGGGCTGGCAACGCTGCTTCAAAAGCTGAAGATCTCGAACGGCGCAAATATAGAATGCTACGAAGGGGTTACAAATTTGTGCCGTTTAGACTTAAAAGTTTACGTAAATGGGGTCCATCGGCAAAGGGTTTCTTGAAAGAAATTTGTAAGAAACTCTTTGATACCACCCGTGATCTGAAGGTCCGTATTTCGCGTAACGAATCAGCATTGCCATACAGTGTGGCAATGCAACCAGTCTTCTGGGCACGCTTCCCTCTGGCAGCGATTTGTTACATACTTTATATTAATTTATAATTTAGTTTAGTAGTCTCGGGCGTCCCAATTTTTTAGGAGAACTAACAGTATACCCACTGCGCTTTTCCAAGGCGGTTTGGCGAGTTTGACACATCAGTTATCTCGGTGCGTAAGATTCATAACGATATTTTACTCCATGCAAGTAATAATTGTAACAATATGCACATTAGCTCAGGAAACTGTTTAAGGCCCGGTTTGTATCCGACCGCTCATTTAGCATATCAAAATTCAATCGATCGTAGGGTAAGTGAATGGAATCATAAGGATATAGAAACCAGCCATAAGAGGCACATGCTTAACACGTCGTCATGATAAGGTCATGTTGCCATGACAATGTTGTGGGTAGCATAAGGTTCAGAAAAAATGAATTGCTCCCAAGGGACAGACATGTACATAATATAATGACACGATAGATACATAGAGGCAACCCTGAACTGATTGACAACATTTACATTAAGGCCTCTATTGCCCCAAAAGGTCGAAAATGGGATACAAAACGAAACCACTTTTCGATGGTAATAAATAACTAGTCAATATTTTACCAAAAAAATTAGCATAAATCCTCATGATATGAGACGTATTTCGTGATTTTTCTATAGTTACTTTTAGTTAAGAAAAAAATTCATTAAATAACCTCCAAATTATTGAGGAAACCATTTTACTCCTTCAATTTTTATCAAAGCAGGATGGAAAAAAATCTACATATTTATAAAAGAAACAAATAATACAGTTTTGTTATTTTTTTAGATTTTACTTTATTTTATTCACAAATAACTCATAGCAGGTGGTAGGTATTTTCCCGTCTGGATAGTTTCCAGCCTCCCTTTAGAGAGCGGCAGCATATTGATAGCACCTTTGTTATTACAAATGTTCATAGGCGATGGTAACCGCTTTCCATCAGGTGGGCTTTCCGCCTGTCTGCTGAACTAATATAACAAAAATAAAATAAAATAATAATGCATATTATTTTCTTAAGCTTTTGCGAGTTGTATAGATAAAAATACGTTTTCAGCGCGGTCATTTAATTAATTTTTATTATTCCGACGTTTCGGCCACTTTTCACTAGTCGTGATCACCGCGATTCAACTAGATTCAATAAACCACGAATACTTGCGAAAGAGAATCGTTTCATACATAGAATAATGCGTGAGGCTATTGAAATAAAAAAATCACCCAAATTTCAAAAAGAACATAGGTGGCAAGTACCTCCTGTTTGGGATCCAATCATCAAAACTATGAAGACCCGAACCCAGCAAAAACCAACTGCCAGACCTCAAGACACTGTGAGCTCTTTCTGCGTGCAACGGAACACAAACCAACTTGATTGATAATTTTTTTTATTTTTACTTCCACCCATTTTAATATCATATAAAATTATTAGAGCTAGGCATGTTTGCTGAGGAGTTTCTTGCACCGCTTCTTCTCATCAAGCCACAACATGTTGCGAAGCGGTGATAAATTATTAGATTAGGCTCCCATAGAGTAAATAATAACCATAAACAAAATTAAAACTAAATAATTAAAATGAACAAGTTGGCGGTAGGCTAAATAAAACTTTAATAATACTCATTGACACTTGACGTCTTTGTCACCCGTGATCACGGTCACTGAAAAGTGGCCGAAACGTCGGAATAATAAAAATCAAATAAATTACCGCGCTTAAAACGGTTAAAACGTAGTTTTATTATATAATAATGCATGTGAAAAACGACTGCGTCTATGGAATCCCCGGTATCGGCCGAAAAATTAGTATCGAAGAATCCTCAAGGATGTTGGCGTTACTACGAGCCTTAACACAAGTGAAGCCGCGGACAAAAGCTAGTAAGTAATAAATAATTTGATCAACTTGTTCAAACCAATTTTCGTTGACAGTTTTTAAAAATTTTATTGAGATTTTTCCAGAATTTTTGTGTGTGCATAATTTTTAAAACTTTGAGACTTAATATCTCGCCACCTGTTGACTTATTTTCGGTTATACGCATTTCTGGGTTCCGCAAAAATGACATGAAAATTAGACGGCCGTCGTTTCTACGAAACCCTTTGCCTGGATTGATACGAACTGTCTGAATTAATAACCAGTTTGTACAATATATATATAATTGTATTAACATCGGGCAGTGCTGCTGGCAGTAGTTGTTTGAAATAGTTCCTTGTAGCAGGAACTTGAAGATATCCTGTTATTTATGTATTTTGGTGCTCCTTGTTAGTACTTGAATTGCCAGTTTTGCAGCTCCGTAGCAATTGTCAGAGACGTTAGTTAGTAACTTTATTAGCAATTCGGACTCATAATAGTTCTATCAATATAGTTCTTGCTATTCCTAAAGGCGAGCTGGCTTTACTTGTTGTAAACCCGTATCTGTTTGTTGTTTTTGTGTTTGTGTGAGAACAAAAGCGAGTATAATTGGTTAATATGCTCGCAACTAATCGCTCTGTTAGACACGCATACTTTTTGTGATATTGCTTGGGGAATTTACGCATTCCCTTGGCCTCCGAGGAAGATCTACAAAGGGTATATGGGACTCGTGCGTATTCTACCGACTGTACAACGGGGAGTGTTCCGAGGAACTGTTTAAAATGGTGCCTTCGTCTTCTTTCTGCCACCGCACTGCTCGTCATCGGCTGGGCGTTCATCGATGTACGCAACGGTTCTCCACAACGCTTTTCTTGCGTACCGTGGGGATTTGAAATGAACTCCCAACCGTGGTTTTCCCACAGCGCTACGATATGGAGTTTTACAAAAAGGTTGTCATAAAATTTCTTCTAGGCCGGCAGTACGTTGGTAACACCTCTGGTATTGCAAACGTCCATAGGCGACGGTAACCGCTTTCCATCAGATGTGCCGTCAGCTTGTCTGCTGTACTCCACTTAAAAAAAAACTTCTGGAGGTCAGCTCTGCACATTTTCATTAAGGATAGAGTTGTCAGATGCTGATTGCCAGACTACTCACTAAGCCTAACAGCGACCTTGTGCGTCTTTGTGAGGCTCCACAGAATCTGACCTAGGAATGGCGCCGCGACGCCTCAATACAACCCGTCGTGATACCAGAGACCAGAGTGCCCTACGTCTTTGGATGTAGTTCGCCGTGACCATCCCCGGTTTTATAACGTCAATCGGGGGAACCGTTTTCTGCGATGGGGGTCCGCTTGCTCTATCTCCTCTCCTTTTCGGCTGCCTCTTTCCGCAACATGACGTCCTTGCAAAAGGAGGCCACCAATTGCCGGCTTCTCTCGTTGCGCGGCATTTTGCTACCACGCTGCCCAACGTGAGCTCTTGAACTATTACGGCTACGAAGACCTCTCTTTGTATTTGTATAATGCTTATATAAATATGTACTTTTTATATGTATAGCTCGACCCAGATCAGATCGAGATTGAAACGTGAACAAGACCATCGTGTGAATCGAGCCTATAAAAGTAATAAGATTTATGGCTGGTTCTAGTTATATCTTACCGATCGACCGATGGACAAATATGAAAATTCAGAACCGTTCATAAAATGAACTAAGTGGGCTGCAGCGTAACTATGAACCGTATAGAGTCAAATAATTGATTTATTAAAGTGATACCTTCAATAAATGAATTATGACACCTTTGTCAAAAGTCATTCCTGATCTGGTTGCTACGTTACGAAGGCAAGAAACATTGAAGAGTTATCAGATATTCCGATAGAATTGTCCCGTCTAAGACATTTTACAAGGAGCGTAAGAGAGCTAGTACAATATACATCCATTTCTTCCACAAAGCTTGGAAGTGCGCCACGCGGCGATTTTGGGTGCTCTGTGATTTTTTTTAAATCGTATTTTTTTATTGTTTGCCAGCTGGTAGACAGTCAGGGAGCTCACCTGATAGAAAGTGCTTGCCATCGCCTATGGATATTTGCAACAGCAGGAGCAGTGCCAATGCGTTGCCAAACTCTAGGATAGGATAGTGGGAATGGAATAGAAGGGATGGGACAGAGGGAGGGAAAAGTAATACCTAAAATGATGATGCGGGGATCTTATCGTTCACGTGATGGTCCAGAGATGGTCCCTATAATTGCACTGTGTTGCCGTACGCGTTCTGATATGAAGTTATAAGAAGGGACAGATGCTCTGTTCATGACAGGGGGGCGGGCTCTTTCAGCCAGTGACGTCAGGATCATCGGTAACGTTTCTGGTTCCTGAAGATGGATGGCGATGAGACGGAACACAGGGGTGGTTTAGTTACTAGATGCGAACATCAGAAGTACAACACTATCCTACTGCTATTCTTGAGCGGTCGGTTCTCTGTGATGGATTACACCTCGAAAAAAAGATGGAGGAAAACACGATTAGCTCAAATCTTACGCAGATATTATGTGAAAGCGTGGTATCACATCGGTCGAGTCAGCCCTTAGAGTCGCAATCAAAATAATTATTCCAGGATGGCTCTACCATATCAAGTTATATACTAGTGGATTAAGCCTTTGCTCGCCTATATGACAGGAACGCAGAGGTTCCGGTTCAAATTTCGTAAACTTATTGTTATTTACCATGGCCTGTGTTGCGAACAGAGAGCGCCCCCCTAACCCGCCTGTCGGAACACACCTCCTCTGCGCCCTGCATATCGCCGACGCCAATAGCTCGCGCAGTTAGCAGCTAGGCGTCGGACAGAAAATGCCATATAAGAAGTGGTCTTGAAGGCCGAAACGCCACTTACCATTATTCTTCGACTACTCTCTTTACGCTAACTACCATTATTCTCTGTACTCATCTATAATTAAATTAAATATAAATATCGTAATAATAAGTCATACAGTCCACGTCTAGTTTTATTTGGAAGAAGTAACTGCCACCAATAGTTTGTGTGATAATAATAGAAGAGATAAAATCTCATCGCCTCCGTTGGCTTCGTCACGTGAAACGGCCGGCAGAGGATAGAAGCGCGAAGAGGGCCTATTGGGGGTGATCGGATGGGCGACGTTCGGTCGGTCACCCTAAGTATCGTTGGAGGGACAGAGTGGAGGTTGACCTGTGTGAGCTTCAAGCCCATAACTGGTAAGAAATCGCACAGGACAGAAACAGGTGGCGCGTTCTCCTGTCAGAGGGCAAGACACGTCTCGGCGTCGTTGAGCCAACGGAGTTAGTTAAGTAATGTATTATTGGATCGGTCCCAGCGTTGTCCGATGTGTATTACTCATAACAAACGTGTAACTTGCTCAGCTTGTGGCTATACAATGTGTGTAATTGTCTGTCGATCACCATTAATATTACATAGTAAAGCTTCTACTTCCCATTTAAGTTTCTCGATACTTCGCTATTGAAGCTAATGTACTTTCTAACTTAATTAATAGTGTACCTGCTCTTACTTATCTTTAACTTAGAACTAAGTTTGCAGGTCGGAGTTAATCACTTAAATTTGAAAGTTCTAGTTATTGGTACCCGACAACTTAGTTGGGCAATATGTTAACTGTTACTTATCTAAGCTAAGATTAAGTACTTTACTTAATTGTTTGATTTTGGTGTCTTGGATTTATCGTGTTATGTTATACCGGTATGTAATAAATAGGTCTGATTTTTTAGGTTTCGAAGAGAGAGGTTTCAAAGATGGAACTTTTTAAAAATAGATTTGTACATTTAAGCGCGCGTGTACTGACAGTTAGTCGGTTCGTATACGTATTTACAGGCATTAAAAATGCCTGGTTCAACATGGACGATATTTTGCAGAAAACTGTCTTTTAAACGCTACATAGGGCGCGTTCCTTTTAATATCTCACAACGCAAGTTTAAAAAAGAAAATTAATTGCAGGATTTCAGCAGACAGGCCGACGGCCCACTTGGTGGAAAGTGGTTATCGTCGCCTATGGACATTTGCAACACCAAAGGTGCTACAAATGCGCTGCTGCTCTCTTAAGGGAGGCTCGAACCTGGTCACTAATGTCGGAACACAACTCAATGTTGTTATGGCGGCATACTCTAGACCAGGGGTGGTAGCCATCCAGTCGGGAAAATACCCTAACATCTGGCTGTGGGTTGTTTTGTCGCCTCTTACGACAGGCCGCCCAGCCGCAGGAAATGGTATTCTTTCTCCGTTCCTGCACGGATGTGAAAAATGCTCCGTCTGCATGGTCGTTATGGCCGTGGCGAAAACGTTGTCATTATTTTCGATCACACAGCGCTCACAACGACCCATGTCAAGAGCTGGGTCGAAGTGGGCGTTGATCACGGAGCATTAATTCTCTTTATCGATTGACATTGAAAAAGGCGCGATTTTCAAAGCACCCAATGACATTTGTGTATTTCGTCGTTAATGACATCAACGCTCCCATAATACGTTGCACTAGAGTTTATAATTGTAACGCCCACTAGCAAGTGGAACGGGATTGGTCGTGAACGTGGTCGATGAAACGAAAAAGTAACACTAAAAACACATCTATTTTCAAATCACAGTGATTCTGAAGAAGTTCCACTTCAAAACATTTTTTACATCTTGAAGTCGTTGCCAAGTAATACATAAGAAAACAACAAATTTTCAAAATATAGTAATGTTATGTTTTACTGCGCACCGACTTCAATATGTAGAAATAATTATTTCTTTGATTTTTAGTTTGAAGTCGCTTTTGATATTTGTATTTTTTTTCAATCCCAATTTCATATTATTATGGCTACGTTCCACAAGAGACTCACAACGACCACGTTCACGACCAATCCCGTTCCACTTGCTAGTGGGCGTTACAATTATAAACTCTAGTGCAACGTATTATGGGAGCGTTGATGTCATTAACGACGAAATACACAAATGTCATTGGGTGCTTTGAAAATCGCGCCTTTTTCAATGTCAATCGATAAAGAGAATTAATGCTCCGTGATCAACGCCCACTTCGACCCAGCTCTTGACATGGGTCGTTGTGAGCGCTGTGTGATCGAAAATAATGACAACGTTTTCGCCACGGCCATAACGACCATGCAGACGGAGCATTTTTCACATCCGTGCAGGAACGGAGAAAGAATACAATTTCCTGCGGCTGGGCGGCCTGTCGTAAGAGGCGACAAAACAACCCACAGCCAGATGTTAGGGTATTTTCCCGACTGGATGGCTACCACCCCTGGTCTAGAGTATGCCGCCATAACAACATTGAGTTGTGTTCCGACATTAGTGACCAGGTTCGAGCCTCCCTTAAGAGAGCAGCAGCGCATTTGTAGCACCTTTGGTGTTGCAAATGTCCATAGGCGACGATAACCACTTTCCACCAAGTGGGCCGTCGGCCTGTCTGCTGAAATCCTGCAATTAATTTTCTTTTTTAAACTTGCGTTGTGAGATATTAAAAGGAACGCGCCCTATGTAGCGTTTAAAAGACAGTTTTCTGCAAAATATCGTCCATGTTGAACCAGGCATTTTTTAATGCCTGTAAATACGTATACGAACCGACTAACTGTCAGTACACGCGCGCTTAAATGTACAAATCTATTTTTAAAAAGTTCCATCTTTGAAACCTCTCTCTTCGAAACCTAAAAAATCAAACCTATTTATTACATACCGGTATAACATAACACGATAAATCCAAGACACCAAATTCAAACAATTAAGTAAAGTACTTAATCTTAGCTTAGATAAGTAACAGTTAACATATTGCCCAACTAAGTTGTCGGGTACCAATAACTAGAACTTTCAAATCTAAGTGATTAACTCCGACCTGCAAACTTACTTCTAACTTAAAGATAAGTAAGAGCAGGTACACTATTAATTAAGTTAGAAAGTACATTAGCTTCAATAGCGAAGTATCGAGAAACTTAAATGGGAAGTAGAAGCTTTACTATGTAATATTAATGGTGATCGACAGACAATTACACACACTGTATAGCCACAAGCTGAGCAAGTTACACTTTTGTTATGGGTAATACACATCGGACAACGCTGGGACCGATCCAATAATACATTACTTAACTAACTCCGTTGGCTCAACGACGCCAAGACGTGTCTTGCCCTCTGACAGGAGAACGCGCCACCTGTTTCTGTCCTGTGCGATTTCTTACCAGTTATGGGCTTGAAGCTCACACAGGTCAACCTCCACTCTGTCCCTCCAACGATACTTAGGGTGACCGACCGGACGTCGCCCACCCCCAATAGGCCCTCTTCGCGCTTCTATCCTCTGCCAGCCGTTTCACGTGACGAAGCCAACGGAGGGGATGAGATTTTATCTCTTCTATTATTATCACACAAACTATTGGTGGCAGTTACTTCTTCCAAATAAAACTCGACGTGGACTGTATGACTTATTATTACGATATTTATAATTAATTTAATTATAGATGAGTACAGAGAATAATGGTAGTTAGCGTAAAGAGAGTAGTCGAAGAATAATGGTAAGTGGCGTTTCGGCCTTCAAGACCACTTCTTATATGGCATTTTCTGTCCGACGCCTAGCTGCTAACTGCGCGAGCTATTGGCGTCGGCGATATGCAGGGCGCAGAGGAGGTGTGTTCCGACAGGCGGGTTAGGGGGGCGCTCTCTGTTCGCAACACAGGCCATGGTAAATAACAATAAGTTTACGAAATTTGAACCGGAACCTCTGCGTTCCTGTCATATAGGCGAGCAAAGGCTTAATCCACTAGTATATAACTTGATATGGTAGAGCCATCCTGGAATAATTATTTTGATTGCGACTCTAAGGGCTGACTCGACCTTTAAACACATAAAATTCAACCTTATCTAATTCAATATAAAATACATTTCTCTTTATCTGTCAGCATTAATTTTTAATTTAAATGAAATTTTAAAGATTTCAAATGAATTTTAGCTCTATCTGTATATAATTAAGACAGATATTATTTTATGCGTAGATCAAAGGAAATTGTGCGCAACAATGCTGTTGCGGACGGAATCACCCCCCAGACCTCTCCCCCGGAAACACCGTACCCACCTCACGCCCTGCTTACTGCGAATATGTAGCTCGCTCCGTTAGCTGCTAAGTGTCTGCATTTTTGTAGTACCTTAGAAAGTATGGAGCGAGCCGTCGGAAAGTTAAGTTCAGTTCAAGAATTATTTGAGCGGTCAAGTGTACACACAAGGAAAAGTAATACACACAAAGAAGACTAAGAAGACCAGGTAGAACAGGAATCATTCGGAAGACTCTACAGCCATTGGGCTCCCAGCGTGACTACGTGGATCTTGCGGACCACCAGTGTATTGTGATTAGTGCCACTCGTATTCATCGGTGTAATCGATACAATTAGTGCTATCTATGTTCAGTGTAACATCCGGGGCTAGTGCTAAGTTGTGTTGATTAACCTTGAACGTGCCGTTTGATACAGTAGTGCTGATCGCACCTGTTGCTATTGTAGCACCTATATAAATAAATACAGTCCACTTACCAAGGGGTGTTTCATTCTTTACAACCCCTGAGTATCGAACAAGTGCATTGAATTTTGAACTTTACCCTAGTGAATTAAAGTGTAATTTAGATTGAATTTTTTGACTTATGATATGTTGACGGATGTAAGCTAAAGAAATTATATTTATATTATCTTTGAATATATTCTCTGAAGTCTCACTTCTACTGCGAGTGAACTGCACACACACACACACACACACACACAAACGCACACACAGACAGGCATACATTTTGAAATCTGGATTGAAGTTTTCCTTAGACTCCAACAAATATCAGGTTAAGATTTTCTAATATAGTAAATACAACCCAGGTGGTAGAGTATTTGCCCGCCTGGACGGCTACCATCCCTGGTGTGGAGTATGCCGCCATAATAACCTTAAGTTGTTTTCCGGCATTAGTGACCGGGCTCCAATCTCCTTTTAGAGAGCGGCAGCACATTGTTAGCTCCTTTGGTGTTACAGATGTCCATAGGCGATGCTAACCGCTTTCCATCAGGTGGGCCAGCAGTCCGTCTGCTGAACTCATGCGATATTTTTTTAAGTACCGCATTTTTAATTCCGCTCTTTTCCGCTAATTGGGCCGATGTGTGTATAATAAATATATGCAAGGTCCTTTACAAGGAGTCTGTGTTGGCAAAAAGCTGATTCCATAGTATATTCTTGCGGTCTTATAATGGGTAATTTACGAGGGGCCAAAGGGCCGATTGTCCTCGGTGTAACTCACGCAAAAAGCTGTGCGGGGACCTATTCAATGGGTACACTAGTGATAGACACCCATATCTATATTGCAGCTGGAAGGTAAAAAGGTTTAACTTCGGCATTATTGGTTTTAACATTTATTTTAGAATTTTCTTAAGTTTTTTCTACTGATACTCGTAATAAAACAATCAATTAGATTAGGCTCACATAGAGTAAACAATGACCGTAAAAAAAAATTAAAATAAAATAATTAAAACGAACAAGTTCGGGGTAGGCTAAACAATAATTTTAATATTACTCATTGACAATTGAAATCTTTGTCTTCCGTGATCACAGCTACTCAAGAGGCCGAAACGTTGGAATAAAAATCAAATGAAATACCGCACTTAAAACTGTTAATAAGATATTTTTTGTTTATTTATTGGAGTGAAACCATGGACAAAAATAGTATTCTTCTTCCATGGTGACATTTTGACTTGTCAACGTGGTGGAGAAATTTAGTATGGTATTTAAAAAGTGTTACGTTTTCTTGCAACGTTTTAACGTCACGCTTGTATGAGTATATCAAAATTTGTAAATATATGGCTTAATTTAGATCGCTATATACATAATAATTATGAAGTAAATAGGTATATATTGCTGGGGAATTTGTTGCGCTGCTTCTACTTTTTAATAATAATTAAAATTGCTTTGGAAGTGGTGGTAGACTTATAACTTTCAATAAGTTATCTGTAAGATTCCGTTTTGATATAAATACCTATACATTAGTTTTTATTGTCGTTACAATAAAGTACAAGATCCACCTGTTTTACTATAATGACGTGCAAATACAGCTTCTAATATTATATACTAAATTTTTTATCCAATATGTTCTAATTTCCATATATAAATGTAAATAAATTCAGATAAAAATCACCGCCAACGGGGAGTGTGCCCAGAAGGCTAGCTGCATTACCACACTTTATGGTAATACTTATTAAATTTGTTGAAATATGAGTGTCAAAGAGTTTCTTACAGATGTCTTTAAAGAAACTCTTTGGCGATGGACCTCACGGGCCTAAGGTTTCAACCCCAAACGGCACAAATTTGTAACTTTTTCCTAAGGCTCCATATTTTACAGTAATTAATTAACATGATTGTTATTTATACCTGTAATTTATCAATAAAATAATTCAATTGAAAAAAAATGTCTTTATCTCAAAAAGTAATGAGTAAACATGTCGCATCTCTTAATCTTATATAATTTATTTTATATTTAAAATTTATAGGAATGAAATTGAGGGACTGAGTAAAGACACCTGAACAATTTATATTTGAACATTGTTATAAAGGTGAGGTCTCATCTGAGATAATGTTATAGGTATTGACTGTGTTCGAATACGTCTTATTTAGAGCGTTAAAAATAACCCCGTTAACGAATAGCCACATTACTGTTTATTTACTTAATTTGTTTGTGAAACACAATAATCAATATTCTTAAATATAAAACAAAAATTAATACATATATCAATCATGTTTTCACTAAAAAATAATGTATATAAAAAAATTAAAATTGGCTCAAATAGTTAATTATTAAAAAAATACAATTATACGAAAATTACATAAAATATCTATTTAATTTACTGTATATACATATGTTATCTGTCAATATTTAACGTTATTAAAAATTAAAAATAATATCATTAAAAACAATAGCATCACAAATAATGCATTACATCCGTCACCATCTATGTGTGAAACAGCCTACTCATATATGTAACATTACCGCCGGCGTGGCCACTGGATAAAAAAACATTTATATATTTTTTTATTCTTTACTTAAATTATATTTTTTGAAGTCTGTTGTTTTTACCATAATTCATGTTACCCTATTTTACCTTTCAACCTAAGTAATCGGGTAGTCGTCAACAAATTTGTTTACGGTGTCCCATCATTGAAGATTGGTTTGCTACCGTTACGATGGGTTTGATCTAAACAATTTGATTTTGGGTCATATCCATTGGGGTGGGTCTAATGTTATGTCGCGTTAGATTTGATGTACATTAACCTCAGAATTAGTTAAGTAATAAAGTAAATAATAACCTAAAACAAAAATGAAAACTAAATAATTAAAATGAATAAGAATAAGTTGGATGTAGGCTAACTTTCTTGATTACAGCTACTGAAAAGTGGCCGAAACGTCGGAATAATAAAAATGAAATAAAATATCGCGTTTAAAACCTTTAAAACGTAGTTTTATTATAGTTAACCGTTGCATATTATTATTTACTAGACCTTTCTACTCTGATTTACTCCCTTAAACTAAAGGCTTGTTATCTTAGCGCGCGTGTACACCACGCCGCCATCATATCGTCTTCAATAGTAGGAAAGGCCCAGCGGGGATTTTGGGATTTACTCGAGCGTGGCAGAATAACAAAAGGGGAGAAACCTTGTACCCTATTATGTACCCCCACCATATATTAACCCTTCATATAGGGTGGTATATTTAATTCTTCAAATTTTTTTTCAAACCGTCAGATTAAGGAAATTCCTCCACATAATTGTCAGATTACGGGTCAGCACGACAAGGATATCAAGTTGAACCGTCTGTATATTAATCTGACGCGCTCGAGTATTTCAAAGTGAAGTTTTTTTTTTATTTTCAGAAATCGTCCATGTCTTTTGGTCGCTTCGAAATCGTCAGTCTTTTGAATAGGATTTCCTTTAGGGTTTATTTAACATCCCTTTTGAATATCTGACGCGCTTGAGTATTTCTGTGCGACTCTTTTTTTTGAAAACCTGTACACGCTCCCCCCACCAGTGAAAGGGCATATATCATATAACCTTTTTTCTTTTTAGCATCTAATCTTCACAATCCAAAAGGTCCCCGCGATGCTCGAGTAACTCCACATTTAGCATCTTGAGCTTCCCTACTACAAACTGTGTAAACTAGGTGCGACCGCGCCGTCACTGCGTCGCCGCCATGTCACTACCAAGTCGCAACCGCGTCTCCGCTGCACCTTTGAGAGGATAGACTATAGCATATAAATAGAAATACACGGAATGACAGCGCGGTGATGGCGTGATGGCGGGTGTATCGGCGGTAGAGGCATGATTACAATATCGTTTACACGACCACTTATAGATATTTACATTTGTATTAGTGAAGTTGTTAATTTGCGAATAAGGATTTACGATAAGGACTTAATCGACAATTTATTTTTTACAAAAAAATCTGTCCAAACGATGATAAGGACATACTCGTGACTGGCCACTTAAACAACGACTTAACTGATGAAAACTTAAACCAGGCTTAAGAAAACATGAAAATAACTACAAGTGTGTACGATACAAGCACTTATATCCGTAGTAAGACAAGATAAAATGTATTTAGAATAAGAAAAGTCATATAATAGTATAAGATAAATGTAATTGATGCATATCTCTTTTAAAATGTTTAATTATTAGGTTTCTACAATTCGAAAACTAAATAAAATACACTATACTACATATAAAGCTATACTTACAAAATGACATAAATTCATAAATAAAAAATTGACTCTAAATCGCTGTCGGCGGGGAACGTGCCCAAAATGCTGGCCGCATTTCCGCGTTGGATGGCAACGCTAATTCGTTGCCCTAGATGCAAGCCAGCCTTTTGCTCACGCGAGACCTCAATTAGACGCGTTGAGAGGTCTCGATAGAGGTGATGAGCTCCAGGCCCCCACGGCCCTAGGGTCGTAATGTATTAATAGATTAAGTTTTTGTTTAAAAAATACCCACTTCCCTATGTTGTAGAATATATAAGAAATAAAAGACCCTCTTTTGTGACTCAAGAAAAAGGAGGAAAGCGTTATAAAAAAAAGAAGCACGTGTATCCCCACCCCAAGTGAACTGTGGTTACTCATTGTTCAGTGACAAGAGAAATCTAATATATTGCGCTATGTCGCTGACGCGTCAACACGTGTCGGCAACGCGTGAATGGGCCGCCTCGCCTCCAATGCAATTTCAGTGTTTTCTAGGGTAGCTGCACATTGAGCAACCACGCGATATCGCGGCGACAGATGTGCAACTTTCCTACTTTTAACCGATTTCCAAAAGGAGGAGGTTTGAAATTCGTTTATTTGTTTAGTGAGAAAATCAACAGCGAACATACAAATCTATGTAGATAAATAAAATTGAAGTGTCTGTTGACTTTAATTGACATAGATCAATTATAAGCTAGTATAATGAAGAATTTTATAAATAATCTAATACAATAAAACAAAACTTAGCTTATTTGTATTGTATTCTACCTATAGTCCCTCAAGGCTATAAGTAGAATACTAAACCTAGATCACCGTCTTCTATGGGTAAGGTGTCCAGAAGGCTGGCTAAGTTTTCTCTCTGGATCGCCATACTGATCCGTTGCCCGAGGTAACCACCAGCCTTCTGATCACCTGAAGAGTCAATGAGTCAATTGTCTGTTTGTAATGTCAAAATAAGAGTTTTTTACTAAATGCGTATGAAAATATATACGGTACTTATATCAAAAATCAACTTAAATAATTTGTCTCTGTCTGTCTGTATGTTCCGGCTAATCTCGGAAACGGCTGGACCGATTTTGACGGGAATTTCACTAGCAGATAGCTGAGGTATACATAAGTCGTGCTCAGAAGGTTTGCTGATGGACGCCCCTCCCGCTTCTTACGACTGGGACCGGGGTTTGTCTAAGTAATAATAGGAACTAGATGACCGAGGGTCGCGGTTTTGGAGGAGAGAGGGGTTGTCATCGGCAAACCGTCTGTGCACGACTTATAAAAAATAATTCCACGTGGACGAAGTCGGGCGGACGAGGCGGGTATAGCTATTAATTATTATATAAAATCGTTTACAAGAAGAAGCAAGGCCAATAAGAGGGTTTCCTATTTAAACTACCACTCTAGTAACAATTTTACAAAGTAAAAATTAATTAGAGATTCAAGAATTAAAGTCGGGTTGTATTATAGAAAATTCTGCAAGATATTTTTTTATTTATTATTATTTTTTTATTGCATGAGTTCATCAGACTGGCCGACAGCCCACCTGATGGAAAGCGGTTACCATCGCTTAGAGACATTTATAACAACAAAGGTACTACCAATTTGACGGCCTATGTGGCTGAGCGGGCTAAGTCTTAGTCGGCCGAACTCGCTGGAACGCGGAGGTTCCGAGTTCAATTCCTGGCATGGTAGATTTCGGAAACGAACTTTCTGTTATTTACTATGGTCTGGGTGTCTGGGATCGGTCCCAGAGATTTCCGATGTATTTTACCGATTTAAAAAAATGTGCTCCTGCTCTCTAAAGGGAGATTAGAAACTGGCCGATAATAACGAAACACAACTCAAGGTTGTTATGGCGGTATACTCTAGGTCAGGGGTGATAATCATCCAGGTGGACAGATACCCTACCACCTGGCTGCGGGTTGTTTTATCGCCTCTTACCGCAGGAAATGTATAGACAAATCGTCAACACTATGTTTGTGTCTCTTTATTCGAAACTTCGAAAGAGACAATAGCTCAGAAAACGGATCGAAGTTTTACTGTTCGTGAGATAAAGTAACCGTTCAAGAATCGTGCCGGGGACTATACATCTTCCTTCAATCCACAACGTTCCCTACAGATACTGTGCCTTATCATACCGCTTAACACTAGTAAAAGTCTGTTCAGTGAAGAAATAATCAATTTGTATACAACTAAACACGTTGAAAAGGAAAGCAATCTATCAATACACTATTTAGGCCGGTGGCAGATTTTATGGTTCACGGCGGAAGTGAGACCTGATTTCCGGCAATTCCACCCTTTCTATGACCCGCTTGAAGCCTTTCAAAGTCAGATATACCATTGAATCGCGCTTAATCGAGGTCAAAGTAATATTATATTATACACGAGCTATATTCATCATTTTCTACGCGCGGGATTTGGACTTTATATTCAAAGGGGAAGCAGGGGAATGCCATCCACTTAAGGAAAACCTTTTATATTTATTCTAAATAACTTTATATTATAGGTTGGACAAAATAATACAATTATTTATATATTCAGTAAGCATAATTTTGACACGAAACGTATGAAATTTTCCTCAATAATTGGTATTTAAGCAAAAAAAAATGAAAAGCGTTCTTGCGTGCCATTACCCGACTATTATATATCGCTCATATAAAAAAATATAGACACCAAAAACTGTGTATACTAAAATGAAATATATTCTAATTTATTAATGAATTATTGCTAAATAGAACAAATAATGAACTAAATGTATAGTAATAACAATAAAAAAACATTCAAATATTGAAGACTAGAGTTTGCCCCGTGTCACGATACGTGTCGAACCGTCACCAGCAGCTTTATCTTATCTACTATACAAAAATTTAATTTCGCTTTTTACATATTGTTACGAGCTACAGGAATCGAATTAAAAATGCCGTTGGAACTACTATAGAATTTATTAGAACTGTACAAACACGTATAAAACAAATACAAATAAAACTGGATGCAACCAGTTCACACTGCACGATTCAATACAGTTCGCAAAGTCCGTCGGATAGATCGCTAATCGAGAGTACTAGAAAACGTCTTACTCGTTTCGTAGCCGTCGCTTGATTGCCCACCCCTCCATTCGGGCATCGTCTTATACTAACTACACAGTACAAAAAGATTGACCGCGCGCATTGAGTTTCTAAGAAATACTAACTTGCACACCTGCGAATGGCCACAAAGTCGAAAACAATAACAATAAGGATTAGTTCGACGCTAATGATGGTTATAAAACAAGTAGAAAAACAATAGCATGTTTTTCTTAATTGCAAATTCAAAACACAAAGGGTTCCCTAATTCGGGAGGAAGACAATAGACTGCGCTTATCTTTGACGGCATGTAACACTATAATAATGACAAGTAAACTAAAACTATGTAGTCTAGACAACTGACCAGCAAAACATACAGATGAAGATGAAGCTAACCTGATGTCAAGTAATACAATGAATGACTTGTTACCTATGACAAGAAAGATATTTGTTAGTGAATTGAAAAAACGCGATTGCAGCGTCATCTGTTTACCTAATTTGTTTTATTTTATGGAAATCACATCATTTATCGGTGTAAAATATATTCTAAGCATTAACTCGGGTTGTAAGCCAGCCTTATATCGCGAGTTTCATTCATATACGCTCAGTATAAAAAAAAAGATGTGTTCGCAGCGCCATCTTTTTTTGCTATTTTCGTCTATCCCACGGAAACGACGTCATGTATCGGGATAAAAAGTATCATAATTTACGTCCCGGGAGCGGTTTGTAGTAGATCGGGTGCATAAAAATTTGCTTATTCCGAGTCACTACAACGGTAGCTTACATTCTTTTTTAAATGCTGTCTCCGGGGATTCAGGCGAGAACTTCAAGCCAAGCGTGGATGAAGTCGCAGGGTAATCATAGTTCGGTTATAAAGTGTGTGTTATATTGCCGTATAAGCCGAACGCAGTAAAACGCACGTGTCGTCACAAAAACGAATAATGTTATTCAATCGAGGCGCCGGCGAACCGATCGCTTTTATAGGGTTGCCACACTTTTGCTATTTCTCATTGGAGTGAAACTTCTATATAGACGGGGGTATTAGGATTTTTTCTGTCACGAAAAAGCGTTACGACCGCGTGTAAAGGCACCATAATTTTAGAGCGGATATTGAATGGTTTTTGGTTCCGGATCGAATTCGTTTTTTTTTTTGATAAAATAAAATATGTATAAATAATTAAAATGTACCTAACCTAACCAAATCATAATTTACAGTAAACCTGCGAAAAACCTAAATGTGTGCTGGGACACATAGTAGAAGTGAAACTTCAACGGACAAGTGGAAAAAGGAATTGCAACAAAATGTTGACTTGAAGTTTTACGGGCAGATTGTTAATGTACTTGTACAATTTGAAAACCTGCCTTCCTCACTACAACTTAGGGGGAGTTGCAGTGAAGTAGCCGTCAAAGGCTTAGCCCGATCAACCACAGAAGGCGTCATATAAAAGAATGCTGATCGAAAGGGTCAGTTAGGAGGATTAATTCCTCCTAAGTAACGTACCTTAAGAGCCTATGAAATCTAATTTACGTTTAAACGGTCAGTATCTCAAGTGGCGCCATCTTTAAACAGCAAATGTTCGCGGGAACAAAGTTTTCATAGCAATACAACTACTTACTTTCACAACTGTCAAAGTTATACATCGTATATAAGTAATTACTTACATAGTTTCATGTGATATATTAAATTATGGCATTATTATATGAGTATTTACTACAACTGTAGTTTCATGATATCTCCTATAAATACAAATTAGCTGCCATGCAATGACGGCCTTACCTCACTGCAACGCAGACGTTCCGGGTTCGATTCCTGGCATGGTAAATTTCGGAATCGAATTTCCTCCGTTATTTGCCATAGTCTGGGTGTATGGGAATCGGCACTAGAGTAATTCGTTATATATTACCCATGACACGAGCATAATTTGGGAATATACAATATGTGTGTTTGTCTGGCGATTATTTATATTTTATATTGTTACAAGTTGGGCCACCTGCATACCTATTGTCACATACCGACAAAGAAATGCTGCGCATCTTGTTTATTGCCCCTCCCGCATTCGGAGTTCTTTTTATTACTTCGTATTTAAAATTTGCAATTATACAATAGCCTATTGTTATTGTTTTCGACTTTGTTGGCCGTTCGCAGGAACAGATAACCAGGTGCAAATTACTATTTCTCGGAAACTCAGTGCGCGCGGCCGATTTTTTTTTACTGTATAGTTAGTATAAAACAATGCCCGAATAAAGGGTGGGGCAGTCAAGCGACAACTGCGATACGAGTAAGAGGTTGGTAGTACTCTCGATTAGCGATATAGACGACGGACTTTGCGCGTGTCGAATTGCATTGAATCGTGAAGTGTGAACTGTTTGCATCTAGTTTTATTTGTTCTAATAAACTCTATAGTAATTCCAACGGCATTTATTTTAATCCGTGTCCTGTAGCTCGTAACAATATATTTTATAATGACTGTTCAACGAATATAGCACCCCTCGATCGACGATAGATGTTTTTTTTTTAAATGAGCTGTCATTCGTATTATCTTTTTATGTTAACTGTGAATTGTTGCTTTTATGTTACGCAATAAAGTTATTCTTGTAATTCAAAAAGCCTATAGAATTATATTAATAACGCGACTCCATCATATCAAATCCCCAACAGCCAACACAAGTGTCGTGCTGTTCTTGGAAATACTCAATGTATGTGTTTGTGTACTGATCTTGATTACTGTTTCGCTATCCTATAATGCTCAGAAAATATGAATATTAATACAAAAAGCGAACGAAGTCGCGGGAACAGAGTTTGTTATTTAATAAAATCTCCGGTAACAGCGGGACTGTTAAAAAGGTTTTTATAAAGTAGCACGAGCGTATAAAAATTACTTAGGAAAATTACTCGTGTAGAAAACACGCCTGTTTTGGGAGGCCTTGAACCTCCTATGATAATGTGGACCGTATAAGGAAAATCGTTCCAATATTTTGTTTATGTAAACATATAAAAAATAAAATTATGAACTGTTTACAACATATTGAATTATTAGGGTGTTGGAGCTTCTGTTCTGCTAGAAGGGGAGCCGCCAACACTGCAATCACACATCAGTCCGCCTTACACCGTCCGGCGGCGCTTACACATACAACAAACCATACATCGTTTCCTTTGTCGCGTATAATACTGCTATGAGCGCGAGACTCGAATTAAAATGCCGTTGGAATTACTATAGAATTTATTAGAACTGTACAAGCACGTATAAAACAGGTACAAATATAACTGGATACAACCAGTACAAACTGCACGATTAAATAACACGCGCAAAGTCCGTCACTATATCACTTATCGAATGTACGTCTTGCTCGTATCGTAATCCTCGCTTGACTGCCCCACCCCTCCGTTCCGGCATTGTTTTATACTGCACGGTGCAATATGTCTATTAAATCGCGTGCACCCGATTTTCTGAAATCACACCTGGCCACTGCCTACCGGAACAGATTACAATACACAATAGGCGGCTTTTCTAATTACAAATATTAAATACAAAGAAAACAAAAGAAGTGCAAATGCGGGCAGTAATAAAACTTGGAGTTTATGGCCGCAGGTGTTCATTCGCATTTGTAGTTGATCTTCGTGGAATTTTGACTAAGTCGTAACAATACGTATTGTGTTGTCGAAATAAAGCTTATACAATTAAACAGTCCACTAATTACTACAAAAATAACATACACCAGCCAGGAGGAACCTAGACAAGGGTTCCCTAGCTAGTTTAACAAAAATGAAACGGAGGAGCTGCAATCTGTATTTAAAAAAATCGAACAAAAAAGAACAGAAACAGAGAAAGAATACTAATTTCTGCCTGTTGTAAGAGTCGATAAAACAACCCATAGCCAGGTGGTAGGGTATTTGCCCGTCTGGATCGCTACCACCCCTGGTCTAGAGCATGCTGCCATAACAACCTTGATTATGTGCCGGCATTAGTGGCCAGGTTTCAGTCTCACTTCAGAGAGCCGCAGCACATTGGTAGCACCTTTTAGTATTGCAAATGCATAGGGACCGGTAACCACTTTCCATCACAGTTGAGCCATCAGCCTGTCTGCTATGCTAATAAAAAACCGACTTCGAGAGTACCTAAATAATCACAAAAATAGGTAGAATATAATATAAGCTAAGTTTCCTTCCCTGTACTAATTTACAGCTTTGTATTTATTATACATAATTGTGTAATAAAAAAAAAAATATTTTCTACATTTTGAAGTCGGTTCGAAGTAAAACATAAAAATGACTATATTTTGCAATTTTATAGGTTTTTTTCTATGATTTACTTGGCATCGACTGGCAAGATATTGTAGAATTTTTTATTTTTCTCTTTTAAGTGACGCATATGGTATCCAAGGAGGCCAATGACAATGATTTTTATAGGCGGAGGCAGCACGCTTGAGGAAGGCACCTCTTGTGAGGTTCGACCTCGGCTCGACCGCTGCGGGGGATTGACTCTACATAGGAGTTAGCGTTGAAAGGCTGAATGAGCTAAGCCAATAGGCTGAAATGATTGTTATTGGGGACCCGTTATCGACTCCGCCGGCGGAGCCGATCCTAGTCTATCATTACTACCGCTTCGCAACGTGTTATGGCTGGAGGAGAAGAAGCGGCGGAAGAAACTCTCCAGCAACACGCCTAAGCTAATCTTGTATGGCTACTTGTGTCTGTAATGAGTGAGGAGCGATTGGTGGGTCTTAACCATGTGATGGACGATTCGAGCCGGGGGCTCTCTGTCGTCTGTTCTGTCTGCGTCTGTTATGCCACGCTGATGTTCTGAGCCTCGGGGGTTCATTATGGCGAGAATTCGGGTGATTTTATCCGGCTCGTCAATGAGTACATTTCGAAGGCGTCGTTTACTCGTGGGAGCGTTCGGAGTGAGTTTGTAGTTGACCGTCTCCGTCACCAGAGGGTTCGGGTGATGGGGGCACGGTCAAAGAATCTACGCGAGATGGAGATTATATAGTCTTTGATGACCATTTCCGGCCTCCAAGGCCACTTGTATATCCCACGTTCCATCGGACGCTTAGCTGCTAACTGTGCGAGCTATGGGCGTTGGCGGTATGCGGGGCGTGGAGAGAAGGTGTGTTCCGGCTGGCGGGCCAGGAGGGTGCTCTTTGTTCGCAACAACACCTTTATTTTTTATCCTTTATAACTCATTCCATAACACTCGATTCCATTCCATAAACTCTCGGTAAAAAAAACAGAGAACCCCGAATACGTCAAGAGATGGCGCCGTCTGCCTATGCGGTCGACCGCCGAAAGGTCAGCTGCTGGCAGCTCGGAAGTTTTTACACAAACGATACACGTACGTGCCAGTTGCAAATCAAAAATTTACATTTTTACCCTTCAATTTTTCAGTTTAACATTATGTTTGTCACGTAACTTTCATCCCTCCTCGTTATATACACCCACCCATACTACCTTAAATTTACGAAAATTATTAATTACTAGCGGTATCGGCAAACGTCCTTCCTTGAATAAATAAAATTTTAAAACCCGATTCCAGCGCCACCTATCGCGTCTAATTGTAAATCTAAACCACCCCGAGACCCACTCAAACACACAGAAAATTTCAATAAAATCCTAGAACCCCATTCCAGCGCCAAGTATTTGTTTAGATTGATGGGTTACTTTATTGAAGTTTTAGTAGAGATCCCTAATTTTATATAGCCTATATTAATCAAGGATAATACAGTATGCGAATGGTGAAATAATTTTTGAAATCGGTCCTGTAGTTTTTGAGTTTATTTGTTATAAATATTGGTGGCAGTTGCTTCTTCTTTGGAAATGAAACTCGATATAAAATTGGACTGTATGATTATTATTAAACTATAACTTAGAATATACATAAGAAGTACGTAATGAAAATGAGAGAGCCGAGAGAGAGAGAGTGATAAGTCGTCAATGACAATTGTGTCCGTTTTAAAACTATTTTTGCCTCCAAGGCCGCTCCTATATCCCGCGTACCGTCCGACGCTTAGCTGCTAATTGTGCGAGCTATGGGCGTCGGCGGGGTGCGGAGAGTAGGTGTGCTCCGGCGGGCGGGTCAGGGTGCTCTCTGTCCGCAACAACAAAAATACAAATCTTTTCTCTTTATAATATTAGTACAGAAAACTTGGCTTAGGTCATGGCTGCTAGTTTTAGGGTTAATAAGAATTAAACTTACTTTAGCCATTTTCAAAATCCACCCCTGAGAAGTACCAACCCTAAAACCGGTTGTAAAATACACCGGTACCAGAGAGAAGGGGAAAAAAGTGTCTCTAATTGGTGGACGGTAGAATTTTTGGCGCACTTCTGCATTAAGGTAAAGCTTTTGGAAATTTAAACCGCTAGTTAGTAAATAGAAGTTGGTTTTTTGTCGTATAAGTTTTTTTTTATTGCGGTTCAGCAGACCGGCAGACGGCCCACCTGATGGAAAGCGGTTACCATCGCCTATAGACATTTGCAACACCAAAGACGTACAAATGCTGCTGCTCTCTTAAAGGAGACTGTAATGCCGGAACACAACTCAAGGTTGTTATGGCGGTATATTCTAGACCAGGGGTGGTAGCCATTCAGCCGGGCAATTATCGTACCACTTGGTTGTGGGTTATTTAGTCGCCTCTCACAACAGGCCGCCCGGCCGCAGGAAATTGTATTCTTTCTCCGTTCCTGTACGGATAAAAACTATACATTATAAATATTGGTAATGGACTGTATGATTATTATTTAACTTTTTACAGGAATAAAATAGGTACACATTTTGCAAGAGTCTTTGATTTGTGATGAGAGAAGTACACATATACCGTTGTGAAGATGTGTGAAGATGTGTGAAGATGTGCCTCTTTTTGCCTCTAAGGCTGTCCCTTGACGCCTAGTTGCTAATTGTGCTAGCTATGGGCGTCAGCGGTATGCGGGGCGCGGAGAGTAGGTGTGCTCCGGCGGGTGGGTCAGGGGGGTGCTCTCTGTCCGCAACAATAAACGTAATGTAGGTATGGTCTGGGTGTCTGGGATCGGCCCCAGAGTAGTCCGTTGTATATTACCCATAACACAAGCGTGACTTGCTTAGCTTGGGGATATACAATGTGTGTGTTTGTCTGCCGATTATTATTATTATTATTATAAGGTATATATAGGTATAAGTTTCTTCCATAACTCATAAAATGCCTACCTTTGGGTTTGGACCCTCATATTTCTGAAGACAATATACCTGCCACATTTGTCCAAGGGTAATTATCAGGTTTTACATATCAGCAAACTCAATGTTGATGAAATTAGATGTAAGATTGATTGCTTTAATCAACAAATGTGTTTTGTTTGGATCGACTGTGGAGTGAAATGCAATTTTTGGAGGGTAATAACAACTACCTCCAAATTGGAGGAGCCTGAGTTTAATAAGTTAATAATGAATCGAATACGACATGGCTCAAAGCTGTTTGGTTTAACCTCTCTTTTGTTTCAACTTCTTCCAATTATTTGGGGTCGGCAGAATACGTCTTTTCCTGCCATATACCTCTATTCTAACATACGTCCTCTGTCACACCACAAGTCATCATATCATCCTTCACACAATCCACCCATCTCTTTCTTGGTCTACCTTTACATTTAAGTCCATCAATTTATTTATTTAATTAATTTGTTCGGGAAACATACAATAATTAATATTCTTAAATATAAAACACAAAATTAATACATATATCAAACAAGTTTTCACTAAAAATTAAATTATATTGTTACATGCCGTCAAAGATAAGCGCACAGCTGCCTGTTGTAAGCGCAGTTCATTGTCTTCCCGGATTAGGAATTCTTTTGTCTTTTTAATTTGTAATTAAGAAAAGCATGCTATTGTTTTTCTACTTATTTTATAACCATTATTAGCGTCGAACTAATCCTTGTCGTTATTGTTTTCGACTTTCTGGCCGTTCGCAGGTGTGCAAATTACTATTTCTCGGAAACTCAGTGCGCGCGGTCAATCTTTTTGTACTGTGTAGTTAGTATAAGACGATGCCCGAATGGAGGGGCGGGCAATCAAGCGACGACTACGAGACGAGTAAGACTTTTGTAATAAGTACTCTCGATTAGCGATATAGACGACGGACTTTACGCGTGTCGAATTGTATTGATTCGTGCAGTGAAAAATGGTTGCATATAGTTTTATTTGTATTTGTTTTATACGTGTTTGTACAGTTCTAATAAATTCTATAGTAGTTCCAACGGCATTTTTTTAATTCGAGTCCTGTAGCTCGTAACAATATAAAAAAATAAAAATTGGTTCAAATAGTTAATAACAAAAAAAATTATACAGTTATACGCAAATTACATAAAATGCCTATTTAATTTACATTAGGTCAATATTAAACAAAATCGAAAAAAATGTCACAATAATTACTAATAAAATAGAGATAAAAAAAGGATAGTATGAAAAAAAAGTTTGTCATTATTAAAAAAATTGTTAGTAATTGGATCATTCTAAATTTTAAACCATTTTTTAATTTGAGTTTTAAATTGATATAAGTTACCTATGAAAGGATCAACACTAGTAAATAGTGCATTGTATTGCTGACAAGTGGGGTATAACGTGTTTTTTGTATAGTTAGTTTTTATAAGTGGTACTGAAAATAGGAATTTATCACGTGAGCTCAAACAGGGACGCTTTAGGAGTAAATTATTGATGAGATTAGGGGAATCAACGCAATTATTTATAATTTTGTAGAGATAAACTTGTTCTCTTTCAGTTCGACGAATTGATGGTGGAGTAGCGAGTAGTGGAGTAGTGGAGTAATCAATCTTGTAATTTAACATTTTTTTTGTCACGTGACTACTTAAATATCTTTTTCAAGCTAAACATATTAACTTATCATAACGATAACGAGGTAATGTACCACGAACTCAAATAAATGAAAAAGAAATTATTACTATTTTCAAATAAAACAAAAAAGTTATATCATATCCCCTAAATACAAATTAACAAATAAAAAACTCATGAATAAAATTCTTGAATATTCAAATAAAAAGATTAATGCAAATCCCCCTCTTCTATATTCAACATTTAACCCAGAAACTAATTCTCTTTCCCCCTCAGCAAAATCAAAGGGAGTACGATTTGTTTCGGCTAAACTAGAAGATATTCAACACAATGATAAAGGATACATAAATAGAACTATTCAAATATAACTTTGATAGTTAATAAATATATATAAGACACTTCACGTCATCTCTCCTCATTACATGCTCATACCATCTTAGTCTTCTCTTCCTCCCTATTTTTCACCCACGTTTGGTTTAAAACAATCCTTAATATAAATAACATAGCATACAAGACTATTCTTACAGGTTTTTTATTCGTAAATATTTCTTGCATTATTCACGACAGTACAGCGTTTACGAAACTGAGTGAAAAAATAATGTGTCATAATACATCTGCAACAATGATTTCGTGGTCGACAGCAATCCGGAAAGGAAGTGGAGGGCAAAATAAAATGGCCACAGGAAACGTCGGGACCATGCTAAGCTTTAATTTATCACACTCTACGAGAAGGATGACCACAATTTATTCTCAAAGAGAACTAATCTTCAAAACTACGTATCTTTAGTTCACAAACACACGTATTTGCACATGTTGTAAAAAAGAATTGAATAGATAATAGATAAAGAGTCTAAATAGACTCCGGGGCAGAATTCCGTAAATATTATTTCATTTGATTTTGTCACTTTTATTTTTTCACTAAAGCCTGCATTTGCATTGGTTAAGTAGTTAGTTAACTTGCGAATCTGTTTAATGTAAACAGATTCGCAAGTTAACTAACTATTTAATTGAAAATTTACTTATCGTTTAACTGGTAATTTTTTGTCCAAACGATGATAAAGGTTTCGTTAGTTTTATAAGTTACCTCGATTTTTAACTAATGTAAGTAATGTCGCTACTAACAATTATTTATTTTTATAAATAATTAGTGACATGGAGTGTAATGGTACTACGTGGTAATTAGTAGCATGAAAGCTTGATATTAATTAACATTTACTAATTAGTGACACGTATCTATATTGACAGTATGTAGTTAGTAATGAGATTGCTTAAATAAGTTATATGATTAACGTATGAGTAAGGCACGTGAATCAAATAACTATTTGATTCTAGTGCATGATGCTTAAGAGTGGTACAAAGGAGTAATCTTAAGTACGTCTAGACATTTTTCTTTGGAATTACTAGAGAGTTTCTTGTTGTTTGTTTTATTAAAAGTTACTAAGCAGTGTATGCATTTATCTCTCCTTTCTTTCACCTTCTCCCAATTATTTGGGGTCGGCACGATATGTCTTTTCCTTCCATAGTCCTCTATTCTGACATACGTCCTCGGTCACACCACAAATCATCACATCATTCTTCACCCAATCCATCCATCTCTTTTTAGGTCTACCTGTATGTATACATTATCACATACATTTTATTTTAATTTAAAATTCTTTTACAATTATTTATTGGACCACACACTGATTTTCATTGGTTAAGGAGAATACATCAACACAGTGGCATAATCTGTCTGTCACAGTGAAACACACATGTCAGTTTCATTTAAATCTGTTTAGTAGTTTTAATCATATTAAAACTACTAAACAGATTTAAATGAAACTCGGTACAGAGCTAGCTTATATCAGGGGTCAACATTCAGGATTCCTTATATCCGATAAATGACGTCGTTTGAGTGGGATACACGAATATACCAAAAAGATGGCGCTGCGGTCTGTTTTTCTGGACTGTGTTTCTTATAAATACGTAGTCGTTAAGGTAACGCAAACGAAGTTTCACTGACATTGCTAGTCTAAAATAAAATAATAAATTATAATTATGTGTAATAAATTAAAATTAAATAACGAAAGACATCAAAACTAAAATTGAATAATAACTTAAATTGGATAAGAACTTGAATTTTCAATGGTTGATCAACATCTTTTTTAACTAAATAATGTTGCGATCAATAAATCTGTCCTTTTCTTTCTTTCTCTTCTTTCCTTTTTAAATGAACATAATTAACTCATATTTAAAGTGTTTTCGAGTAGACTATAACACACGCTTGATAGATATGTTACAAATATAAGTAGTTAAAATAATTCGAGGCATCTTTTCTGTCGTAAACAGAAATTAATTTCAAAAAGTGTGCGATTTACGTATGAGAATAGTTGTTATCTATAAGAGCCAAGGCTAGGAAACAGTGTAAGACCTAATAGTTTTGTATTTTTGACTCAAGTTAATAGAGAAAGCATAGGTACTGTTAACAAGAACCGACTAATAGATACTAAGAAAATAACACACAAAATTTATATCTGCAATTTGATATTTAAGATACAAAACCTTGATACACACATTTGATATTCATTCAATTTTTTTTAGCAATTTAATTTAAAAAACAAAATCACCTATTACAAGCTTTGTAAAGAAAAATGTAAAATCTTTTATTAAAAGCTCACAATTGTTTATGGCCCAGTTCGCATTGTTAAGACGAAAGCGATTTAGCTGAATAGAATTCCGATAAATATATGGCAAGGAACGCAGTATCATCACAGTTTTTTGAAAGGTAATCGCTGTCGCTTTACCAGTGTGATTGGGGCCTAAGCCCGATGCTCAATGACCTGGATAGAATTACCGGTCACCGGATTCTGAAAGTGGACTAGCTTCGTAAAGGAATGTTTTATGATTTATGCTTGAATTACTTAATGTTTGTTCAATGACTTAAATATTTAAATTATAATAAAGTGAGACCTTACTTGTTCACTGCTGAGTTCAAACTTCCATATTCTAGGGAAACAGATCTTGATCTTATACCCACCATTTTTAACGTGCATTTACACATTTCCTTGAGCCTCTCGGCGCTTTAGACCTAGGGGTATGTAGAGCTCCTAGGGGTTGGCTCTGCACACTGTTTCTACCCTCCGCCTTTTTGTGAGGCGCCACATGGCTTGCCCTAGGTAATTCTCTGTGGACGACGCGTCGGCGTCGGTGGGACAGCCAGGACCTTCGGCCACCGTAAGCGGGCGGCGCGGGTGGAGCCTCTTGGGGTCTAGAGATTCTCACTCACCTGCACATGCCGTCGAGATGGGAGCGCGGCGTGTTCCGGGCGCGCTCACCTCTCCTCCCGTGGGGCGAGTTACAGACCGCCCCACGTCTAGAGGGCTTGAAGATGCCGGGGGATAAATGTAGTCTCCCGGCAGTGGAAGAGACCTCGCGAGGCCCAAGCCTGCCAGGGCTGCGGAGAGGCTAGGTCATATACCCGTAGCCCTGGCATAAGACGAAAGACGGAACACCGATAGCATGGCACCAGTTCTGACTGGGTATGCTAGTGCCACCCCCGATCTGGTGAATCCCCGACTAGATTGCGAACTATCCCCCCAAGGTTCTGTCCTTGTTGCGGCTTAGTCTTCAAACGGATTTCACCTGGTTAAGTAAAAAAGTTAATTCTCTGTGACGCTTCGACGCAACCCTAATTGTCACATTCTAAGTGAGATATGGCTTTTAAGGAACCCTGGCCTAAGCAAACCCCGTCTCGCAAGATTTATACAAGGTGTTGGTTATCTCTATGACTAGCATGTGATAATTCTTAACTGCTTTTCTTTAAAGCTGTCTATATTTTTTACATCGATTTCAAGCCATGTGTGTTTAATAAAACGCTTTCTTAGTCACTAAGTCTCCGCGGTTAGTAGTTATAATTATCGTTTCTTTTATATTCCGCAAAGAATTTCTACAAATAAATTACTAGGGAAGTCTTTGATGCCACCCATTACCAGAAGACTGGTTTATATACTCCGCACAGCGAATTAACATCGCCATCCAGCTTGGGAATGTAGCTTTTAATTAGATTGTAGTGTTATTGTCATTTAAAAAGAAACATAATTTATACATTAGCATAATGAATGCCTCTGGCAATACTAGGGCAGTATTCTTGAATAAGAAAAAAAAATTTGTTGTTTAATATCCGTTCTTTTGCTAAACCACTGTCACACCACTGTGCACTATATTGTGCCGGGAGACACTAAATCATGAGTGAATTTAACGGAGGCTTCACTCCACCACGTTGATTTAATCTACCGGAAGAACTTTGTAATGCTGCTGTCAGTTCTGGCTTTTAATATTTATATTCTAGGCCAATGATCCCCAAACTATTTTGTCTCATAGACCCCTTATCAATTTTTACTACTTTTAGTGGACAGCCTATCTTTTAAACCGTCTTAAAAAAAGAAATTTTGTCAGTTGTCAATTTGTTGTGTGAATATATATAATATGTTCAGCCATAACTTTTTTTATTCTGAACCGATTTTGACAATTCTTTATTCGTTGGATTATTTTTTGTTGCTCTTATACAATTTTTACAGCTTGTAAGTACAAACGCACATTATAATATTTTATTATTCAATTTATAGAAAGTTATAAATTTCGGCACGGTGCTTTAATGGAATTGACTATTATGGACCCCTGCTTGCGGCTTGAGGACCTCCAGATTTTGGTTTTTGATGATATGGACCACTTGAAGTTCGATATGGGCCCCAGGGGGTCCATATAGACCACTTTGGGGCCCAATGTTCTAGGCTATATATGCAAAACAGTATTTAGTGTAGCACTTTTATGTTACTGCTCCATCTGGGATAATGTTAGCGTTAGTGATCGTTTCACGCAGATGTAGCGATGGGTTTACTGCGTTATTTGTGATGTGATATTGTTACGTTAAACATTGACAGATAACGTATGTATGATGTAGCATTAACGGCGTTTTAACGCAGTAATTAAGACGCATTTGGCCATAGTCGCTAGCTATAATATTATTCCTGATGGTGCAGGGACATTAGGCAGTTTTCTGACCAAATGTGTGTAATAATATATTATTATAATTATCACGTGCTGACGGTAAAGGCAAATACCGTAATGAAAATTGCAATCGGAATAACTAATGTGTGAAACCCGCCAATCCGCATTGGGCAAGTGTGGCGGGTATATAGTCCGTTTTCCTAACAATTGGGAAGCTCGAGTCCAGCAGTGGGACGTTTAAGGGCTGATACAACAAATAGTTTTAAGCTCGTCTTTTAGAATAATTTGTACAATTAGTCTCAAGGTGTAGAGTAACAAGTCTTTAAGATTTCAGGAATTTGTAATTAATCAATGTAATTAATTCAGAAACGCAACTAAATATAATATTTAGTTGAATATATGAATGTATGAAAATGAAAAAAAAAAAAATTGAGCTTTTGTTTAGATTTTCTTTTGTTCACTATTGTCTCGAATATTAAGCATAAACACAAGCTTTTATCTTGAAAATATAAGGAACTAAAAATCTTGGCAGACATTGTCCTACCCTGAAAAAGTAAAATGAAATCTACAACCCGATTCCAGTGCCACCTACCGGGTCTAATTGTGAATCTAAATCATCCCGGGACCCACACAAACACACATAAAATTTCATCAAAATCGTAGAACCCGATTCCAGCGAGTATTTTGTTTAGACTGGTGGGTTAAATTATTGAAGTTTTAGTAGGGATCTCTAATTTTTATATAGCCTATATTAATTAGGTATAATGTAGCATTCGAATGGTAAAAAAAAAAAAATCGGTCCAGTTGTTTTTGAGTTTATTCGTTACAAACATACAAAAATTACAAATAATAAGAATAATTTATTCAGTAATAACATGTCAAAGTAACAGAATATAACAGACAACAATGTTTGCACTAAAACTAATGTGTGAGGGCTTCAACACTTAAAACTAGGTAAGAACCTGTATTGTATTAGGTGTCGGTGCTCTTCCAACGCTCTTTTTTTTACATTAATACAAAATATTATGTTAACCTTGCATGCATATGTGTGAACGTATCTGTACGTGCGTGTATGTGTTTGAGTGTATATTTGTGTGTGTATATGTGTGTGTTTTTATGTGTTTATATATGTTGCGGACAGAGAGCACCCCCCTGACCCGCCCGCCGCAGCACACCTACTCTCTGCGCCCCGCATACCGCCGACGCCCATAGCTGGCGCAATTATCAACTAGACGTCGGACGGGATGCGGGATATAGGGCCAGCCTTGGAGGCAAAATCATGCACATCTCTCATCACAACTCAACAACTCTCATAACAACTCAACAATCTCTCTTGCTTTAACGACGACTCTCTTGCATAAATTTGTACTTATTTCATTTCTTGTAAAAGTTCAATAATAATAATCATACAGTGCATTACATGGAATTTTTAATTTCCCAACGAGAAGCAACTGCCACCAATAATATAATTATTACTTATATCACCATTTTGAGTAGTTTCTCAGTTTTTTATAGTCTTGTGTTTGCAGCCAATTATAAACATTAAATTTAAATTCACGATTGTTTAAAGAATCAAAAGCTAGTATTTTATTTATTTTGTTATATAAATATTTGCTTAAGTAACAAGGAAATCTATTTATAAGAACAGTAAATCTTTCCTCTATTTTAATATTAGTATAGATTACTGTGATAAACTAAAGCATAGATTATGCGGGAAAAGTCGCGTGCATAGCCACCACCATGCACAATATAATATCCACACGATCTTTGGTATTTACGTATGGTCCGGAAAGCTTCGTATCAAACACGGCTTAAAACTTTGCCCAAGTAATTTCAAACCCATCGCTCCCAGACTACGTACTGTTAGCAAAATATGCAATCAAATTAAATATTTAAAATATGTAATTAGAGTTTTCTTCAGATAGCACAATTTGCTAGAACTTTCTATACGGCTTCACTCAAGCAAATTTCGAGTATGGAATACGGTATGCCACAAAAATTATAACATTTTATAGGTGTCTTTATATTGCTTGTTTACCGAGATATATATATGTTGCTCGCAACATCTAGGTGAACGGGCAATATAAGCCAAATCTTACACTTCGTATGCGCAATACATAAATATCGAAGTATTTACGTAATCTTTAGTTTTATGTCTCTTATCGTTTTAATTACTTGATACTTCTTATACAACATATGGATCTTAACGTTCTCTGACTCATTCACTCTCGTATAATCACACATACTTATTCTTACATCACTATGCGATACTTACAGATACACAGACAATAAATACATCACACCTATGCACTTGAAGGGCTCACTCTAACATGATTACTTATAATAATTATACTAGTATTTTTTTCTTCTCTTAATTAGTCAACGGGTTGATACTGGTGACCTGTACCACAGGTTTCTTTTTAACCTAATTCAGGTACCAGCCTCTTATTTAATGTTGTTACTAGTTTTAAGTTTCACTGTGTACTTAAAGAGGAAATAAAGAATTATGTTATGTTATGTTAATTAATTGATTATTTTTATAATTTAGGTATATGTTTATGCCCTTTTCCAAGCGTATTGCGCATAAGAAGTGCAAGATTTGGCTTACATTCATACTTACAATTTCTATAACGCGAGTTTTAAGAGTTATTTCAGAAAATTTAATAACTACCAAAGCAAACCACACGGGGTTGTTTAAGAAGTGTGTCATTTAATTTCGTTGAGACCGATAAAGCGTTGATAAAGCGCCCGGTGTTTCGAATGTCCATAGGTCATAACCACTTTCCCTCAGGTAGGCGGACTGCCTGTTTGCGTGTATTAGGCAATAAAAAAGATTATGTGCGCGTAGCTGATTTTATTTTATTGCATGATTTTAGCAGTCAGGAAGACGGCCCACCGGATGGAAAGCTGTTACCATCGCCGATATACACTTGCAACACCAAAGGTACTACAAATGCTGCTCTCTAAAGTCAGACTGGAACCTGGCTACATATGCCGGAACACAACTCGAGGTCGTTATGGCGGCATACTCTAGACCTGGGGTGGTACAGTGATTGTAATGCTCTAATAAATAATACATAAAGCTTAAAATAGAAATAATTAAATTGTAAATACGAGCAAACTGTTTTACCAACGCTACCTAGCCAGACAGGGCCTTTTAGCCCGTCATATATATGTAATTTATATGCGTTTGTTTGTCCGTCGTGCACACATCCGATCAATTTATTCAACACTCCTTCGTACTTCGAAAATTACTTTCTCTAAGCAATGTTCAATAACAAAGTTTTCACATTAATCACCTTATTTTTAAAGGGCAAAAAAATGTAAAAAAGCACGCAGAAAATATTTTTATTTTAAGTTTGCCTATATAATTAAAAATGAATCGTACAAATGCGTTATATATATGTATCTATGTAATGTATTTAATGAACTTCAGAATGACTTTACCGATTTTGATGATTTTTTTGTGTGGGGTCCCCGGATGGTTTAGATTCACAATTGGAACCGGTAGGGGTCCAATAATAATATAATTTACTTATATCATTGTTGCCTCCTCCTATGATTGGCTCCTGTCAAGAATAATATATAATGGACAGGTAACATTATAAAAAAAAAAAATCGCAAGACACACATACTGTATATCCCCAAATTAAGCAAATTACGCTTGTGCTATGGGTAATATACAACGGATTATTCTGGGGCCGATCCCAGACCATAGTAAATAACGGAGAAAATACGTTTCCAACTTTTACTATACCAGGAATCGAACCCGGAGCCTCTGCGTTGCAGTGAGGTAAGTCGGCAAAGTCTTAGCCCGCTCAAGCACAGAGGCCGTCTGTATTGTATGTTCGAAAGGACAAACTGTCGTTCCTAAAAAGAACACGTCTTCATCTGTGGCAGTTTATACAATACATGATATTCTGTTCTAATTTTAAAAATTCTAAAATACTCAGATATGTTTTAGAAACAATACGATAAATAATCTAATACAGTAAAAGAAAACTTATTTATATTGTATTCTACCCTCAAGACTATAAGTAAAATACTGGGCTTAGATCATCGTCTTCTATGGGTAAGGTGCCCAGAAGGCTGGCGACGTTTCCTGGCTGGAGCGCTATACTAATCCGTTGCCCGAGGTAGGCACCAGACTTCTGATCACCCGAAAAGTCAATGAGTCGTTTTGATCTTTATAGAGGCTCATGGCCTCAGGACCCCACGGTCCAAGCGTCTCAACAGTAAATGGCACAAACATATAACTCTCACTGAGGGTTGCATATTTGCGCCGCTTGAGTGATTCAGCTGTTTCCGCCGCCGAACCGGCTGGCCTAGACGTGTTCAGATCAGCTGAATATAAAATTCTATTCTATAATTTTATATTTTTTATTCGCAATGGAAAGTGGAATTCGTCGTCTATTGACGTTTGAAACACCAGTCTTTGGAATGGAATGGTAGGAATGAGATAGGAGGAATGAAGTAAAGGGAATCGTATATTAGAGGACAAAGGGATAGAAGAACAGGAGGAGTGGGATAGAGAGGATGGGATGGTGGATTTTTTAATAACATGCGTCCAGCAGATAGGCCGATGGCCCACATGACGGAAATTGGATACCATCGCCTATGGACATTTGTACCAATGTGCTGCAGCTCTCTAAAGGAGATTTTTTTAAATCGCCTTCTTCTTCTATCTTATGTTGTGATAGAGGAATTTATTTTCTTGTTCTTTATATATATTTTTTTAATACACAACTACTGTAAGGGAGAGGGGATTAAGATACTATTTGTTTAGTTTTCCTTTTCTTTCTTTCTTTCTTGCCTTTTCTTTTCTAATCTCTTATTTCTACTACAATATTTGATGTTAGTTTCTTAACACTATTGCATTATTATCTGGTATTTACTACATTTTTATTTGCATTGTTTTCTTACTATTGTTACAACTCAGGTCCCGAAAAACAAAATCCCCCTGCATATCTGAAACAAAGCACATTTATTACCCGTCGGCATTTGAACTAATAACATTGAAATTATTTTATGGTCGTCTTCTTTTGTTTCTTATTGGCGTACGGCCTATTGTTGTATTGTAATCATTAGCCAGGTGTTATGGATTTAAAGTACAAGCCGGTTCTAGGAAATTCAGTCCACGCTGCTGGGCGGACATATTGCATTTGTGCAGTATAAAGCAATGGCCCGATTGAGGGAGGAGTTAGTCGAGTGAAAACCACGAACGAAGCGAGACGTGTGCACTACAATAGGGAATCTTTTAGTGACGGACTTTGCGCGTCTACTTGGCTAAATACAGGTGTACTTAATTCTGTCAGGTTTTTACTGCCACATTTATTAATCCTAGCAGTAGTATATAAAATTATATATTTGTAGCGTTATTAATTGCCCTATTCTTATTGATTACTTTTTCACAACTTCCATCGCAAAGCTGACGAACTCTTCCCTCAGCTTTTTCGCCATGAGATCCTGTATCCTGTGCTTGGCTACTGTTGTATCTAAAGGGAGATTAGAATCGGACCATTAATGCCGGAACACAACTCAAGGTTATGGTGGCATACTCTAGACCAGGGGTGGTAGCCATCCAGCCCGGCAAATACCCTACCACCTGGCTGTGGGTTGCTTTGTCGCCTTCTACGACAAGCCGCCCGGCTGCAGGAAATTGTATTCTTTCTCCGTTCCTGGACGGATGATGGAATTATTAGTATTGTACGTGTGGGGTTATATTTAAGTGTGGTACGTCAATGATGTTACACCGTTGGAAAGGGTGACGCACTACTGGCGAGAGCCTATGGCTCCATCACAAGAGCTAGGCTCAACCGCTGGAGGGAAGTACAAACTAAGACGACGTGTGTTGTACCCTACATGTAATTATTGCTTAATCAATTTAACATTAAACTTAAGACTATATAAACCTAAACATGTGCACACTTCACAAACAAACCAAGACACACAAAGAAACCAAAAATTAATAACCCAGACACAGAAAAGAAAATAAAGCACATATGGCACTAGTTAAGATAATATATATATAGGTATAGATATAAGGCACACAGTGCACATGCACTTCCTCACAACACCAGAATGTAACAGATACACTCTACATTAGTAGAAGTTTAGTATTAAAATTATAAGTTATTTGTAAGGTACACCACAATACACATGATTGAATAAATGTCACACACAAAAATAAAAATTACCAAGAAGCGTGTATAAATACTTAAAACTTTCTTCAAAATTAAGTTATAAAAAAGGCTACGGAACTCGAGTCCGTAGAGTTGTTAGAAAAAAAACCTAAACATGTTCAGAGATGCAACTCCGAAGGTTTTCTGTATTGACAGATTTTGTCACGTACGTGGACTATCAGTTATAACCTTGCTAATTAGCAATAAATTATTCTGTGTACGTGACGTAACAGTACGAATCACTATTACGTCAAGGTTAAGCGTTTGACGCCGATATTCTGCGAGAGCGTGATATCATCTATCGAACCGTACCTAAGAACTGGAATGTATATTATATAATGACTCCAGCAAGGCTCTACCATATAAAGCCATGATTTTTAAAATTTTATTGCATGAGTTCAACAGACTGGCGGGCTTGATGGAAAGCGGTTACTATCGCCTATGGACATTTGCAACACCAAAGTTGTTACAAATGCGCTGCTGCGCTCTCTTAAGGGAGACTGGAACCTGGTCACTAATGCTGGAACACAATTCAAGGTTATGGCATATTCTAGACCAGGGGTGGTAGCGAGGTAGTAGGTATCCAGTCGGGTAAATAACCCACCACCTGGCTGTGGGTTGTTTTGTCACTTCTTATGACAGGCCGTCCGGCCACAGGAAATTGTATTCTTTCTCCGTTCCTGCACGGATAATTGATTGATTGATTAAAATCAGTCTTAATAAAACAACAAAAAAGCAGTAAACCGTGTTATAAAAGTAAAATTGAAACGAGTAGTGCGAAGATATTTTCTAGTAGAACTCTTAAAGTACGGTACTCTATCTGCACAAGAGCTATGCTACGATAATAGCTTAGGGGATTTGTGATCACTATTCCGAAACAAAACTTAGTAAGTAACAAAACTTTATTATAGTCTAGGGTTGCTGTTAGTAGAGGATTTTGTAGATGATACATTTTTAACAATAAATTAAAATCTATATTAAAAATTCCCTGTCATAGTGTTTGACCACGATGAACTCCTAAATTACTCTACCGATTTTGATGTTTTGTTTTTCTTTAGGCTGGATTTGTTCCAACTTAGGAGATGGGATAGGTTTCATTTTCATTTATAATAAAAAAAATCATTTTTTTAAACCGAGAGGTAAGTATGAGTTCTTCTGCCAAGTAAGTTACATATGCATCAAATAGATGGCGCCATACTTTAAGTTCCATCCATTCTTTGATAATAGTATGTGAACCTTAATCATTAAAAATCTAAAAAAATTATACGTAGAAATGTATGTACACGCATAACCTGAGAATGAGTTTACCAATTTTGATGACATTTTTGTGTGTATTTGAATGGGTCCCCGGATGGTTTAGATTCACAATTGGTACCGGTAGGATGCACTAGAATCGGTTTCTAATTTTTAGTCTTTTCAGGCAGAACAATGTCTCCTCGGACCGCTAGTATAATATAAAAAGAAATAGCACAGCCAATAAACGTCCCACTGCTGGGTTTGGGCCTCCCAGTAAAGAGGAACGGACAGTACACCCGCCACGCTTATCAAAAGTGTGGCCGGTTAGATACATCGGTTATCTCGATGTGCAGGTGTCATCACGATGTTTTCCTTCAACGTTGGTAGCACGTGGTAATTGTAACAATATGCACATTAGGTCAAAAAACTGCCTAAGCAGTGCATGCTGTTATAATCGTCCATTGAAAGGACATACAATAAATAACAAATACATGTTCCCATCCTATTTTGCTCGGCAGATCTCACCAACAGATTCAACCAACAGGCAGTTCATCTCCATTTTCCGACATGATGGGACCTCTGCTTCTTGGAAGCAATCGGTGTTCCAATTTCTGTTCATTTGCAATTCCGTGTTCAGTTTTAATTCTCAGTTTTGTCCAAAAGTGTAAATTTTAAATTCGTTGAAATAAATAGTGTTTATTCGGAAAGTTTTTTTTAACGCTCTCCGGAGGTTCCGATATAACAATACGTTCCGGCCAAGATTCAAACCCACGCCTTTTGAGGTTGGAACGCGTGCTCTAGCCATTACGCTACCACGAGACTAGAACGTACAACGACATGAAATTAAAAAAATACATACTGATTATTATAAATACTGAAGTAATTATGTCTGCCAAGGAAAAATGCCCGAAGCTTTTTTGCTGTCTGGTATAATTTATGTAGTTTCAATACCGTGAATGGACATTGCATAATACCTTTTGTCCCGAGAAATGAGATAGTCATTGTAGTACAAGACATCGCGGTTTTAACTTCAATTAACAAATCTGTCCAACGATGCTGTACTATACTACTATACTGAATACAGAATAAATACACCTGTACACATATATGTAGGTCTTGTTTTTACAATAACTCTTTTACCGTCTAGGCTGTGCGTCTTTGGAATGAGCTACCTATTGCTATAAGACAAGTCAAATCCTTCCAGTGTTTTAAAAATCAAATTCAGAAGCATTACTTCTCTTTTGTGTATAATAATTCCTAGCACTGTTATATATATGTATATATGTATGTTTGCATTATCATATGTGTATATACGTGTGTGTATATACATATGTATATATATTTACATTATTTTTGTACTTATATGTATTGTGTATACTTATTGTTGCGAGTGCGGGACTCGAATTAAAATACCGTTGGGATTAATATAGAATTTATTACAACTACGCAAACACGTATAACATAGGTACAAATATAACCGGACGCAATAAGTCCAAACGTAATGCACAATTAAATAATACGCGCAAAGTCCGTCACTATATCGCTTCTCAAATGTACACGTCTGGCTTTGATCATGGTTCTCGCTAGACTACCTCACCCCTCCGTTCGGACATTGTTTTATAATGCACCGATGCCATATGTCTACCTGGCAAGCGTCGGTGCAATTCCCAGAAAACATAATCTGCACACCTGCTTAATTATTCCTGCGAACGGCCATAAACTAGTACAATACACAATAGACTGTTTTTTCTAATTAAACAAAATAATTCCAAATGCGGGAAGATAATAACCCAGGTTTATGGCAGGCAGATGTGCATTTCCTTTGTCGGTGTGCTTCGTGAAATTTTGGCTAAGTTGTAACATTATCATTATTATTTATAGACTGTACCACCGTCAGTATTAAAAATCCAATAATCCCTGCCAAGGGTTGCCTGGAAGAGATCGCTTTTTGGCGATAAGGCCACCCGTTGTACTATCTCTTATATTTTTCTATTTCTATTTATCTATGTTTCGGTGTACAATAAAGTGTTGTCTACCTATTTAGAGTGAAGAAAAGTTGTGGTAGCTTAGTGTGGCGCGGGTTCGAATTCTGGGAGGAAAGCATGCACCACATAGGCAAGTTTCTGATCTAATGAGCATCTTGTTACATTTATCATGTGCTAACAACGGCGAAGGAAAACATCTCGATGAAACTTGCACATCGAGATAACCAATGCGTCGAACCCGCCTATCCGCGTTGGATAGCCGTAGCAGGTATACTGTCGGTTCCCTTCCAATGAGAGGTCCGAGCCCAGCAGTAGGATGTTTATGAGCTGTTATTGTTATAATTATTTTATACTTTATCCGTGCAGGAACGGAGAAAGAATACAATTTCCTGCGGCAGGGCGGCCTGTTGTAAGAGGCGACAAAACAATCCACAGCCAGGTAGGGTATTTGCCCGTCTGTATGGCTACAACCCCTGGTCTAGACTATGCCGCCATAACAACCTTGAATTGTGTTCCGGCATTAGTGGCCAGATTCTAGTCTCCCTTTAGAGAGCGGCAGCACATTGGTAGCACCTTTGGTGTTGCAAATGTCCATAGGTGATGGTAACCGCTTTCAATCAGGTGGGCCGTCGGCCTGTCTGCTGAACTCATGCAATAAAAAATAAAAATAAATACAGAGTGCGTGGGAACATCTACGTGTTTAGAAGCAAAATTTTTTGGAAGCAAATTCTACGAACTCTCGTTCCGATAAAATTAATTTAATTTTAGAAAAATATGTTTTTTTACACGCTATAATATTGTTGTGTTCTTGCCAAAGTTAAAGTAATTTATTTTGTGTATAGAGGTTTGAATATGGTGTTCATAATTATAACAATTTAGATATCACTGCATCCTGCCACATACGTAGCTTACAAAATAATTTAAAACTTTTTTTTTAATCTGTTAATATTTGAGGCGTACCTTAAAGAATATAATAATAATCATAATTTATTAATTTCAGACACAAAGATCCATAATTACAATAAATTTTATACATTGTTATTATTAAATTAAATTAAATTTAAAAATAAAAATAATAATTAATAAATGTCCATCAGTCAGTCAGTCGGTCAGTCCTTTACTGAAGCATTTCAATATATTTTACATAAAATTAATTATTCTATGCAGCAATCTGCAGCCAGTCCCAATACATTTTTGTTTGATGTAGCCTGTTAGCAATGGCCGCAATTATACTTTTTTTTTTTTAGGCGGATAAATGCATTTCGCACATACCGGGTCCTTTGCTAGGGATTAGACCGTTGTTTATCATGGAGGCTTTCCACTGAGGCAATCCAAACAATAATCAACCGGCTTGTGTGGAGACTCGACTAATCAATGCCCCACTAAAACCACCCTCCTCCCATGTGCCCTGCGCTTATGGCAGGAAAGGCGTGAGATACAGAACGTAGTTACGCCCACACCGATCCTAGCGCACAAGTGCTTGAGAATGCCCCGGGAGAGGCAAACTCACTTCGTCAACAGGGGTGAAGACTCCTCTGCTCCCTGGATGCTAGAGGGCCCCTGCAGCGGTATTTCAGGGAGGGAGGTCATGCGCATACCTGCGCCTCCGGGCTCCCGACTGACGTCGGCACCCGCGAGACGCATGCGCACTACCATCTCTCTCCCTATCTCGTTCCGCGGCCTCCTTATGAGACACGACGGCCGAAATTATACTGTTTCTACACCTTTCAACCCTGGTCAAGAAATACTAGTAACTATTGCTAATTGTACGACGGCCTCTGTTCTGGAGCTGGCTAAGTCTTAGCTGGAACTTAACTCACTGGAACACACACAGAGGCTCCCGATTCGATTTCTGGCATGGTAAATTTCGGAAACGAACTCTCTGATATTTATTATGGTCTGAGTGTATTGGAATAGGGGGCTGAGATAAGAAAAATAGGATAGAGGGAGGGGGAAGTAAGACATCAGAACTCTCGCTCATCGCACGAAACGCCATTAGCTCAAGGCTAACCGTTTCACGCCAATATTCTGTGAGAGCGTGGTAATAGCGATCGAGCCGAGGTGTAGTCAAGATAATAATCCCAGTATGGCCCTATAACGTCTAAATAAGTGTGAAAAACATAAAATGTGACATCTTAACGCTTTTGTTTAATATAGCCAATTATGTGGACGAAAGCCCTAGAATATAAAGGCATATCCACATTAAACAGTCGTTAAAAGTGCAGTTTTGGCTTAACGTTTACTACTAAAAGCCACCTAATGCCATGGCCATTACACTGTGGAAATAGAATATACCTATATAAGTAAAAGTAACCGAACGTATAACAGTGAGGCGGTTTAACACGTCTCCTTAACAAGTTTCAAAGTTAAATAAAATTTAACGATCGCCCCTGGGTGTAGCAGAACACGGTCGTGTGGTTTGGCGAACAAAATTGTTCGGCTGTGTACACGTAATAGCCTTCACGTTTCTACTGTGCAGCCACTGCGTTGTCAAATTATCTAGACGATGCGCGAGCGCAATGTCAACGCGCTGCCGTCGCGCCATGACCGCACTCACGCTGTTGAACGGGCGTAAGCGGTATTGGCGCCACCATGCCGCCGTGACAGCCTTTTCAATGTCAAACGAGCGTCAGTGGTGGGACGGCGGTATGGAAAGGCGGATAAGGTTACCATATACTTTGAATTTCACTCAAAAGAGTAAACAGTTTTAATAAATGCTGAAGCTCTCTTCTTAATTACACTACAAGTAACTAGGCTGTGTAGGTGAAGTATTTCCCTGTTTAATTAGCGTGGTAAATAATAATACAGGTTTTAGAATATCTGGACGTAGACGTGACGCCACAATTATCTTAGATTTTCTTACTCAAATATGTAGGATAATTGAGATTAATTTATCGCAATTTGTAGGGTTTCAGAAAATATTTATGTTAGTTTCAATAAATATTTGTTTTCGGTTCAGTAATTTCTATTGTGTAATCTTTATAGGTAAATTAGCTTCGAGAACTTTTTGCGTTTGTATTTGTATATTTACAGGAATTCTAAACTTGAAATTTAAATGTCCTTGTACAATCAGCCAAAAGAGGTTCGTTATATTTTCAAGAAAAAAATATATTTACAATCAAAAGTCAATGGTGAAAGTCAAACAGATAATAATTATTAACATTGCTAATTGTTATGAGGTCTATTTGGTTTTAGTTTGATAAAAATAAGGCGAGCTTAGTAGGCTATAAGATAAACGAAATATTACGATAGCACGGTCAGACTGTGCTATGTTTACCGCCATTCCACCCTCGGTTTAATCCAAATGAAAATATATGGGAGATAGTGAAAACTTACGTCGCAAAAAAAATGTCTCAATAAACACGAATGCTATTATAATGACATTAGCCGAGGAAAAATTTAATAGCATAACTGTAGAGAAATGGATTTTTTTGTCTACATGCTATTGAAGAAGAAAAGAAATCTCAGGCTTTAGAAATAATATTAGAAGGAATTAGAATTAACACAAATGATTCATTGGTGAGTAAGGATGAGGATGATTACGAAATGTCTGGAATTAAAGAAATTTGTTATTAAAATTATGATTAATATTTATTATTTTGATATCGTTTAATGTTATTAATTTCATATTAAGTACCTGGCTATAAAAATATATAAAAAGTATTAGTTTCTTTATTTATGTGCTAACCGTACACTACTACAAACTCAAAAACTTCTCGAAACTAATTTATCTGTACATTGTAGTTTAGTTGCTGGAAATTTGAAAGTGTAAGTATAAAACCAAAATTGCTAAAATCAACAAGTGCTTAATAAGATTGAATATTACCTACATTTTATAACTAAATGAAATGTATTCTATTTGAATTCATTAGCAACGTTTTATATTTAAGGGCATTTGAATTTTGATAAAAATACAGTAATTGAAATTAAAACTACCTTTTGTTGATTTTTAGTTGCTGTTTTTAATTGCAGACCACTTTTTGACCACAGACAATGCCTCACAATGCAGTAGTCATTATAACTTTTATTAAAGAATTTATTTAGAACAAATGTTTTGTAGGTAACACATTGTAATCATCGTGTTGGCAAGTATAAATAAGATTATATCAGACATAACAAACTACGTTTTAACGGTTGGTAAGCCCGGTATTTTATTTCATTTTTGTTCTGACGTTTTGGCCACTTTTCAGTAGCTGTGATTACGGATACAAAGGTGTCAATTGTCAATGAGCAATGTTAAAGTTTTTATCAAATAAAATACTGCACTTAGAACCGTTATAACGTGTTTTATTATGAGTACTAGTCTAGAAGACTTAAGAAAATACTATACATCAGCCATATTTGTGATATTTTATACAAAGATAAATAATACTGTCCTATACTCAATAGATGGCGGTAGGGTGCGTGCAAATTAAAATTAATAAATGTTCGCCGTTCTTTGCCCGTGCTTGTGGCGATCCAAAAGTTCGTTGTGACCACGTTATTGCTTCAGCAATATTGTATATTTATCGGGATTTTAAGTTAGACACTTTTATTATAACATTATTGGTTTGATTCCAGCAGCTAAAAGCCATTTATGTTTAACCGCTTGTACTGATCTAATTTGAGTAGTAATATTTTAGGAAAATTATTTGAAACTTCGACCGAATAAACTGCTCGCATGTGCATTCGTCATAATTGTATTATTAAAGTTGTCATTACTACCATAGTCATTTGTTTATTATTATTATAGAAGTAATTTATTTATATTTTATATGTATCCTAAATGTTCAATTGAGTAGAATGTCATGTTAACCCTTAATTGGACCTGACGAAAGAGAGGCCTCCTGGGTCTTATAAATCCCTGTGGGATGTTTATGTTTAATTAATTATAATAATCACATTTTTTTTGAAAATATCAAGTACTTTTCTCTGAAATACGCCAATACAAAAGAATGTTGTTAGTACACCGAAAACTGCTTCCCACATTTTTCTAAAAGTAATCACTTATAGCCAAAAGTATATAGGATCCCACGTTTTTTAAGTTCGATTATTACATGAAAATGGTAAATATGGGCAAATAAAAAACGCCAGACGATAAAATAACTCAAAAACTATAAATAACACTAATTCAAATAAACTTACGGTATTTTTTGGCGACATTATGTTTTTTTTTTTTCCAACCTACAGTTAGCTCAAAATTTGTACGAAAATAATATCCGTATTTATTGTAAGGTGATTGTACATATATTTTGATATATTGTGGGAAATCATGAACTTTTGATAGCTTAGAGCTTCAAAAAAGGAGAGAGGTATACTCCTTCAGTCCAATTAAGGGTTAAATAACTTAATCTTATAAATTTTAAATGCATTACATTTCCTAATGTAATTGTAAATTTTTATTGACATCGGAATAAAAAAGGACGTAGATATAATTTTGTATATGCCTAGTTTTAATAGAATTAAATGAACTGTGAAACTTTGTAAAACTTTTACGTTTTCTTTAAATCTTGGGCGCTAAACACGGAATTATAGTTTGATAAATAAAATGCTCAACGTTGCTTCGTTGGTCATCTTATTTATATATGGAGTCGGTTATGGAAAAAACAACGTAAGGGACAGAATCTAGGTATTTTTTTGAAGTGGAACTAAAGACGGTTACACTTCAAAAAGTGAAATACCTAAATTCGAATCGTTGTGATTGGAAAATTGATAAAACGAACAACTATTGCTATTAACTACGACTAAGCCTGCGAGAGAATGAGATAGAATACATTATATATAATATAATAATTTCAATGCTATTCTGATGGAGATAGAGTTAGAAATGTTTTGAAATTTTTCGTTAAACTTCAAATTTCGTGTTTTAAAGCTTAAATATATTATAACCACATAGTATATGAAATGTGACGTCACGAAATTTAATAATAATAATAATAATAATCGGCATACAAACACACATATAGTATATCTCCAAATTAAGCAAGTTACGCTTGTGTTATGGGTAATATACAACGTACCACTCTGGGGCCGATCCCAGACACCCAGACCATAGAAAATAACGGAGAAAATACGTTTCCGAAATTTACTATACCAGGAATTGAACCCGGAGCCTCTGCGTTGCAGTGAGGTAGGCCGGCAACGGCTTCGCCCGCTCAACCACAGAGGCCGTCATTTAGAATCCCTCCCACCCCTTGTCACGTTGTATGACACACGTGCGGTGCGGTTTTATTATTATTAAGTTATGTTTTACATTCATCTATTCGTTTGTAAAAATCAACTTACCGCACTAGCATTATAAATAAATAATGTATGATCTGTTAGTCCCGAGCACTTATATGTTTAAAAAAACACTTTTGGCTATTATGACCCTTTTTATTTCACTATTACGAATAATAGGTGACTTGGAGTCTCAATATACGGGACCTCAAAGGTCTACCGGACCGATATGGTATTAGTCTAAGTAGCTGTAGATGACTAATAACCAAGAGAACTCTATGAATTTGGAAAAGGATTTGGTATTTATAGGCAATTACTGCTGATCGACATTTTGGAAATCTATGTCAATGAATTGTTGGACTCAGCAATAAGTGCTTACCGAATAGGGTTGTAACAGATCCGTGCTCATAAAGAGAATTAGAACTTCTTTAACAATTTGGCAGAAAGTATGTAGAAGAATTTCAGCGGAATGAAAAACTATATGATAATTCATTGTTAACGTTTTATACAACAATTCGCAAGAAGTGCTTTAGGAGGGCTCGCGAAGTTGTCCACCCAGTAATAATTAATCAATTACTGTTGTAATATTAATGCGTTAGTTTCCCAAAGTCGATACTAGATGGCGCTGTCTCTTTGGGGGCATAAACTGCATCGCGATAACTAGATTGTAGATCGATTGAATAGCTCGATCCAAATATGATGTTTTGTCAAATGTAACAGCCGACAAATGACTTGCGTCCGGTTACAGGCAGCTGTAACAGAGCTATACGAATGGTTTCGCAAATGGAGGATAGAGGTAAACCCGGAGAAAAGCGCAGCAATGTTCTTTTCCCCGGGCACGCTTCGCTCTCCCAAACGCGCTTGCCTTCGCTTAAAAGCCATCTCGCTCTACGACCAAGAGATCCCCTGGGCAAAGTACACCAAATACCTGGGTGGTCACCCTAGACTTTTCTATTGTTTGCAAATTCACAGAAGCTTCATGCTTCTAAATTGAGAATTCCAAAAACTAGTGACTAGTGGACATGTCGGTCAGTTGGGGACTGAGTTAGTTGGGTATCAACTGCGATCAAGACGTTACCTAGTATACTTTCGAAACGATTATTTTATAACGGCGCGATTTATGTGATTATGATTTTCTGTTTTACAGTTTGGACTTTTGTTCGGTTGTACCTGTAAGAACTGTGAATTACGCGTGTGTACTTCTAATAAATTTTGTGATAATTCCAACGGCATTTTAAATTCACTTCCCACAATATCGTAACACAATTATCCTATCAGTTGAAAAAATCTTCCAATAGTCAACAGGGCTGCATTTAGGAAAGCAATCCTAAGCAGAAAGGCTGCCTATTACCCAAATGGGGGGTCATTCATGTGCCATAAACACGCAAAGTTGTACACCACATATCAGCGGGGGCATAATTCGCGGGGACGCGGCCCATTACGTGGTCCATTCCAGTAATGGCCACCTTCGGACTACCGCCAAAAGCTCTTGCCGTTATCGTGGATCGTTGGGATTTATTGAAATTTATTTCTAAGATTAATTTCATAAGAAAGCACGTTTTTGCCTACTAAAGTAGAGCATACAACATCTTTAACTTAATGTATACTCTGATTTATAATTACTTGGACTGAAATGAACGGTTGCGATCGTACATTTTTATGTTGCAAGCTTGGAGCATAGTGTTGTAGTATGGCTCATTCATAAGTGAATTGTTGACCTAACTTGAATCCTTTTTTTTCGTTAATGCCAATTGAATGCATACCCTCAGACCCCGGAGGAGTTCACCGAGGGGTATGTGGGACAGCCGACGGCTGGCGCTACACACAAACTTCTGACAATAGAAGAAGTTGCAAGCACCAACCGCCAGACTACTCACTAAACCTTCCAGCGTCCCTCCACGTCGTAACGAGGAGCCACTGGACCGTAATCATAGGTAAGACTACTGTGACGCCACGATGCAAGCCGACAAGGACCTAACTTGTATCCTATAGAATTTCTATAGAAATTCTATTGTAGCTGCGATCGACCATTGTAAGTTCACAGTTCATTTCAACCTCACAAAGACATAGATCGGCGTATGTTTTACCAAGAAAACTCCATTCGTATCTGCGCTTCAGTTCCAAGGAACTCCCCTTGCCACCTCCAAGAGTATAGAAATCTTTGGTGTTGACATTGCGGACGATGTGCAGTTCAAAGGCCATCTTGAAGTCAAGGCAAAACTTTTCTTCAAGAAGCTGGGAGTGCTAATCCGGTTCAAGGTAACGCGTTATGCTTTATAAAGCTCAGGTTGGAGCACCAGCCTACCAGCTTAATCCCGTGTACTGTATTCAACTCAAAGACGGTTTAGATAAGCTTGCCTTTCGGAGAGACTTGGCGTCTCTCTACGTATTCTATCGACTGTATAACTGGGAGTATTCCGAGGAACTGTTTAGAATGGTGCCTTCGTCTTTATTCTACCACTGAACCGCTCGCAATCGTCTGGGCGTTCATTCGCAATTCCTTGAGCCACTTCGCTAATATACGCAATGTTTCTCAAGAACTTGTCTCTTGTATACTGTGCGAATTTGAAAAGAGCCGGCTGAGGTTTTCTCTCAGCGCTACGATATGGAGTTTTTTAAAAAGGGTGTTATAACACCCTTTTATAAAATGTCTTCGAGGTCGGCATCGCGTTCGTGACACCTCTGGTGTTGCAAACGTCCATAGGCGACTGTAACCGATTTCCACCAGGAAGGCCGACAGCCTGTCTGCTGTACACCAGCTATAAAAAGCTGTGTGCGTGTGTGCAGCTCACACGCGGTAGAAGTGAAACTTCAGAGAATATACTCAGAGATAATTCTTCTCTAACTTTTATTGACATAAATATAATTCCTGTAGCCTACATCCGTCAACATATTATAATTCAAAATAAACTTCTTAAGTATCTTTTTCAAGTTTTCGCCGTTTTATTCGAAAACATATTATTGTCAGTTTCATTTCGGTCCAAATTGGACCTATATTTAATCATCGGTCTTATTGACTTTCCAATCTGTGCTGCACAATGTGTGACTCGTATCTCATTCTCTCGCAGGGTTAGTTATATAGATTTATATGTTTATCTCTTTTTAGTGTCGCTTTTTCGTTTCATTTAGTTTCAAGTCACGATTCTAAATAAGTTTGACTTCAAAAATGGATCACAATTAAATGTTTGTTTTGCCAACAATTTGGTTAATCTGTCTAAAACCAGCCTTATATAAGAAACAACTAAAGGACATTTATTAAGTCCCGATTAAGATATATAGAATACATAATTGTATAATGTATTTGGTGGCAATAAATCGCTTTTGGTCGGATAACGAGGGTAAATAGGCCTATTGGGACACTGTGTTTGAGGGCAACATCAATATATTATGTTTTGTGTAAAAGCTTCTGTATTAGTAAATTCTTAGAGATTTTTTGGTCAATTTATAAACCGTACATTCAAGTTGTGGGTTTATTAGTAGGAAGCAGTGAGAGCTCTTGTTTTTTCATTAAAATCGTTTGATATCTAATGCAGTGAAGAAGTCATTTTATATAATTTTTAGCAAAAAGCGGTGTTCTAGGAGGACTCGCGAAAGTTCTACCTAGTAATAATTTTTAAGATAGTTAAAAAAATCTTTTAATGCATAGATTGTTAATATGGGTTTCTGTAAATAATTCATATTATTTTTATTCATTTTTTGTTTTATCCAAACCAAATTCTTCTCATTTCTTACATTTCAACATATTAGAGCTTTTAATATTCAAATTAACTCAAATGATTCCTTCGTGACGTCATCACTACCTACGATGAGTGTAAACGTCACTAAAGAAAATAAAGTGAAGCCGCCGAGGATGAACGAGCGTCGTCGCGTGTACGCTACAACGGAAGCCAAGATCGTGTGCTACTGTTGCGGAGCTGACCACCAGACAACGCAGTGCGGCAAGCTGGCTTCGATGTCGTTGCCAACCAGATGGGAGTGGCCAAGGAGACGAGAATATGTTTTTTGTGCCTACTAAGTAAACACAGGCGGTTCCGTTGTAAGGCGAGGAAGTGCGGTGTTAACGAATGCCGCGAGCCGCATCACGCACTTCTACACCAGCGGAGGGAAACTGAAGCCGTCAGTGGACCGATCGACCGAGCGGAGTCGGTCAATCAACCGGCCGACAGAGAGAGAGAGTCGGTCATGACGGCATCGGCTCACAATTCTAACACCGGGAGCAGAGTGTTATTGAAGGTGTGTCCGATTACCGTCAAGGGCTTAACGGAGAGGAAGTGAGTACGTACGCGTTGCTGGATGAAGGGTCCACGATCACGCTCGTCGACGAGGAGATAGCCGGGATGTTAGGGGCAGATGGCCCGAGACGGCCATTGAACATCCACGGCATCACGTCGAGCCAGCGGGAAGCGGAAAGTAGGGTGGTGAGCGTTGCGGTGCGCGGAAGAGCGCAACCGCACTACCATCCTATCAAGGCGCGCACTGTGAAGAAACTCGCACTGGGAACTCACTCCGTTAAGTCTGAGGTCGTACGACAGTTACGTCATTTGAAGACGCTTCATACAGACGATGTGTGTTTTATGAACGCTAAACTGCGCGTATTGATTGGAGCTGACAACTGGCATCTGATCGTGACTAGAAAACTGTTGGCAGGAAAGAAGAGCCAACCAGCCGCTTCCCTGACCCTCTTGGGGTGGACCATACATGGGAGTGCACCCAGAGGCATAGTAACGCAGGGAAACGACACAGTATTACACGTCCGAACGTGGCAAGACAAAGAGCCGCGGGAAAAGGACAAATTATTCGAAATAGTGAAGTCTCATTTCGATATCGACGCACTCGGCATATCGAACAAAGTGAAACCTGTAGCTGAAGAACAACGGGCGCTAAAGATATTTTCAGAAACCGTGAAGAGAGAAAACGGCCGCTTCGAAGTCGGACTGCCCTGGCGAAACGATGACGTCACCATGCCACCGAGCTATGACATGGCAGTGCGTCGTCTACGCGGGATCGAGCGCAAAATGGACAAATCGCCGCAGTTCAAACAAGCATACACAGCTCAGGTCAACAGGCTACTAGAAAGAGGTTACGCCGAGCCTTGCGAACGAAGCCACGAAGGAAACCAACGCATGTGGTACATGCCTCACTTCGCCGTTACGAACCCGAATAAGTCTGACAAAGTGAGACTGGTATTTGACGCCGCCGCCCGTTCGAACGGGGTGTGCATGAACGATGCGTTACTGGATGGGCCAGACTTGCTATGCGCCTTATACGGAATCCTGTTCAGATTCCGGGAAGGGAAGATCGCCGTAACAGCCGACATACGTGACATGTTCCTTCAAGTGAAGATAAGGAAAGAAGACAGAGCGGTGCAGCAATTTTTATGGCGCGGTGACGACCGCCATAACCCGCTTCGGCGCTACATTATGACGTCTATGATATTCGGAGCACGAAGCTCGCCATTCCTCGCACATGGCGTGAGAGACAGGAATGCGAGTGATCATAAGGAACATAGTTTCAAGCCTTATGACGTCATCTACTGGAGCGACTCGAAGACTGTTCTTCATTGGATAAGAAACGACTCGGCACGATATATCCCATACGTTGCACATAGACTGAGCGAAATCGGCGAAATAACCGAGTCCGAGCAATGGCGATGGGTGCCGACGAGTTACAACGTCGCCGACGACGCAACCAGGATTAACGTCCCGAATATGAAATCGGACGACCGCTGGTTTAAAGGCCCGGAGAGATTTAATAATAATAATCATAATAATCGACAGACAAACACACATATTGTATATCTCCAAATTAAGCAACTAACGCTTGTGTTATGGGTAATATACAACGGACTACTCTGGGGCCGATCCCAACACCCAGACCATAGTAAATAATGGAGAAAAATATGTTTCCGAAATTTACCATACCAGGAATCGAACCCGGAGCCTCTGTGTTGTAGCGAGGTAGGCCGGCAACGGCTTAGCCCGCTCAACCACAGAGGCCGTCATACTACCCATTCTTCGTTGATATTACACATGTCTTATTGGTTTTATAATTCTCGACAGATGGCGTTAGGAACACGATAAATTTGCTGTATCAATTTTTATTGTGTGTATTAAATAATATTTTTATGATAGATAGAGAAAATTGACAGCCCCGAACTTCTCAACAAATTAAAATTAGCTGTACTTTGAGCTGGATGCCGTTTGCATAATCGTAAAATATTCGCTCTATCATCATGTCGCACTGTGTACTGTCAACACTCACCACTCTACCGTCTTTGTAATGCCTGCAATAATATCTGGCATGGGCTCGATATTTTCAATGCATCGGTTAAGCACATCAAGAAGTTTCACACTCCTTATTTCTTCTTTTCAAATTACTATGTACTCAATGTCTTTATATAATGCATGCTGTGTTCGCATCAGGAAGGCCAGTCAGCAACCATATTATCTGTGTTATAGTTTTGTTTAAAAGTAAGCTGAGTTGGTCAGTTTGCGAAAAAAAATTAGATAATACATATTGAAATAAATTGAAAATACTATCTTCTTCAGCCAAACTATCCACTGTTGGATGTAGGCCTCCCCAAATACACCCTACATATCACGGTCTCCCGTCTTCTTCATCCAGCCTGCCGGCGACCTTGCGCAGGTCATCCGTCCACCGGGCTGGCGGTGGCGGCTGGCAATTACTAAGTCAAAGTCCAAATCCTATTTCCTTCATTTTCCGTGGGGCTTGTTTCGTGCCGCGGACTCTTATCATGCTAGGGCCGCACCTGCCATGATGTTCCATATATAGGCCATTTCACACAGATGTGGAGATGGGTTTAATGTATTATTTGTGATGCGATATGGTTTTTAATTGGCAATGACGTTAAGTATTGACAGATAACGTATGTATATACACTAATGCGGCTATTCGTTAACCGTGTTATTTTTAACTCTATAAATAAGACGCATTTGGCCACAGTCAATAATTTTAACATTATCGCAAGTCTAGCCCCAGCATCTGTGTTGAGAACATAATCACTATCACTTTAACTTAATCTAAGCAAACTCTCAAGAGACAAGTTGAGACTAAATTTAGAACAACATAATGGAGACGAGAGAGAGGTTAGTAGGGACCAAAATTGGCGCTCCTGCCCAACCTGACCTACTCGGGTCACATTAACGACACACTATTTATACCAGCCTAGTAATTATGTAGCTGAGCAAACTACAACACAATGCCTGAAGAGAGTTTTGCGAAAACCGCCACACTGTTCAATAATTAAGGGTAGTAGTATATAATTGAGCTAGGCTAAAGCCGTGGTAGCTTATTCGCGTTCCAAATTCAACCAGGAGCGGATTCGAATCCTGCCCAGAAAGTATATGCCGTTTAGGACGTTGTCTGACCTAATGTGCATATTGTTACAGTTACCACGTGCGAACGGTGATGGAAAACATCGCGATGAAACCGGCACATCGAGATAATTGATGTGTTTAACCCACCAATTCCCCTTAGACAATAGTGGCAGGAATACTCTCCGTTCTTCTATAAATGGGAGACCCGAGCCCAGCAGTGGGACGTTCAGTTTATTAAACATAGCTCCTATTTCCATATAAAGAAATCAGTAGATAAACATGCAAATTCAATATCCCCAAGCTAAGCAAGTTACGCCTGTTATATAGCTAAGATACAATGGACTTCTTTAGGATCGATATTTACTATGGTCTGGGTGTCTGGAGACTCCCAGACACCCAGACCATAGTAAATACATAACGGGAAGATCGTTCAAGAACACATTGATAATATGAAACACACAAGGTCTACGAAGTCTGCGATCAGTGAACACACGCTGGATAAACCCAACCACTACATCAGATTCGATAACCCACAAATCCTCGCGAAAGAGAATCGTTTCATACCTAGTATAATGCGTGAGGCTATTGAAATCAAAAAACACCCAAATTTCAGTAGAGAACATGGTTGGCAAGTACCATCTATTTCGGATCCGATCATCAAAACTATCAAGACCCAAACCCAGCAAAAACCAACTGCCAGACCTCAGGACACTGTGAGCTCTTTCTGCGTACACCGGAACACAAACCAACTTGATTGATAATTTCTTTTTATTTATCCTCCCATCCATTTTAATATTAAAATCATTAGAGCTAGGCATGTTTGCTGAAGAGTTTCTTGCGCCGCTTCTTCTCTTCAAGCCCCAACATGTTGCGAAGCGTTGCTAAACTAGATTAGGCTCCCATATAGTAAATAATAACCATAAACAAAATTAAAACTAAATAATTAAAAGGAACAAGTTGGCGATAGGCTAAATAAACTTTAACAATACTCATTGACACTTGACATCTTTGTCTTCCGTGATCACGGCTACTGAAAAGTGGCCGAAACGTCGGAATAATAAAAATAAAATAAATTACCGCGCATAAAACCGTTAAAACGTAGTTTTAATATGTATACTAGTCGCGAAAACTTAGAAAATATTATCGTTTAAGAAATTTACCACTCCAGGAGTGGTCTATGTTCCGGTGATATGAGCAAGCTAAGGATTAGCCCACTCAACCACAGAAACCGTCGTATAAAAAGTATAAACGTATAAAAAGATCTACAGTAAGTTTGTTTATGATTAAAAAAGTATCGCTATTTATTAAGAGACAAAATACTAAATCGCGTTTCTCTTAAGATTTTAAATGTGCCTGTTACATAATTTTTAATACTTTTACGAGTCGCGAGACTCGAATTAAAATGCCGTTGGAATTATTATAGAGTTTATTAGAACTATACAAACACGTATAACACAAGTACAAATATAACCGAACGCAACTAGTCCAAATGTAATGCCGAAGATCGTAATTCAATAACACGTGCAACGTCCGTCAGTAAATACATTACCGAATGTACACAAGTCTTGCTTCGCTCGTGGTTATCGCTCGACTACCTGATCTCTCAATTGGGGCATTGCTTTATACTGTGCAAATACAATATGTCTGCTCGGCCGCGTGGGCTGAATTTCCTAGAATCACACCTGGCTAATGACTACCAAAAAAGATTACAATACACAATGGGCTGTTTTTCTAATCACAAAGTAAACAAAAGAAGTCCAAATGCCGAAAAGGTAATAAAATGTCTGCCGGTATGCAGATGTGAATTTGTCTTTAGTCAGCGTTCAGGCTGTAACAATACTTTAAGGGCTGCTTTTTCAATCTTCAGAATATATAAGTTATTCAGCGAGTAGAATATAATATAAATAATAGGTACTTCATGAAATAAATATTAACTAATTATTTAAATAATGACGATTAAGATCCTGCTTACTTGCACACCATTGAAACTGGTAAAATGTACTCTGAACCATGTATTTTTAGGAATAACACCTGTATACAACAATATTTATGCAAGAACAAATATTTCATTTCATAACATGAATGAATCAAAAGTAATAAGAATCTTAAATAAAAACAATATTTAGCTAGACGTGTTGCTGGGGAGTTTCTTGCCGCTTCTTCTCCTTAACAGCAATAACACGTTGCGAAGCGGCGTACATAAAATAGGAAGAAAAATTAAATTTTAACTTATATATATGACCTTCAAAAAGTGTTCTCCAGTGGAATTTAATTTGAATAAAAAAACATTGAATTTGAATTTATTCGATGGATAAATTTTATCTGATAATTGAAAAATCGACCCTTATATAAACTTATTTAATAAAAATAACGCTGTGTGAGTATTACAGCAGTTTAATATTGTATTTTATATTACCGTAAATTTAACATTTAGCGAGAAACGCTACTTTAAAATCTCAACAGCAAAATTAAGAGGTAAATCCGCAACTGAATCAAGAATAAAACCGCATTTTAAACTATAAAGGAAAACTAAAATTACATAGTAAATTTTCATGAAAACGAGTTGGGAGAGTTCGAACGGAAAACTTGAAGAGCGGAGCGGAGAAGAGCGGAGCAGAGTGGATAATCCGTTGAGATTTGCGGCCTCGTAGACAGAAGTGTCTAATTTTCGTGTTGGGATTACGGCAAGCAGCATTCGCCGCTTAGGCAGCTTTTTACTATATGAATCTATAATATTATAAAATTCTAAAAATGCCGTGTCTGTGTATTGGAGCTATTAAAGAAAACTGAATTACACTATATTGTTATAACTTAAAGTTCCGACAAAAACAAAATCCAGCTGCATATCTATAAAAACACATTTTATTACCCGTCGCCATTTGAAATAATTGTAATCCTTTTATGATCGTCTTCTTTTGTTCACTTATATATTGGGTATTGTGGAGAACAGCCTATTGTACTCGTTTATGGCCGCTTGCAGCCATAATTAGCCAGGTGTGCGGATTACGATTTCTAGAAAATTACGTCGACGCTTCTCGGGCGGGCCATATTTGCATTTGTGCAGTATAAAACGATGGCTTGATGGAGAGAGGAGGCGGTCGAACGAGAACCATGATCGAAGCGAGACGTGTGTACTACAATCGGGAATCTAATAGTGACGAACTTTGCGCGTTTTATTGAATTACGTTTGGACTTGTTGTGTTCGGTTATATTTGTACCTGTGTTATACGTGTTTGTATAGTTCTAATAAACTCTATACTAATTCCAATGGCATTTTAATTCGAGTCGTGCAACTCGTAACAATATAAACGATAGAGAACAAGATGCATTTTTTTCGATTTCTTGTCTGTTTGTTCGGAATTCACGTAAAAAGTACTAAGCCGATTTCTATGCAGTTTTCGCTGATCGACAGTTAACTTGTTAATAATTAGACTTAAACTCTGCGCTACTTTTTATCCTGGGAATCCTGCGGGAATTTTATTGGCAATTATTTAAAACGGCCAGATTAAAAAAAATCTAATTCCAATGTGATTTTTTTACTGATTGATAGCAAATTTTATGTAATAAAATATGTGATACTTTTTATCTCAGGAATCTCGCGGGAATTTCAAGTTACACGTGGACGAAGTCACGGGCATACCCTAGTAATACATAAAATATAATTCGCCTCTGCAATAATGTCTTATCCTGAAAATTTAAATTTTAAAAAAGAGTTTATTTTACTTAGCAATATAACTACTTTAATATTAAAACGAATATCTTCTTTACTGTCAATCTACAGTGTATTTTAAAGATGCTACGTTTTTTAGAAAAATACAATCGAAAAGGCTGATTTTAATTGTCGAATTATTGTTATTATATTTATTTATTCTCATAATTTTTACATTTTTTAAAAACATATACAAAGACATTTTTTTTATTAAAAAAATAGATAACACTATTATTTTATAAAAATACATCTATATATAATAAAACTGTAGAGGTCGAATTTCTGTACAATGAAAAAAAATGCTAAAAACCGACTTAGGGGGATGTAAGAAGTGAAATAGAACTAAGTAATTTAGATTTTTTAAATTTTTTGTTTCTCTGTTTTTCTGTTTGTCTGTCTGTTTGTACCGGCTAATCTCCGAAACGACTGGACAGATTTAAATGAAATTTTGTATGGTGGAAGCTTATATCCGTGGTCAACATATAGGATACTTTATATCCCGAAAAATTAAAGAGTTCCCGTGGGATAGTTAAAAAACCTTTCCACACGGATGAAGTCGCGGCCAGAAGCTAGTATTCAATAAAAAATATAACATCTTGCAGCTCACCGCCAGTGGGGCCTGGGGTTCAAACTACCGGTGGTTAGGGCTCCAGAAACAGGAACCTCCTCACAATTCGTGCCGTGTCCAAGAGTGCCTTCTGTATCTAGCCCTTCAGCTTCTCAGCTAAAGCCTCTCTTAATGACGGCCGAGGCTTTTCTCTAAAGATCATTGACGGTGACAACTATCGGCACAATGCTCGTTGACTCCAGACGCCACATAGCGGTAACCTCGTGAGCAAGATCTAAGTATTGAATTGAATTATTGTTATTATATTGGTATAATGTATTGATGTCCCACTGCTGGACTGAACGATGTATTCATCAGCGCATTTATTTTTATTTTACATGTGTTTATTTATGTCCAAAGATTTTAGATTTTCTTTAAATAAAAAATACACACAAATATACTTGTATTTATTATATTGTTATAATTGTAATACAATTTCTAGTGTATTTTAAAATATTTTATTTAAATATATCATATCAGTATAATTTATATATTTTATTCATATATGTATATTATATCGTGTATGTATCTATTTAAAAAAGTCGTGGTAGCGTAATGGCTAGTGTACGCGTCCCAAACTCAAAGGGCGCGGGTTCGATCCCGGCCGGAACGCATGCACCACTTGGGCAGTTTTCTGACCTAATGTGCATATTGTTACAATAACCACGTGCTAATAACGGTGAAGGAAAACATCGTGATGCAACCTGCACATCGAGATAACCGATGTGTCAAACCTGCCAAACCGCCTTGGACAAGCGTGGCGGGTATACTGTCCGTTCCCTGTACATACCATACAGTGGGAGGCCTGAGCCTAGCAGTGGGACATTTATGGGCTCCTATTACTATGTATCTATTTATAAGATACTGATTCGGTAGTGAGAAGAATGCAACATACCTCTGTCCTTATCAAATTTTTTGTCCATCCAAAGGTTGTCTGGGAGAAATCGCTATTAGCGATAAGACCGCCTATTGTATTGTAAAATTTTATTTCTGTTAATTGCACCTTTTAAATCACAGTAAAGCATATTCATTTATTCATAATTCTATTAAAAAATATATAAATTTAATGCGTTTGAATGGATTTTTGGGGTAATATTAATTTTAAGCGGAGAAATGGAGAGAGAGAGAGATAACACTTTATTGCACACCAAAATATACAATTACAAAAACAGACCGTATTTATAATATTTTCTAGGCAATATAATAGGCGGCCTTATCGCTCAAAGCGACCTCTTCCCGGCAACCTAAATGAAAGACATTTGAATCAGGCGATGTAGGTGGTGCAGGAAAAAGGCAATAGATACATAAATACTCAAACTAATTTAAGAAACAAATATACAAATAACATACATATATACATTACAAGCTACATAAATTATTAAAATAAATGTATTAGCATGATTATATTGTGTTAATCAGACATACCTATATGTGGACAAATGGTGTTTTCTGAGCAAATTTCTAAATGTTGGTAAGGATTTGGCCTCTCTGACAGTAAGAGGCAGCATATTCCAAAGTTTGACAGCCTGCATTGTAAAATAATGGAATGTTTTTTGGACTATAATAATAACTGTTAAAATAGTATTTTTAAAAGCGCGGGAAGAATATCATCAAGATCAAGAAAGATCTCGTCATGCCAGCCTCAACGACATCATCCGCCGAGCTCTTGTCAGTGTTGGCGTACCGGCCATTCTAGAACCGAATAGCCTGATACGTGACGATGGCAAGAGACCGGACGGAATGTCACTCGTCCCTTGGAAGATGGGGCGGCCGCTAGTGTGGGATGCGACCTGTGTTGACACAGGCCCCGTCACATCTTCCAATGACCGAGTCAGGGGCTGGCAAAGCCGCCGCTACAGCTGAAGCCGTCAAACGGCACAAATATGAGGCCTTAGGAAAAGGTTAGATATTTGTGCCGTTTGGGGTTGAAATATTAGGACCGTGGGGTCCATCGACAAAGAGTTTCTTTAAAGACCTATGTAAGAAACTCTTTGATACTACCCGTGATCAGAAGGCTGGCCCATATTTCGCACAACAAATAAGTTTTGCCATACAGCGCGGCAATGCAGCCAGCCTTCTGGGCACACTTCCGTTGGCAGTGATCTGCTACATAGTGTATTTTAGTTTCGATGTCTTTGTTATTTAATTTTAATTTTTGTTAGTTCATTCTTTAGCTTTAGAACTTACTTAAGATATTTTTTTCATCATGTTTTTAAGCAAATAGATGATTTGAATTGATTTTATAAAAATGCATTCAAAATTAAATATGTTACATTATAATTAAGTTTATATATTTAATTCGTGCGTCATTCGCAATGCGTCATTCGTAATTCATCCGTGCAGGAACGGAGAAAGAATACAATTTCCAGCGACCGGGCGGCCTGTCGTAAGAGGCGACAAAATAACCCATAACCAGGTGGTAGGGTATTTGCGCGACTGGATGGCTATCATCCCTGGTCTAAAGTATGCCGCCATAACAACCTTGAGTTGTGTTCCGGCTTTAGTGACCAGGTTCCAGTCTCCCTTAAGAGGGCAGCAGCGCATTTGTAGTACCTTGTGTTGTAAATGTCCATAGGCGGTGGTAACCGCTTTCCATCAAGTGGGCCGTCTGCCTGTCTGCTGAACTCATATAATAAAAAAAAATAAAAAAATTCTGTTTATTCTAAGAATATACCCAATTCTCGCCAATTTCGTATCGACATAGCAATGACAAGACACAAAAGATAATGCCAAATTGAAGTGACAAAATAAAGAAATACAAGACAAAAGGCGAAACAGCTAATCCGCCAGATTAGCAGTCTGGCAGATGTGGCAAACTAAATTTAGGGCTGTCAAAAATAAGATATTTATTTGGCTTTTTCTTAAGTAATATTTGATTTCATTTATACATCTGACACAGGTTTTTTGTTTGATTTTTGACAGTTACATTAACTCGTTTCAAGAGTAACTAAAAATAAAAAATAAAAAATTTCTACATCTTGAAATTAGTGCGATATATATATATATATATATATATATATATATATATATATATATATATATATATATATATATATATATATATGTATATAAACTACTAGGCCGATTTCGATGCGGTTTTCGCTGATCGACAGCAAATTTACAGACTTAAAATCTGCATGCACTACTTTATCTGCTGGGAATCCTGCGAGATTTTTTCTGGGAATTATTTAAAATGGCCAGATTGAAAAAAAGCAATGGAATTCCATTGCTATTTTTTACTGTTCAATTACAAAATGTATATAATCCCGGTAATCCCGCGGGAATTTCAAGCCTCTGCAGTAATGTATTTTCTTGATAACTGAAATTTTAAAAAAGAGTTTTTAACTTATATAATAGGTTGGGGAAAAAGTCTTTTCGCATATAGTATGTATGAACTTGTAATAAGATTTTTTTGGATATACCATTTGTATCTGGCTGGTTTTGGTATCATTAAAAAGTTTTAATTTTAAAGAAGACAATTCCTAATTTAAATTAGGAAAATGTGTGATATTCATTTGTTTTTGTTTTTGTTAAAATGAGTGAATCTAATGAAGAAATTCGATACATTTTAAAATTTTACTACAAAAAAGGTAAAAATGCAACACAAGCCGCGAAAAAAGTTTGTGACATTTATGGACCTAATGCAGTATCTGTGAGAGTAGCAAATTTGGTTTAAGCGTTTTCAAGCAGGAAATTTTGATATCAAACATGCACGTCTCTCTGGTCGCCCTGTTACGGACAAAATTGATGCCATTTTTGAAAAAGTGGAGCAAGATCGGCATATTTGTAGTTACAATGTAGCTGGAGAACTGGGAATTGACCACAAAACGGTTTTGGTGCATTTGAAAAAAGCTGGATACACAAAAAAGCTCGATATTTGGGTGCCTCGTGAGCTCAGTGAAAGAAACCTAATGAACTGTGTACTCATTTGTGATTCGTTATTACGACGTAATGAAACCGAATCATTTTTGAAGAAGCTGATAACTGGTGATGAAAAATGGATCACGTACGACAAGAACGTGCGAAAAAGATCGTGGTCAAAGGCCGGTCAGGTTTCACAGACTGTGGCGAAACCCGGGTTAACTCACAACAAGGTGATGCTGTGTGTATGGTGGGATTGGAAGGGCATTATTCATTATGAGCTGTTACCGCCAGGCAGGACCATCGATTCTGAACTGTACTGCGAACAACAGATGAGATTAAAGCAAAAAGTTGAGAGAAAGCGGCCGGAATTAATCAACAGAAGGGGTGTGGTTTTTCACCATGATAACGCTAGACCTCACACATCTTTAGCCACTCAGCAAAAATTACGAGAATTTGGCTGGGAGGTGTTAATGTATCCGCCGTATAGTCCTGACCTTGCACCTTCAGATTTTCACCTGTTTCGGTCTCTGCAGAATTCCTTAGGCAGTGTCAGGTTAACATCACGAGAGGACTGCCAAAACCACTTGTCGCAGTTTTTTGATCAGAAGCCCCAAAATTTTTATAGCAATGGGATCACGTCCCTACCTACAAGATGGCAAAAAGTTATCCAACAAAATGGCACCTACATACTTTAGTAAAATGTGAATAAACTTTATAAAAAAACCTTTTGAATTTTTATATAAAAAGCGAAGAAACTTTTTCCCCAATCTTATATTATATATATATATATATATAACTGAATCATGGAACTGTATGTACGCACATAGCTTGAGAACGACTTTGCCAATTTTGATGTTTTTTTATTAATCGGATCATGGATTTTTAATTTTTCAGGGCAGGACAACGCCGGGATCGCTAATAAAATATACTATATATATATATTTTTTTGTATTTACAGCAGTTATCAAAGTTAGGTACCTTCCAAATTGATCTTCTTCACTTTACTTGTATACAAGGATGCTGGTAAATCGCATACTCTTAAATCAAGGCAATAAACGGTGCAAAAGTGAAATATTATATAAGAGCGTATTTAGTAATCCTATAGATTAGATGGCTGGCAAACAGACGTGCCAATTCACTTATAGGGCTGCTATGATCAGCGAATAAAGACGACAAGCTTTTATAATACTTTGTTATTACTCTTGAAGAGAGTGCCCCGTATAGGGTGGAGGAGCGAGATGGAATGCTGCACCGTCTCAAAGGAAGATCTTCCAGCGACGCAATTGTTATTCCTCGGAGGCCTAGGCCTATTAATAATTAACAAGTCAGTAAATAATGTAGTCGGTGTCGATAAAAATTGTATAGGGTAATTATTAATATAATTTTAGTCTGGAGGAGATCGCCTTTTGCGACGAGACCGCCCATTGTACTTTAATGTATGTGCAACAAAGTTATTCATTCATTCAATCCTTATTGTTGGAAATTTGTATATATTCTTTGTACGTTTCGGGAATCGTTTGCTACCTTAATTATTGCACAGCAGTGTCTATTGGCTTGTAAGTGTTCCACTACACTCTTAGTTTTAAGTTTTTATTTCCATCCAGAAATTACGTTATATGTTAAGGAGGGAGGGGATTGACGAAGTGTGACATTGTGTGACAAGGGGTGGGAGAGGTGTCCTAAATTTCGTGACGTCACATTCCAAAATCTAATATATTTAAGCTTTAAAGCACTTTCAACTATTAATGAAAAAATTCAAAATATTTCCAATTCAATCCGTATGAGCAGTATTCAAATTTGTTCAGTGATTACAAAATTATTTAAATGGAAACAAAACTAATTACGCAACTATTGTTTTAATTTAATAATTTCTTGATGTAAAATTGCAAAATAAGTGATGTTGCACTAAGGAAAGAAGGAGGAGTCTCACGAATGTGACCAGGTGTGACCAGGACAGGGGAGGGGTCAAAAATCAGGAAGTTTATGTAACGTAATTTGTGGATGGCCCCCTAAGGAGAAGTGTGAGACAACCATTTCCTGGGCCCTATTACATACATTTTTTTGCTGGATACAGCAGGCCGGCTGACGTCCCGACTATGATGGAAAGTGGTTACTGTTGCCTATAAACATTTGCAACACTAAAGGTGCTACCTATGTGCTGCTGGACTCGTAAATGGGGCTGGAACCTGGCCACTAATGCCGGAACACAACTCAAGGTTGTTATGGCAGCAGGCTCTAGACCAAGGGTGGTAGCCATCCAGAAGGGCAAGTGCCCTACCACCTGGCTGTGGGTTGTTTTGTTTCGTCGCCTCTTACGACAGGCCGCCTGGCCGCAGGAATTTGTATATTTTCTCCGTTCTTGCACGGATTAAAAGAGTTTAGATATATAACTTTAAGATAACGACAAGGACGAGCTTCCTTATAATAAACCTTTGCTATAAATTACATAGACAACAGACTTATCATATCAAGTACAAAGTTAGTATTTAAATATTAGGTAAGTAAAATAATTAAACCAGACTTTTACATAGAATACATTTCTGTAACATCGGTAACACGCTTCTAACCGGTGTGCATGATTTAAAAATAAAAATTAACTTTATCTCATCTGTGACTTTAATAAATGCTTTAGTTTGATAAAATAATAATTTTGGTAAGCTCTTGCTTAATAAACAGCTGACTTGGCTCCAATATTTCTTTCTATACTACCTTCTTTATAGAAATAAGAATAAACTAAAAACCAATTTCCATACCAATACCAAACAAGAATAAATGGATGGATGCGACAAATAGGGTTTTTTTATCGCCTTCTCCTCCATTATAGGTCAAGATGGAGATTTTTATTTTTGTTTTCTTTTAATAACTAGTGATAAAACGGGGTATCTTTTTCGTTTTTGTTTTCTTTCTTTCTTTTTCTTTTCAACAAATCTTAACAACTGTTACATTTTGCTTACTTCTAATACAATATTTATGTTATATTTTACTTATTATCTATTATACATATGCTATGTACTTAATTGAATTATAACTTCTTTTAAAAAAGAAACCTCTTAAACCATAACCTCAACATGTCATTTAGTGCTTTGACAAAAATAATACATCTATCCTCTAACCATGTGGTTAGAGGCTGAAGGTCTCGTCAAAACGAAATCTCTAAACAAACCGAGCCTTTTAAAATTCAATTTCCTGTAAACATCTCATACACAGCGTATGTAGCAGCCCTACAACCGGTCCTGACCCATTTAATCCGGATAAAAGCGATTTGGATCGGCCAAAACCGGTTACAGACTCGAAAAGCCTGTTCAACTCACCGATCCAAGTTATAGTGGACAAATGGACAAAGTTTTCTACTGCCCCGCATGAATTAGCTGATTGCGAGATTAAATTTTTGCTTTATTAAGTTGGATTAAACTGGTTGCGGTTTCAGTGTCTTGGAGTATTTAATCCACTGCAAAGCGAATACTGCAATGCCGGTTTTTATTCTAAGGCTGGTGTGCATAGATATTTAAGCGGCGGTTAAAATAAAATTATCGTTGTTTAGCCACATAGTTTTGGCGATTATTTTATTTTAACCATTGGTTAAATGTCTATGCACACCAGCCTAAGGCCAGTCACACACATGTAAGTTTTGCTTGCGTAAGTCACTAAGTCTAGCAACCACTACTATTTATTTATACTGAATTCATTTTATCACAGCTGAGTCAGGTATTGATAAAGCGTTGTTAGTAAATAAATAATATAAATGGTGTTAATAAATAAGATAAATATTTAAGAAATAAACAAGACCGGCTGTATGGGTGTAAGTTTTGCTTGCGTAAGTCTCTAAGCCTAAGCGCGCACTACGATTTATCAATACTGGACTCATCTTTTTATATTTGAATCCGGTATTGATAAATCATTGTTAGGTTAGAGGCTTATGTGAATAAAATTTACAGGTGTAAAGCAGAACTAACAATAGTAATTTGTACAAATACATCCTTCTAGTATTTCTGCAAAATACGGAAGTAGCTTCTGCCGATTCTTATAAATTGATAAGTGCACTTGCAGCTACAAATATAAAAAACAAATGCTTTCTTATAATACATTTTAAATGGCCAAATACAATGCAAGAAAACTTAACTTATTCGTATTATATTCTACTCATAGTCCCTCAATACTATAAGTAGAATACTGAGCCCAGATCACCGTCTTCTATGGGTAAGGTGCCCAGAAGGCTGGCTACGTTTCCTCGCTGGATCGCCATACTGATCCGTTGGCTGAAGTAAGAAGTAATGCTTTCTTGTGTGTGCGTCTTTGCGCGTTTGATCGTGGAATCTCTTAAGTAATACAGCTTTTCCAAAGTTCTAATTATCAATGAAATATTTTGTTTTTGTTTGTCTGAAAGTTTGTTCCGAATATACAAACTCTGGCAAGCTATGTTAGGTGGCCGTCGGAAGAAGTTTTAAAAACTAAACTTATCAGTTAAACTTTAATTAAATTAATTATCTATGTATTGATACGTGAAGCAAAAACTTTGTAACACTTTGTACCCCTTTTTACGAAAATTTCGCGGACGAAGGAGTATGAAATTTCGCACACATATAGATGATATAGAGAAGAAAACGACGAATGCTAATATATAAAAAAATATGCATACAAAAATACATGAAATCAATTTAATAACATTATACACACTACAATGTATTTGACACACACACGCATATAAACTCTTTTGTTTATGGTTCAAGTCAAATTAATAGTGTAGCCTTGGCGAAATCTCTGACTATAGAAGTATATAGTCTTTGACATTAATTATTATGGTCGAATTTCGACCACGGGCGACCACTAGTTAAAATAATTACTTAAAACTAATGATCACGACTATCAGAGGAGACTAAATGCTGCTGCGATTGGAGTCAGTCTGTGTCGTTCATCCGTCGGCAGGGTGCTCGTGGAGCTTCTTAGGAAACTCTCCACACAGCAGTTTCTCAAGAGTCACCCACAGGTGGCTTGAATGAGATGTTTTCTTTGAAATTTGTAAAGCTGTTGGGAGAGAAGTAACAGGGTTGCCTCGTATGTGTGAGGAAAACCATAGGACCATACATAATAGGCATCTATATCGACCCACGTAGCGTTTTAAGTTTTAACTGTACGTAGCTGAATTAAATGTTAGGTTGGATGAGCAAAAAGTTTTTATGTGTTTTTGAAGCTGACATTAGCCATCTTTTTTCAGTTCAAATGAAACGAAATGAAATATTTATTCTTGGATAAATATAGTTGTATACAGGTGTTATTCCTAAAAATACATGGTTCAGTACATTTTACCAGTTTCAATGGTGTGCAAGTAAGCAGGATCTTAATTGTCATTATTTAAATAATTAGTTCCTATTTATTTCACTAAGTACTTTTTATGGAAGAATGAATGAAAACTCTTTATTGTTCGACACAACTAAAGCCTAGACATTTAATATAAATAGCTTTCCATTAGAACAATGGGCGGCCTTATCACTTATAGCGATCTCTTCCAGGCAACTCGTGTCCAAGGAGACATTACAAGAAAATTAAATAATATTTGGTGGCTTAACTAAATTAAAACTAATTCAATCGTAATTAAATATAATTAAAGAAATAACAAAATAATAATAATAATAATAAAGTAATATAGATAGTAATACATAATTAAATAGATTATAATAATATAAATTACATATACCTACATGCGAAAAATAATAAAATTCCATTTTTTTTCAATTTATTTCCTTTTATGTAACTTGGATAATATTTATTACCTTTATTTATTAATTATATAGATATCTATATTTTTTAAATTCTTATTGCAATCTGAGTATGTCAATTATTTGACGTCTTTAATTAAAATATTATTATTAATTATGTATTGATATTATATTTCAAATTTGTTATTAGGGAATTCGTTAGGGAACAATATGATTTATGATTTTAGATATATTTAATGGTATTGCTTTTAACGGTTTTGGTAATTTATTAAATATTACAGGTATCATTTCGTAAACACTCTTATCCAACAGTGCCGTATTCTATCTATTAACACAGAATACATTTGATTCTCTTTTTCTCAAATTTTCATGTTGTGGCGGTTTTATTTTAAATAGATGGAGGTTATGGAGGTTTATTTTTACGAACAGTGCAATCTCGTAAAACTTAACACTTAACAGAGCAAACTGCATGCATAAAACTTTTTGCTCAACCTAAAATTTATATTTAAACTTTAAAACGCTAGGTGGGCCGATAGATGCGTCCGAGAGTATATTTCCAGACGGCCTAACGGATTTCAGTACAAATTTTAAGGAAGCAGAATTTGCCTGTTATATGATTCTATATGTGTAATTTCGATATGTTATAGAGTTCAGAGGATATAACTATAAATATCTAAGGCATCCAAAGGCGATAGTAGCCGCTTACCAGCTCACGTGTACCTACATCTACACAGATAAATAAAATTGAAGTGTATGTTTGTAATGTCAAAATAAAAATGTGAATAAAATCAGGGGATAATTCGGACCACGAGATTCCGAAAATGCAATTCTTACAATTTTTATTTGTCTGGATTTTCCGGCTAATCTCTGAGACGCTGGGACTGATTATGATGAGACTAATTGGCTAATAACTGATGTTATAAGGAGTAACGTAGGCAATCTTGTTAGGGTTCCGCGAAAAAAAAAACTATTTGTTCCAGCTAATCTCTGAAACGGCCGGACCGATTATGACAGAACTCTCACTGGCATATGGCTGATGTTATAAGTACTCCTTATATATATACATAGGCTACTTTTAAAGTTAGGATTTCGCGAAAAAACAACACGCGGTTGAAGTCGCGGGCACAGCTAGTGTACAAATACATGAAAGAAATTGACCAAAATGTTTTGATATTTAATGTATTTTCATTAAATAATTTGTAACACTCTAAAATTAAACAGAGTACAAATTTTTGTAACGTAGTTGCTTATCGCACGTTACTCGACGGATGGAAGCTAGACGAAAAAGTGTTAAACCGAAATGAGAAATGCTGACCGCCGTCTATTATTATACAATTTCAGACTTTTATGCAATGAAATAAAATAAAATAATATCCATCAGTAATTAAAAGGTCTCGTAATTGCCCTTATTACTATCTAAATATTTTCCAATTTTAATGCAATGCAATACGATCTAAATGAATATCCATTAGCGTAATATACGCAGTTTTGAAAATAGGTCTTGTAATTCGGCCGAATTTGGGCGCTGTGGCCGCTCACGTGCAAATGTTTTCTCTTGACAAAATCTACAGTGCACACAATTTAATACTACCCAACATTGTGCTTTATTAAGAACACTCCACTAAATTTGTAAGTTTATTGGGCACTACAAAACGTTGTTAATCTAAACTTGAACCTAAACGTGTTGGTTACTTTGTTTTTTGGTTATACGCTTTTGATAGCCTAGTATTGTGTTTGAAATACAAATAAGTATACAGTCTAAAAATAATAAAGGTTTGTTTAATTGCTCGATTATGGAATGATCATGCTGCCTTTGGAAGTATGGACTTTTGCTACACTAGGTGCGTTTTCAGTGGGTTGCTGGCTTTGCAGAGAGTTAAAACGCCTTGTTTAAACAACCCCATGTTGTAAGGCAAACGGAAAACCTCAACGGGAAGTTTTTTGTTGTATTTTTTTATTGCCTGAGTTAGTCAGCAGACAGGCAGAAGGCCCGCCTTATGGAAAGCGGTTACCGTCGTCTATGGACATTTGTAACACCAAAGGCACTACCAATGTGCTGCCGTTCTCTAAAGGGTGACTGGAATCTGGCCTTTAATACCGGAATACAACTCAGGATTGTTATGGCGGCATACACTAGACCAGAGGTGGTGGCCATCCAGATTCTTTCTCCGTTCCTGCACGGATAAAGTTGTATTACGTTTTCGTATTGCGAAGCTGGCAAACAGACAGCCTAGCCGATGGTAAGTGGTTACCATGGTCTATAGACCTTCGCAACACTAAGGGCGAAGCCAACTCGTTGCCAGGCTTGACAGGCAGGGGGAGTGAGATAGGGGGGATGTAATACGGGGGAGGAGGGAGTGGGCCATCGGAACTCTCACTCATCATACGAAACACGATTAGGTCAAGACTAACCGTTTCACGCCGATATTCTGTGAGAGCATGGTATCACACCGAGCGAGCCGGCCCTAAGAGCTATATTTCGAGATAACGACTCCAGTATGGTTCTACCACAGTAATAATATTAAAATGTTTAATTAAAAACACCCCCATTTCTCAAAAACTATTCAACGGATATTGGGTCTAATATATATATATATATATATTAATACATAAAGCAAAAACTTTGTACCCCATTATTATGAAAATTGCGCGGACGGAGGAGTATGAAATTTCGCACACTTATAGTTTACATATAGAAGGAGTGCAGAATGCTGATTTTTTTAAATTATGCATAAAAAATACATTAAATCAATTTAAAAAAAACATTACACACACTACCATGTATTTGACACACACACGTATATATACTCTTTGGTTTATTGTTAAAGTCAAATTAACAGTGTAGCCTTGGCGAAATCTGTGATTATAGAAGTATAGTCTTTGATAACATAACCTTAATAATGTTCAAACTTGAAATTTAAATTAATTATTGTAGTCGAATTTCGACCACGCGCGACCACTAGTTGGTTCTAATTCAGCTTACAAGATTTTCCATTAAACATGTTAAAAAATATTGCAAGTAGAATATAAGTTTGTAAAAGACGCTATCAGTCGAACTCACTTTAACATTTACGACGATTACATGAATATTACAGCACCTCTTTTTTTTGAAGTAAAACTTCTTTAGAATCGGTGTGATTTGAAACTCGATGAAACGAAAAAGCGACACTAAAAAGAGATAAACACATAAATCTATAGGACTAAGCCTGCGGTAGAATAAGATAGAATACATTATATTTAATCATTTAAACACTATCATACAGATAGTTGGAAAGTTTTGAAGTTTTTGTTTAATACTTCAAATTTCGTGTTTTAAAGCTTAAATATATTCTAACTATATATAATGTGAAATATAACGTCACGAAATTTAGAATCCCTCCCACCCCTTGTCACACACATTTTTTTTATTATATGAGTACAGCAGATAGGCAGACGGCCCACTTGATGGAAAGCGGTTACCATCGCCTATGGATATTTTTAACACAAAGGTGCTACCAATGTGCTGCCGCTCTCTAAAGGGACCTAAACATAAACTATTGTAATCTGTTAACATTTTACATTCCATTATCTTTTTCCAGATAAATCTGAAAAGATAGTGTTGTTACACGTCGACAAAAGTAGATGCACACTTGCCTGCCATAAAACAGCCTATTGTGTGTTGTACTCGTTTATGGCCGTTCGCAAACATAATTAAGCCGGTGTGCAGATCACTATTTCTAAAAAATTCGATCTACGCGGGCGGGCAGCCATATTGTATCGGTGCAGTAAATAGCAATGGCCCAATGGGAAGATCGGCAGTCTAGCGATGGTTACAAGCGAGATAAGACATGTGTACATTCGATAAGCTATATAGTGACGGACTTTGCGCGTGTTATTGAATCTTGTTGTGTCCAGTTATATTTGTACCTGTGTTATACGTGTTTTTAGATTTCTAATAAATTCTATAGTAATTCCAACGGCATTTTAATTCGAGTCCCGTAACTCGTAACAGTATTGAGCTTTTATAACTTCTGAGCTAATTCACTCACGAATAAAATGATTTGACTCTTTTTTACCCAAAGAGATTGTTGAAAGATATTCTCTGAAATATTTTTTTTCACAAACACATCTTAAAAGATATTAGATACTTTGTTACTTTGAACATCTTTGTTCGTCTTTGTTATGACCATTAACGACTTTGCATCAAGTAATTTTAGATTATAAACCAGATAAGGTAAAAGCATCGTTGGACGTTGTTTAAAATAATGAATGAATTAATGAATGAAAACTATTTATTGTTCACCATAACTTAAACCTAGACAACTTAATATGAATACAGTTCCATTAGAACAATGGGCGGCCTTATCGCTTATAGCGATCTCTTCCAGGCAACCCAGTGTCCAAGAAGAGATTTGGTGGTTTAATTAAATTAAAACTAATTCAATCGTAATTGAATACATAAAGAAACTAATATATATATATATATATATATATATATATATATATATATATGTATATATATATATATATATATATATATGTGTGTGTGTATATATATATATATATATATATATATATATATATATATATATATAACTAAATAGATTATAATAATATAAATTACATATATCTACATGCGAACAACAGTATAATTCTATTTAATGGACAAATAATGGTCAGTGACCAAGTGTTTGAATGTAGAAATGGATGTAGCTTGTCTGGTTTTCAAGGGGAGGGAGTTCCACAGACGAACAGCTTGTACGGAAAAAAATTCCTACGAAGGGTGAAGTGTGTTTAGGTATCTTTAGCTGAATATTTTCATTTGAGCGCAAATTACAGGAATGAGATTGATAGAGTAAACTAAAAAGTTAAAAATATTTACTTTTTTAATTGTTTTCTTTACATCTTATTTAGTTTAGCTACTCGTAAGGTAACAAAAAAAAAAAAAAAATAATTTTTACTTAAAAGTATATGAATGCTGTCAGCAGGGAACGTTCCCAAAAGTCTGGCAGGATTGCATTATTGGATGGATAGCAATGTTAATGCGTTATTCGGAGTAGAGACTAGTTTTTTGGTCCCACGAGACATTGACCAGACGTTTGGCTGTCTCGATAAAGTTTGGTCCCCAAGATTGTGAATATTCTTTTACACCATTTCTTGATAGGCTTTGAACATTGTAAAACTTTTTTATGCTATTAAAAGTTTGTATTTGGTCTGTCCCAATATGTTTTGGAATCATCAGTAAGCTGTCAAACGCATATACGGTACATACTTTTTTAAATAGAAAATTTTACTTCTCGTGCACCTGATTTATTTCACTGCTATCAAATCGTATAGGAATGGATTTGTTATAATAAGTATATTTTTTATTATCAGATTGGCATCGAGTTCAAATAAATATACAAACAATTTAAAAATATTATATTACTAGGATACGCTTGACTTGAAATTTCTGCGGGATTCCGGGACACAAAGTATCGCAACATTTAAAAAAGAATGTAAGCTATCGTTTTATTGGAAACTGTGTAAAAATAAGTACATTTTTATGCATCCGAACAAATTCAGATCGCTCCCGGGAATATACCGGCGGGATTCCCGGGATTAAAAATTTCACACATTACGTAAAATTTGCTATAGATCAGTGAAAAAATCACATTGGAATTCGGTTTTTTTTATTTGGCCATTTTAAGTCCCAATAGTCTCAGGATAAAAGTAGCGCAGATTTTAAGTAAGAATTTGCTGTCGATCAATCAAAACCGCGTCGAAATCGGCACAGTAGTTTTACGTGAGCCCTGAACAAACAGATAAACAGACAAGAAATCTAAAATAAATTGCATCGTGTTCTCCGTCGTTAATATATAATATTCCATTTTTTTAAAATAACTTTCATGTACAGACTCGGGATGTTTAGAATTTTATAACATAATAGATTAGTACAGATCCGGCTAGAAGATTACGCCAGTAGAAGATACTGTGATGTAGCTATCCTTGGGTGAGGCCTATTGGGCAGCCAAGAAGAATATGGTAGGACGAGTCTAGACAGCTAGAAGGGGGGAATAAACGTGTATATTATGTTCGTGCAAATTATAGGAGGGCAGATCTTAGCGGCAGCTGGTAAAATAGATGACAAGTAGGATTAAAAAATTTGAGTTCAACAGACAGGCAGATGACTTCAAGGACAAACCATTTTATTACTGTTTATTTAGTTTATAGGGAGCAAAACAATATTTTGATACATCCTTTACCTGTTTTCGCAAGTATCAATACATCGAGAAAGGGTAAGAAAAACAATGTTAGTTCCCAGGTTTTGAAATTGAACAGCTGATCAGTCATTTTCAACTTGATGATTCATATTAAGCAACTTTTTTAATTTACGAATTAAAATAAAATATTTTTTCAGACACTGGTTTTATATTAAGGTCGTTAACCGGTGTTAATACCCTACCTACTTTGTTTCTTAGCAAGCATTAATAAAGTTTAGCGAGCTCTTATATGTGACGGCGGCTTTTCATAACTTTATATATTGTAGCTTGCTTATTATTTATGGTCCAAGATTGTACTGCTAGACTACTCGCAAATAAATATAACGAGGTGCATTGATCTATAGTTCAATGACGCTGTGTTACGTCGGGTATAAATAACGTGGGTTTCGCGTCGCTATACCAATGGCGCAAAGAGGCTCTGGCGAGGGACACGAGACCGATAGATACCTCGGGAAACCGCTCACGTCTCCTCCCGTGGGGCGCGTTACAGACCGCCCCACGCAATGAGAGCATGATGTCGCTAGGGGACAAAAGTAGTTCCCCGGCAGTGAATGAGGCCCATGGACCACCGCCTGCTAGGCCAGTGGATAGGCTAGGCTATTTAACCGCAGCCCTGGCATTAAAGGCGTAGGACGGAATACCGAGGGGTTTTAGTGGGTATCCCTAACCGTGGTGTGGCAATAGCATCTCTAGTTCGGGCTAGAGGTGGTTATGCCACCTCGACCTGACGAATCTCACACACCGGCCGCGATTTTTGCCCTAAGGGGTTCTGTCTTCATTTAGGTTTCACCTCTTTAAAAAAAAAATGGATGGACTGGATCCTACCTCGCTTAAAGAATTAGCATTTGTATTCAGCGAGGTAACGCCAGCCGTCTAGGTACACTACCCAGGGATAGTGGTCTGGTGAGGCTTCATTTTTTATTGCATGAGTTCAGCAGACAGGCAGACGGCTCACCTGATGGAAAGCAGTTACCATCGCGTATGGACATTTGTACCACCAAAGGTGCTGCCAATGTGCTGTGCTGCTTATTCATAAGTGAGTTGTGTGTCATTGATTCAACTCAAACAACTCACTTATGAATAAGGCATACTACAACACTGTACTCCAAGCTTGGAAAAAAAGTCAATCGCAGCTGTCATTTTAGTCCAGATAATTAAAAAAACAATTAAATATGTACCATAAAACGATACAATCGTAAGTGTAAAGGTGACTTATTCTACCAGAAACCTTTCAGATAACTTTATGAATAAAGCACCGCATACATTATAAGGGTTCTGACACGTTGATGAATTATTTTCAAGAATAAAACCAATAACATTTAAGTTCTTTAAAACTTGGATTTTTTTTAAAGTACTTATTAATTTGCTGCAGTAAATAGAATTATATTATTGTTCGCATGTAGGTATATGTACATTATATTATTATAATGTATATAACAACTTAACTGTCCAATGAGTCACATATGACTCCTGATGAACTTTAGAATTGAGTTCAGGAGTCACATGTGACTCATATGTTGATGCAATTTGGGGCTGTATTTTTGTTGTGAACGTGGCATATTGTACCAATAAAAACTACGTGAACTTATGGCTAAAAATCTTAACTTTAAAATAAAAGACATAAAAAACGTTTTATTAGAGAAAATATTACAAAGGCTAAATAATCAAACGTGTTTTTCGTTGTAGCAATCTAAACAAAATGCTTTTTTACATGCTTTGCACATATATAGTATGTCATCTATGCTTTGCACTTGTTTAGCTTTACGAGCTAACTGCCCTAGACTTTTTAGTTTGGTATAGCCGGCTCTTCATCAAAATTCTCTAAAAAACGCGCTCTTTTTTCTGTGGTGTAATATCGTCTAGACATGTTGGCAAATATCCTCAGCAAATATCAAATAAAATAACCTCAAATAGTAATGGAACTATTACGCGGAAATGTGAAATAATTTATAGTGACGTCTCATCATACATCAAACTCATTGGTCATTCGATTTGTTGTCTATAGTACTCTATAGTAGATGTGTGCACCTGTGACTCATTGAACTTGGGAGAGAAATATTTTAATCCACGACCGTGAGTCACATACGAGTCGTAAAATCAAATAAGTAAAACAAATTAAAAACAATTACTATTTTTATGAATTATTGTTTTTTAAGGCAATGTGAATATTCTTCAAGCTAACGGAATAGGAAACATGCTGGACGTGGGTAGTTGAAAATTTTATTGTATGGGGTCAGTTAAGTTGTTAATAATGTATATCTATTATCTATAGTAGTTTATTATTATATATTGTTTTTTTTTTTAATTCTATTTAATTACGTTTGAATTAGTTTTAATCTAGTTAAATAACCAAATATTATTTAATTATTCTTTTAATATCTCCTTGGACACCGGGTTGCCTGGAAGAGATCGCTATAAGCGAGGCCGCCCATTGTTATAATGGATATGTATTTATATTGTTACAAGTGCGGGACTCGAATTAAAATGCCGTTGGAATTACTATAGAATTTATTAGAACTATACAAACACGTATAACATAGTTACAAATATAACTGGACACAACCAGTACAAACGTAATACACGATTCAACAACACACGCAAAGTCGGTCACTATATAGCTTATCGAATGTACACACGTCTTGTCTCGCTTGTGAACATCGATAGATTGCCGATCTCCCCATTGGGCCCTTACTATTTACTGCACCGATACAATATGGCTGCCCGCCTGCGTAGATCGAATTTCTTAGAATTCGTAATCTGTACACCTGCCTAATTATGCCTGCAAACGGCCATAAACGAGTACAATACACAATAGGCTGTTTTCTAATTACAAATTTTAAACATAAGGTAAACAAAAGAACTCCAAATGCTGAAAAGGTAATAAAGTGCAGGTGTGCATTGGTCTTTGTCGATCGTAACAATATTAAAGGTCTAGGTTTAAGGTATGGTGAACAATAACGAGTTTTCATTCATTCATATAGGAATATAAATTTCACTTATATGAAGGATGTATAACATTCTAGTTATAGTCTTTTACGATTAATGCCAAAAATAGACGGTTCTTTTCTGTCTTTCAATTATGATTGAAAAGAGGCATTGTCAGCTTTAAAAATTGAACGAACTTTTTAACAATTAAAAGGTCTCATGTGACTTTTTGACTGCTTATTTTTATTTAATGGTGTTTCTTAGTGTATGGATTATATCCAAGGACTTTGTGACCACAGTATAAAATATCGTTATGCATAAATACTAATATAAATAAAAATAACAAAATTTGGAACTTGTGATGCCGTGTAATTAGTAGGGCTTTAATCACGGAGTATAATATATATATATATATATATATATGATATCAGCATATAAATATCCCACTGCTGGGCCTCCCATTATAGGGGGAACGGACAGTACACCCGCCACTCTTGTTCAGGGCGGCTTGGCAGGTTTGACACATCGGTTATCTTGATGTGCAGGTTGCATCACTAACCTTTCCTTCACCGTTGTTCCTTCTGGAATGTAGCCAATATGTAGGTATAGTATTTAAAATATAGTATATTTACAATAATAACTATATGATTATACAGAATAATAATCGGGCGAAACATATTATTAAATATTACAAATATTATACAAACTATAAAGCTACAGAACACATTATCTTACAAAACAATGTTGATGTTCTCCAGAGGAAATTATTAATCATAAAAATGTTTGAAATTGAATTTGAATTTAAACCTGAAAAAGGCCACAAGGTTTTTATTAATAAAATACAACCTTATTAATCTAATTACAATGTATTTTTTTTATAAAACATTATTAACATACCAAAAAAATATTATGACAGCTACTGTCAACTTCAAAAATGTGACAAAAAATCATAAAAAATTATTTCGACGAATTTTCAAATTAGTAAATTCATTCGGAAAAATGGGTTTTAAATATCATTCACAATGTTATCGAGTGGCGGGAGAAATGGTGAGTTGTTTGTAACGCGGTTTAGTACGGTATATGATCATTTTGATGGTTACGACCCCTGGCTTCGAGTGTTCTTCCATAACAACCTCGAGTTGTGTTCTGACTTCAATGAACAGGTTTCAGTTCAGCCTTTGAGGCCGGCAGCACACCAAAAAGACAGACAGGCGAACAGACATCAATTTACAACCAACTGTATTTATAAAAAAAGAACCTGAGGTAGATAAATATGAAGCCGAATTTTCAGCTATACTTGTTGAACGGGAGTTTATTTCCGCTTCTTGTCTTTAAATAGGGAAAATAGGGGCTGCTACTCAGATATAAGGTGCACAAATTTTAAGTAGTGGGTGGGCGTAGTGGGTAGGAGGAAGGTATGGTTACCCTTTCTTCAACCCCTAGGGTCCGGAGCTCTTGAAATATTATGAAGCAAAGTGAGCTTGCCGCGGCAAGCTCGGTTCGCTTGCTCGGCTCGTGCGCTTTGGTCTGAAGATTTTATTTTTGATAACGCAGGGGAATGTCTTTGGACACCGTCCTCGGGCTTTTCGGGGGAAGAGCCTAATGCAGCGCAGAAGCATGCATCGAGGGTGTGTGGGACTCTCAGCGACCGGTTCTCCACGCTAACTTCAAACAGAAACAGTCGCGATAAACCGATCGCTGAACTACCCACTAAAACTAAACCTACGCCCCTGTATCCGCGCTTTTACGGGGCGTCACGGGTTTAAAAACAGAGTTACTGCACCGTGACGCCCCTACGTTTGGCAATACTGGGCCACTTTGGTGGCAGAGTGACTCATTTCATCAATCTGGGGTGGAGCTACCCCCGTAGCAGCGGCCTCCTGTGACGGTAATTATGGAAGGAGGAGATGCGCGTAGCGACGCCTTTGACCACCGGTCCGCCTCCTTCGGATGGGGTCCGCGTACGCGTCCTCCTCCCTAACTCTTTCCGCGGAATTTGGTCTGAAGCTAATCTATCCTAACCGCCAACCTACTATGCCTACTCACTATTTAAAATTCGTGCACCGGATAGCTGAGTAGCAGCCTTAATTTTTGGTAAACATAACCTCACTCATTTTTTCACTAACATTATTGTGATGTGTGGTGAAATGTTGCGACCACTGACTAGAACAGTAATTTAGGTTAGGTTAGGTTAGCTTCAGACCAAAGCGCACGAGCTATAGATTTACCAAGACATGTTACGAGCGGTGTAAATACGATAGGAAGCAGACTTAATAAACTTATATGTATAACAATAACAGTCCACAAACATCCCACACTGCTGGGCTCGGGTCTCCTATTTTTACTATAGGGTATCGGACAGTATATCCGTCACGCCTGTCCAAGGCAGACCAGCGGCAGATTTGATACATCAGTTATCTCGACGTGCAGGTTTCAATACGATGTTTTCCTTCACCACTAGCACGCGGACACTGTAATACTATACATATTAGGTCAGAAAAGTTTCCAAACTGGTGCGTATTTTTCGGCTAGGAATCGAACTCGTGCTATATAAGTCTGGGACGCGTGCGGTAATCACTAACCTACTACGGCTTACTTATATGTTTGACCTTCAAAAAATATTCTCTAGAGGAACTTAACTTGAATAAAAATGAAATTGATTCTTGAAAAATGAATTCTTGAAATTTTCAATTTATTGTTACGTGCGAGCGGGGGTACGCACTTGGATTGACTTATATAGCCGTACATGATTCGTCTCCACAGGGTTGCCCCTACAAGCATAACTAACGACGCACTGTCCCGACAATAAGATGTCTCACTCACAATACCGTCGCCGATATTACGTAGACCACCTCCTGCTACTGCGGTGTTCACCTCCGAATATACCGTGCGTGCTGGCTTCTGGACCTCTTTTCAAACTACGCTAAACTCCTCCTTCACTGAACTGCCCACTAAATTTTTCACTAAATTAACCACTAAACTCGTCACTGTCTTCAATTAAACTTCTCTTTCAACTCTTTCGTATCGCACTTGTTGCTTGGCTGTCTTAAAATGAACTCAACTCTAAACTGTCCGGTAGGCGCGCCTTACGATGCTTATATACCCGGAAGAATCTTCTAGAACCTATAATTTCGATCATCTTTTCGTTATTCTTTTATTCACTATCTATCCCTTTCTAAACACCTCTCTAACTCTGTCTTTTCCTTCACGAACCTTTTATTCTAGAACTTTTGCTCATCATCTATCCTTTTCTAAAATGTATCTATCTCTGTCTTTTCCTTCCAAAATCATCTACCTTTTTCTAAAAGTCTTGAGACCGGCTTACGCTGCCAGAAGGTTCTACCCTCGGTCGCCACATTATTCATTGATTCCGTTTTTGTTGAAATGTCTAAAAATGTCTAAAGTAGGACAATAAATTGATATAAAAGAATTTACTTATTTATTTCTCAATATATTGTCAGAGTATAAAATAATGTTACATGCCGTCAAAGATAAGCGCACAGCTGGCTGTTGTAAGCGCAGTCTATTGTCTTCCTCCCGGATTAAGGAATTCTTTGTTTTGAATTTGCAATTAAGAAAAACATGCTATTGTTTTTCTACTAGTTTTAGAACCATCATTGTTTTCGACTTTGTGGCCGTTCGCAGGTGTGCAAATAACTATTTCCCAGAAACTCAGTGTGCGCGGCCAATTTCTTTGTACTGTGTAGTTAGTATAAGACGATGCCCGAATGGAGGGGCGGGCAGTCAAGCGACGAGTAAGACGTTTGTAGTACTCTCGATTAGCGATATAGACGATGGACTTTACGCGTGTCGAATTGCATTGAATCGTGCAATGTGAACTGGTTGCATCCAGTCTTATTTGTATTTGTTTTATACGTGTTTGTACAGTTCTAATAAATTCTATAGTAGTTCCAACGGCATTTTTAATTCGAGTCTTGTAGCTCGTAACAATAATTTGAATACGTGGCTTAAGCAAAATTTTATAGAGAAACACGAAATAACTACAATAAACTGAATAAACTACAGTTTTAACATACGCGAGGTGTCGACAGAACCGTAGTTTGGCGGATTTTTATTGTCGCGATAAGGGAGAAAATGTGGTTGAAAGCTGGTCAACGGAAGCCGTTAAAGTTTTACTACTCGACATTAAACCTCGGACTAAGTGTTATAGTTTTAGTTCTGTTGCGTGTTTTTGTACCGTTTCTAATTAATAAGCATTTTTCATTGACGAAGGTGGAGAAATTAATGATAAGGCTAGCTAGCGACACACCTGCCGAAATGACAACGTTGAAATTTAGGTTTAAAGAACTTTATTTCCTACTAAACACTATTGAAGAATACTTAAATGACAAAATTCATTTACATAGCAGCTCGCTCTAACATCTTATACTATATTTTGTATAATGTTATCTTGCCAAGTTTGTAAGGAATTTGTGGAGATATATTGCAGCATACATTTAGTACGTCATGTTATTATTATAACTTAATAATATTTTTCTTTCCTTTTATAGTGTCTTGGTCTTATTGAGTATGCACTGTTTGCTACAACTCCATTAATTCTTCAAAAAGTAATTCTGTAACACACTTCTGTATAAAACTTATTAAACAAAGACAACTTGAAATATAAATAGAATAAGAAACTTAAAGAAAAACAATATTTAGCTAGACGTGTTGCTGGGGAGTTTCTTGCTGCTTCTTCTCCTTAACAGCAATAACACGTTGCGAAGCGGTGTACATAGAATAGGAAGTAATATTAAATTTTAACTTATGTATATGACCTTCGAAAAGTGTTCTGTAGTGGAACTTATTTTGAATAAAAAACTTTGAATTTGAATGAGATTAAAAATAATTATTAACTAATATAATATAAATCTTAAGACTAATGTGGTGCTATGAAGTCTTCGATATATGTTGCGGTTGATTATTTTATATTTATTCTAATAAAAGATTTTTTAATTTGATTTTAAAAGTTTTTTTTTGCATTTTTGTAAGGCATTTGGCAATTTATTAAATAACTGAACACCTACAAACATAATGTATTTTTCCCGTAATTTGTTCGTGGTAGACTTAATTGAAATTGCTTTTTCTTCCGGATATTGTATTTATATGTTTTAGCAGTAAAGGATAGCTTGGAGTGTTAATTTTTATTAGTTATCTTTTTTTATTAGTATGCAGGTATTATATGTGTATATTTTTTTTCCATAAATGTTGTATTGAAAAATACCAGATTAATATTACAATCTAATCTAAAAAGACTAATAAGTAATTTAAATATAACCTAAATTAACTAAAAGTATAGTACTAAGAAAGTGTCCATTAGCACTTTTCTTATTGTCTCTATTAAGGGAAGGGAGAACACTTTGTTCATGTGTTCTTTAATAAGTTAGCACAGTACACTACACTTTAGTTATGTTATATACTAATTCAAACGGTTTTGTCCTTTTGAGCCTTCTCATTATATCCGTGATGTCGAGGAGCTGGATCGCCTCGACCTTCACATGATGGTGAAGCCGATGCTCGTGAGCTTCCGCGTACTTTCTGATAATGCTAGTAACAAATTCCATTTTCAGGTCCCGATGGAGGTCGCTCGATCTAATGTACCATGGCGCGTTTACAATGCCTTTCAATACTCTGTTTTGGAATCGTTGTATTATTTCTATGTTGCTTGGTTTGGTACAGCCCCACAACTGTACCCCATAAGTCTATACCGGTATCAGGACTTGTTTATAGAGGAGCAGTTTGTTAGGTACTGACAACTTGGAACATTTTTCAAGGAGTCAGTACATATTACTGTAACGCGCTTCCAGTTCATCGCGTTTCTTCTTAACGTGAGCCTTCCAATGTAGTTTAGCGTCTAGTGTCATACCTAGGTACTTGGCGGTATTTTCATACGGTACTACAGTGTTGTTTATCGTATAGGTTAGTTTTAGAGTATAAATGTTTAGTTGGAGTAAAATAATCTAAATGGTATAACGTTTTGACAATTTTATTTTGTGTAACCAGTAATAGGCTTAAGTTTGTTTTAGTGCCTGATGACCATATTTCTATCAAATATTCAAGGTGAGACTTTACAAGGGAATTATAAATGATGAGGCGTACTTTGTGAGGTAAACAGTTAGAAATTTTTCGTAGTGCTCCCAAGATTGAGATGAGTTTACTTCTTACATAGTCAATATGTCTCCATGTTAGTTTGTCATCCAACCAAAGACCAAGATACTTTCCTTTGTTATTGCGATTTATTTTGTTGTTGTTTATTGTTAGTGGATTATGATTAGGGATTTTTTTTGATTTTGGCAGCAAAAATCATATAAGATGTTTTACTTTGTGTTCATTGTTAATAGATTATATAAGAACCATTCATTAAGTTTGTTCAAATCTTTTTGTGCTTCAGCAATAATGTCATGTATTGAGTGACCAAAATAGAAAAGTTCGACTAAACACGCTTACAGTGTTTTTTAAGTAACCTATGACGACATCAGCCGAAGTTAGGTAGCGTTTGGCCTTATGCCGAATCTTTGTCTAGCGGCTGTTTCCGCGAGAGTATATACGATGTATTTTGTATAGCAATCAATGCGATGCGTTACGCGACCGAAAGTTCGGCGGACGTAATTGAACCATTTTATTGTTACATGCCGTCAAAGATAAGCCGCGCAGCTGCCTATTTTAAACGCAGCTTATTGTCCTCCCGGATTAAGGAATTCTTTTGTGTTTTGAATTTGTACTTAAGAAAAACATGCTATTGTTTTTCTACTTGTTTTATAACCATCATTAGCGTCGAACTAATCCTTATTGTTATTGTTTTCGACTTTGTTAGCCGTTCGCAGGTGTGCAAATTACTATTTCTCGGAAACTCAGTGCGCGCGGCCAATCTTTTTTATACTGTGTAGTTAGTATAAGACGATGCCCGAATGGAGGGGTGGGCAGTCAAGCGACGACTGCGAAGCAAGTAAAACGTTTTCCAGTACTCTCGATTAGCGATATAGACGACGGACTTTACGCGTATCCAATTACATTGAATCGTGCAGTGTGAACTGGTTAATCAGTTTTATTTGTATTTGTTTTATATGTGTTTGTATAGTTCTAATAAATTCTATAGTAGTTCCAACGGCATTTTTATTTCGAGTCCTGTAGCTCGTAACATTATGTATACGCTTTGATACTTTTACGGATCTACAAGTACATAAATAATTCCATATCTTCATGCCAACATTGATAAAATTAATACTTTAAAGAAACAGGTAGGTTTATATAACACAATAAGAAGTTTGGGGGAAGTTTCGTACTGTACTATTTTCTATCACGTAACGCGCTGAACTACCCGCCGCGTAATTTCAACCTTTCGGCGCGTTTGGTGTGTCATTCCAATCGAATACTAAGAGCGATAATTCAGTCGCCAAAGTGTCGGCAGAATCCCTTCGGCAGGTGTGTCGTTACAATAAGAGTGGGTACGCACTTGAGTACATGAATAATTATTATATTATTATTAATTGCCGATAAATGTCCCATTGCTGGACTCGGGCCTCCCGTTATAAAGGAACGGACAGTATACCTGCCACGTTTGTCTAAGGTGGCTTGACAGGTTTGACATATCGGTTATCTCGATGTACAGGTTGCATCACTGTTTTCCTTCACCGTTGTTAGCACGTGTGAATTGTAACAATATGTACATTAGGTCAGAAACTTAGCACTTGAGTACATAAATTGAAATGGTTAAAACTTACATAACGCGTTAGCCGGGTCATGGCCCCATGAAAATTATCTCAAAGTCCACACCATTTTATACCTCGCGGTCTCGTACGAATGTACAGCTTAATAATGTATTGTTACGAGTTACAGGACTCGAATTAAAAATGCTGTTGGAATTACTATAGCATTTATTAGAACTATACAAACACGTATAACACAGGTAAAAATATAACTGGACGCAACCAGTACAAACTGCACGATTTAATAACACGCGCTAAGTCCGTCACTATATAGCTCATCGAATGTACACACGTTTTGCTCGTATAGTAGTCGTCGCTTGACTGCCTCACCCCTCCCTTCGGGCATCCCTTTTATTTTGTACAAATAAAATATGCCTCGACACAAAACAATAACAACAAGAATTAGTTCGACATACCTGCCTAATGACGGCCATAAAACAAGTACAATATCAATAGAATGTTTTTCTTAATTACTAATTCTAAACACAAAGTAAACAAAAGAAGTGCAAATGCGGGCAGGTAATAAACTGCGCTTTTATGGCCGGCAGGTGTGCATTCACATTTATCGGCGTGCTTGGTGGAATTTTGGCTAAGTTGTAAAAGTATTATTTATCTCTCAATTCTCTTAAATCTCTTCAATTGTTTATCTCTTCTGTATATGAAAGATTCCTAAAAAAATTGGTGATAAACATAGCTATATTTTTTTATGAATCTATAAAATATTTATCGTTTCGCTAGAAATCAAGTTAATATATTTAGTATAGCTATTACTAAGTTAATATATGTGAAATATTTTTTTATATTATTGTTACAACTTGGCTTCCACAAAGACAAATTCCACGTACAGTCTGTAAAAGTACATTTTATTACCTGTCGGCATTTGAACTAATTAATTGTAATCCTTTTACGATCTTCTTCTTTTGTTTACTCATTTATTGGCATACGTTTCTAGTATTGTGAAGAACAGCCTATTATTCTCGTTTACGGCCGCTTGCAGGCCATTGGCCAGATGTTACGGATTATAAAGTACAAGCTGATTCTATGAAATTCAGTCCACGTTGCCGGGCGGGAATATTTGCATTTGTGCAGTATAAAACGATGGACTGATGAAGAGAGGGGGCAGTCGAACGATAACAACGATCGAAGCGTGACGTATGTTCATTCGGAAATCTAATACTGACGGACTTTGCGCGTTTTATTGAATTAAGACCTTCTGCATTATGCTTGGATTTGTTGTGTTCGGTTATATTTGTACCTGTGTTGTACGTGTTTGTATAGTTCTAATAAACTCTATAATAATTCCAAAGGCATTTTAGTTCGAGTCCCGCACTCGTAACATTATTATAGTAGGTAATGAATCTAATATAGGTATATAAAGAATTTAAATTTACTGTTGGATTCTAATATCTCAACTAGGTCAAGTTTACAAGTCCCTTTCAGTGACTTAAATAAAATTAAATCTCTCTATTAATATAAACTTTAATTGTAAAAAAAAGTAAAAATTGTTATGAATAAAAACTATCTGAACTACATGTACTAATTATCAACCAAGCGACCTAAATATGTCTTCACAACTGTCTTCAAAGTAGGGTAGCGGATAATTTTGTTCACCTTACAAAACGTCGCAGCCTCAAAGATTTTGTACAAGCGTACTTATTCATGAAGTCATAAGTTCGGTATAATTAATATGAGTCAAATAGCGCATTAATATTGTTTAGACACTTATTAAAATTATGTTTATTATGGCATCTTAAAAGTAAAATGATGATCTTTTCTTTTATATGTATGTAATGTCAAAAATTATTGTGACGACTAAATGTAGCATGGCTAAAGTGGAGGCAGGTAACCTGTTTGACATGTGACAAACAAATACCACTAAAACTAAAAGGTAAAATATACAAATCTGTCATACGACCGGTCATGTTATTCGGGTCATGTTGGACCACTAAAGTACACCATAAACGTTTCCATGCTGAAATGAGAACGTTGAGATGGATGTGTGGTATTACAAGAATGGATAAGAAAGGTGAGAAATGAGTACATAAGGCGGATCTTTGAAAGTTGCACCCGTGACTGAAAAATCGAGAAGAAGATTAAGGAGGCATGGGCATGTAATGAGGAGGGATGAAAGTCACGTGACAAAAAGAATGTTAAACTACAAGATGGATGGGTACAAATGTAAAGGTAGAGCAAAAAAGAGACTGGTGGATCGTGTGAAGGGTGATACGATGATTTGTGGTGCGACGGAGACCGCATTTCAGAATAGGGGAATATGGATGGAAAATACATTAATATATCTTTTCCTTCCATACTCCACTATGCCGATCCCAAATAATTTGAAGAAGGCAAAAGAAAAGAATTTATTGTGATATTACATAGATTTTTATTGCTCGAGTATAGCAGGCAGGCTGACGGCCCAACTGTGATGGAAAGTGGTACCGTCGTGCTACCGATGTGCTGCCGGACTCGTAGACGGGGCTAAAACCTGGCCACTAGTGCCGGAACACAACTCAAGGTTGTTATGGCGGCACGCTCTAGCTTAGGGGTGGTAGCCATTCAGTTGGGCAAATGCCCTACCACCTGGCTGTGGGTTGTTGTGTTGCATCTTACGACAGGCCATCTGGCCCCAGGAATTTGTCTTCTTTCTCCGTTCCTGCACAGATAAAATTATAACCTTAATAGGAAGATAGGTAGATGTTTGACTGCGAATTTTTTTTCAGAACGGCGAAAATTAGGAAAGAATCTTTGCAGATCGTTGTTCTTCGCTACTCAAGTGGTGGACACGGTTTCTGAAGAAATGTACGCTGATCAGTACCAGTGGCAGAGAACACTACTTGGTCATACGGTACGTATCATAGATAAATTAAATTAGATATTTTGCTGTCAAAAGCAGACAGACTGTCCCTAATGGAAAGCGGTCACAGACGCCTAGGGCTACCATTTTGCGACGAAAATATAGTATATTTTTGTTTTAAAACTGTAAAAATATACTTTTGGGAAATTTAGGAGAAGAAAAGTATACATATTTATTTTTCACTAGCTTCTGCCCGCGACTTCGTCCGCATGGAATAGTTAAAAAAATGTAAGTTAAAATATTCTTCATTAGTGCTCCGCTACTATTGGTGATGATATAATAATATAGCCTAATTGTTTTTTAATATATAAATTGTTTTATTGTATGGTGATGATACCGGCAATATAAATACTTAATTAGGTACATAAGTTGTATAATGAGCTGTTTAAGTAATTAAAGTTTTTTTAACTATCCCACGGGAACTCTTTAATTTTTCGGGATCAAAAGTATTCTATATGTTGACCAGGGATATAAGCTACCACCATACAAAGCTTCATTTAAATCGGTCCAGTCGTTTCGGAGATTAGCTGGTACAAACAGACAGACAAACAGAAAAACAAAAAAATTGAAAAAAATCTAAATTAGTTCTATTTCACTTCTTACATCCCCCTGACTCGGTTTTTAGCATTTTTTTCATTGTACAGAAATTTGACCTCTACAATTTATTTATATGTATAGATACAGATTATTTATTTTATTATCTAATATTCCATTTGTATTTATTATTACTTTTGCTTTGGCCAGCAAAGTTCTATTATTTTTAAAAATCTTAAGACTCTGAACAATAAGCTTGCCAATTGAATTAGCGATGAAAATATAGTATATCTCACACTACATTATTTTTCTATAATATCTAGTACAATTGGCTAACGCGATACGATACTTTATATTATAGTACGGTTGGCAACCCTACAGACGTCTATGGATGTATGCACTTTTTCTAGGCGCGTTATCGGCCTCGAAGCAAATTAAAACGCCCTTCTTAAATGACCCTATGTTGTAAAGCAGAGGAAATTCGCACCAGGAAGTTTCCTCCAAGTCGTTATAATTAAATCCATGCCGAAACGAAAGACACTAATTCTTGCTGTCGAGCAGCCTGCCGTAGGAGGCGACAAAAAACCCACAGCCAAGTGGTAGGGCATTTATAAGTCTGGATGGCTACCACCTTTGGCCTGGAGCATGCCGCCAGAACAACCTTGAGTGGTGTTCCGGCGTTAGTGATCAAGTTCCAGTCCCATCTACGAATTCGGCAGTACATTGATAGCAGCTTTACTTTCCATCGTATTTGGGTCGTCAGCCTGTCTGCTGTACTCCAGCATTAAAAATAGATGTTACAATAACCCAAAGTATTTCAAATCTACTACGTTTAAGTATACCTTTGTGAAATAATATGGTTTTATAGTTCAGTGTGAGCAGACCGCCAGCTAATAACGGCGAAGGTAGACTGGCAATGATGAACTTCTGCAGATCATGGCTTGCATCTCATGAGGAGGCTCAGGTATGAAACACTGTAGATATCATATTTGCATCATTGTTTACTAAAGCTGGTAGTTATGATAATGATATATGGACACGATTATAATAAAGTCATCATAATCATGGAAGAAGAATCACCTGCGCAAGGTCGCCGGCAGGGACTGGATACCGAGAGACCCGGCATACTTACTTACTCCGTTGGCTCAGCGACGTGGGTCTCAGCCTCCGAAACGAGAATATGCCATTTTTCCCTGTCCTGCGCAGTTTCTTGCCAATTATTGGCTCGTAGCTGCGACAGCCTCCACTCTATTTATCCTACCGGCCGTCCCAAATATACTTTCCTCACGATGCGATTCTCTCCCATCCGTTCTACGTGACCGAGCCAGCGGAAGCCGTGAGCTTTTATTTCTCCTATTATGTTAAGCTCGGCCACGAGATTCTCAATTTCGAGGTTGGTTCGGCCCCTCTAGCTACCATCCTCTCTCTTTGTTGGGCCCAGAGTCTTCCTTTTCGCCACTAAAAGCTGGTTTTACTCCTTGAGGGTAAGCGACTAAGCTTCGCACCCATACATCAGGATGTGCGGTATGGATCCTGATTTTGGTTTTTCTGTTCAGAAGCCTGGACGCCAGTACCTTATGCAGAGCTGCACAACACCTCAGGGCGTCTTGTATACGTATATGTATTTCATCCTCTCTGGTGTTTGTGTCGATGACTGGGCAGCCCAGATATTTGAATTTGGCTACCCCTCTATATGTAACATCTCCAACGTGAAGGTTCTGAGAAACCGTCATATATTGCTCAGAATTGGGGAGGCCTATGTCTAGCAGTGGACAGAGACTGGCTGAAGAAGAGAAGAAAAAGGAAGAAGAATACTAAAGAATGGTAATCGCCCCTTAAAAACGTAAGACACTCTGCGATCACAGTTTGCGCTATCAGTCCGTTCTTGTTATTATAGAGAATCACAAAACTTTCAATCGATGTTTTTTTATTCAAAAAATATTTTATAAACTTAAATCAATCTATATTGAAAGTCATACATTAGCTGCTTTTTAATTTCATAAATTTCATGAATTTTAACAAATTTACGAAGTTGAAATTATTGCCAGCAACTACTACTACAAACGGATCATGGCCGAAAGCATGCATCACTTAGACAGTTTTGACAACCTAATATATATATCGTTACTATTACCACGTCACGTACTAGCGGCGAAGGAAAACATTGTGATGAAATCTGCACTTCGAGATAACCGAATAACTGTCTGTTCCCTTATAAACGGGAGGCCCAGCAGTGGGACGTATATGGGCTGTTATTATTAGAACTACAACTGCAAATGTACAAGCTATACATGTATAGTTTCCATTCAGGATATTATTTTGCTCTAGGTGATGATAGCCAGCGTGTTGGTAGTGATTGGCGTCTGGTGGTTAGTTAGAGCGATCCTAAGTCTTGTCATCAATCTCATCTGTCCATTACTCGTCGTCTTGCTTGCTGTTGTAAGTTATCATTAATTTTAAAACATATAAATTCTGGTTTCTTATACTACTCACAAATATTTAAGTTATCGATATTCGGAGAAGTTTGGCCCCTTGGCCGGACACATCTTTTATTACATTTGGTGCTGAAATTGTCTGTATTCCTTTTTAAATGATGGCCTTAATTGTTCGCTGCCATTTATTTGCGCTTGTTTTCGAAATATTAAAATGTAGTCTTTGACCACAAAGCGTTCTGGTCTAAAGTCTAGGTGGCCACAGTGGAAGGAAACACCACCAGTGCAAACGATCATTAATTCCCCCTGCATCATTCCATCTTCGGACGACAAGGCGTTCTGGTCTACGCCATCGTTTCACAGTAAAAAACACCACCAGTGCGAACGAAACGTTTCGTTTCCACGTTCCTTCTGCTTACGGCACAGTTATGGAATGTAACACCAGAGCCCGTATTTCCCGAAAAGTACTGTCTGGGTATCTTCAAGTCTCGTGTGAATAGGTATTATCTAGGTAAGCTTGCTCCATCTTGTACAGCATTATCTTGGTCAAATGCTATCTTATTCATCATAAAAAAATGAATCTCTTTGTGTTTATGGCCGACCTTCGAGCAAGGCATTATAAATAGTTCTGTTGTTCATTTTCACTGCAAGTTCTTAGAAGTTGTGTTATTTTACATTAAAGCTTACAAGTTTTAGAAATTCAATAGATAGTGTATACAACGTTATTGAGGAACTTTATTTTGTGAATACCTACATAAGGTCAGCTCGGAGAGTTCCAACTGCGATTGAGATATATTTAAGTGTGCATTCGGAACGGGAATCTCACATCGATAGACTGCGTGCTTTATGTTATTACGAATTTCTGCTTTGCAATTTGGACTTGTTATATTTGGTTGTGTTTGTAAGAACTGTAAATAACATGTGTGTACTTGTAATGCAGTTGTGCTGCTCAAATCACGGGAGGTTATTATACAACGCTCGTTCTGCTTTGGGTCTATTGGGGTGTGTTCGTAGACCTGTCTTACCGTATGGTGCCAGCCTCCAGCAGCCCCAAGTTCAGAGTTAAAGTTTTCTATTAGCAATATATTTTTTTTCAGATATGCGTGCCACAATTGAGGACTCCGCTTCTAGGACAAAATTATCCGGCTTTAGCTAATCTATTGAGATGTATATTATTAAAATTAGCAGAAAACTTAAAAACAGAATGAGATGCAAAATAAATGTAACGTACTAATAAAACTGTTAAGGACTGGCTGGCTTCTTTACACAAGGGTCTTCTTTACTTCTTTAGTATTTTTTTTATTTCATGACTACAGCAGACAGCCTTACGACCCATCTGATGAAAGATGGTTATCATAGCCTATGGACATTTGTAACAGCAAAGGTGCTACCAATGTGACTAATTTGACGGCTTATGTGGTTGAGCGGGCTAAGTCCTAGCTGGCCGAACTCGCTGGAAAGCAAAGGCTCCGGGTTCAATTCTTGGCATGGTAGATTTCGGACACGACTTTTCTGTTATATACTATGGTCTGAATTTTTGGGATCCCCAGAGATTTCCGTTGTATATTACCCATTGAAAAAAATGTGCTACTGCTCTCTAAAGGGAGACTGGAACCTGGCCATTAATACTGAAACACAGCTCAAGGTTGTTGTGGCGACATACTCTAGACCAGAGGTGATAGCCATCCAGATGGGTAAGTACCCTGGCTGTGACTTGTTTTGTCGCCTGTTACGACAGGCCACCCGGCCGCAGGAAATTGTGTTTTTCTCCGTTCCTGCACAGATAAAAACGGTCTTCTTGTCTTCTCTTCGTAGATCGAGGCAGACTGTGGTTTCAAGCGAAAGCTCTTAACCCCGGCTTCCACTCATCGAGCTACGACTGACGCTAACAGGTGTGTAAGGCCACTCGAGCTACGTTTATGTGTGTGGTGTCACAGCAGCTCTTGTTGGCCTGTCCGCGATTTTCGATTGCCTTCGCAATTATCGCGTTGGCACCTTCGGTTTCATTTCTTTGCATACTTTTTATATTATTCTAATCCGGTTGTTCGAAGTCGCTGAGTGTCGATCGCCAGGGGCCTTTGTAGTCTGGAGGGCGGACATGAGGAGAGATTCATTTCTTTAAAGCCCGGTTTCTATATCTTACCGACCGTTCATTTGTGTTACTATCGGTGAAAGTTTGACATTCATTTATTTAATGATGGAAAACCAACAGCCAATACATATGAATAAAATATTTGAAATTGATACAGGAAGCTAATTACAGGTTTTCGCGAATAAAAGCTTGATTAAGTAAGACGCAGATATACTACTACTATACACATATATTAATATATTATAAAACTAGTAATAAAAAATTATGGCTTAAACACCGTTTGGCTCCCGGCATATTGATCCCAAATGGGTAAACATTACGCTACTTACTTATATTGTTTAAGTAGGTTCTTGCTGCTCATAACATAACGTCATCATGTGTTCAGTAGCGCGTTCTGTCGCGTTTATGTGTCGTCTGGAGTGCAGTCCTCTCCACTTGTGTTTTATACGCTTGTGGAGGGCGTTGCGTAGGCTACTCCAGGCAAACTTAGGGCCGGTAGACTCGTTGGGAAGCAATTCACAGCGATTCTCACTGATATGCCTTTTTGTGAGTCATTTTAATGATTTAGAGAAGGGGGTCGCCAGAGGGCGAGGGAGGGGATTGCAGACAGTTTTGTTCGTTTCGTCAGACAGGGCCCCTGTTTACGTGTGTATCGGTGGAATCACCTCTACTATACGAAACGGTACGGCACTGCTTCCCCGGGGTTGAGTACCAAATCGGCGCACTAGGATGTCAGAAGAGTTTAACTACTTTATATATCCCTGAAATTCTAGATATATGCTCTCATAGGGACCCAGTTAAGTTTAGTGGGTAGTTTGTCCGGCCTCCTCCTTTAATGGAGCAGATCCCGTTTACCGTTTGGTGCAAGAGTCTCACACGCACACGAAGCGCGCGGCACTAGGCAGCGCTTTTGGTCTTCCCCTGCATCCAAAACCCATGTGTGTCACAAGCATAGACATTCCCTCTGAGTTAACAAAAAAAAAGATCACCATAACATTAGCTCCATACAAGGAATGCCAAAATTCAACCTATGGTCAGGGAATGAATAGTAAGATAGTAAGGCCATAATTAAAGCTTGATATACAAGTATTAGTTAAGTAGTTAGTGACTTATAAAATGAAGTATAGTGTTTTTGAGCATAGTATTGAAACTTTCGGTTTATATTTAGGTATGTACATCCGTCAATCTCAAAATGGCTCTATTATAATAAATTCCATTTTATGTAAAGTCGATACTGTTTATTTCGTTGTCATTTCATTCGTCTCGCAATAACGGTAGCAGTAAATTGCGTAGGGCTGTGGAATGGCCCGAATAGTAGATTAGAAATCCAAATTTGGGCAGTGTACAACTGGTGGAAAGACTAGTGAAAATAAAACCTAGGATGCTTTCAGTTATAGTTGGGTAAGTGACTGGATTTTATAAATAATGTTTTGTTGAGGGCCTTTGCTGGCCTATCTCACTGCAGTGCAGAGGTAGCTGCAGTATGCGAGAATATTTCCGAATATTCTTCTATATTTAAGGACCGATGAAAGTAAGTGTCAGTCGATACACTACCGCCTAGAGCAGACGTAAATATTGCTTAGTTGGCATGGCGACTTAAGGATCGAACGGCACCTTGTAATAATGACATCTTATCCGTGCAGGAACAAAGAAATAATACTAATTCCTGCGTTGGAGCGGCCTGTCGTAAGAGGCGACAAAACAACCCGCAGCCAGGTGGTAGAGCATTTGCCCGACTGGATAGCTACCACCCCTGGTCTAGAGTATGTCGCCATAACAACTTTGAGTTGTGTTCCGGCATTAGTGACCAGGTTCCAGTCTCCCTTAAGAGAGCAGCAGCGCATTTTTAGCACCTTTGGTGTTGCAAATGTCCATAGGCGATGGTAACCGCTATTTATCAAGTGAGCCGTCTGCCTGTCCGCTGAACTCCTTAATAAAAAATAAAAAAAATCTTAACGATAAGCGGCGTATCCAACAGTAAGGGCCGGAGCACATATGGTGAAGCGTAGCGCAGAGCATTCCCGCGAAGTTTTCTAAGCGCATGACACATCTACCGGAGAATGCGCGAGTCTCCGCGCAGATGCGCAAGTATGCGCTAGATGGCACATACTCAACACAATGCCGTCATACGTTTTGCAATTTTTCGAAAGTCCAAACGTGTACATTCGTGAATAAAATGATGGATTGGGACGTGCTATTAATTACATTACTTGCAGAAGAGGAATTAAAAAGGAGAAGAATTGTAGAGATAAGAAGAAAAAGAAGAGTTTACGGTCGTGCCGCGCAAGCGTCGTTTCGACGATCCCGGCGATCGAAAGCGGATGCTCACGCTGTCACGTTCCTGCGCGCTACCTTTCGCAGGTAGTGCTTCGATGCGCTTCAGGATTAATTGATTTTGGATATTATTTCAATGAGAACAATATCGACAATAGTTTTACAATGAATATGCTCTGCGCCGCGCTCCGTCATATGTGCGCCGGCCCTTAGTTTTATAAACGAACTTTTCGTTATTTTCCATTTGGGTGTTTGGGATGGACACAGAGTGGGCTGTTGTATATTACCCAGAACACAAGCGTAACTTGCATAGCTTGAGGAAATGCAATGTGTGTGTTTGTTCACAAAGATACCGACCGGTTCTCCACGATCACTTCTAAGGCGAAGCTGTCGCGAGAACCGGGCGCCGAACTACTCACTAGACCTAAACCTGCGCCCCATTTATAGCGCTTTTACGGAGCCTCACGGGATCTCGTACAGAATAATTGCACCGTGACGCCCCTACGCTCTGTAACTGGGCCACCCCGGGGAGCAGAGTCACCCACTTCATACAGCAGGGGCGGGAAGTCCGCTGTCACCCCCGTGACAACGGCCCCCTGTGACGGTAACTAAAGGAGGAGGAGATGCGCGTAGCGGCGCCTACGACCTCCGGTCCGCCTCCTGCGGACAAGGTCCACGTACGTGTCCTCCTCCCTCGCTCTTTCAGCGACATAGAGTGAGATCCCAGTCACAATTCAGCCTTCCTAAAATGACGTAAGTTCCCACACTTTTTTACGACTTTTAAAGTCTCTGTCAAAAGTTATGGCCCATAGGAAGTGTTTGGCAACCGTATATCTTTGTTCGTAACAATATCATATATGACATATGTAAAAACTAGCCTTGCTACTTTGACGTAAGTTAGCATGGTGTTTTTTCCACCTTTGATACCTGTTACCTATAAAACGGCCCCGCTTTCAGCTTAGCAAGTATCCATTCCTTTCTAAGTTTATGTTAAACTACCGATCCTAAAAATGTCATCTTTCCTAAAATCACGCAAGTCTGGGGTGACTGGGATCTTGGACTAACATGACGGATCCGCAGAAGGAAGAGGGGTGGTAGCCATCTAGACCAGCCATATTCAATCTTTTTTTATATGGGCCGCATAGAGGTAGATCAAGTTCCACGTGCCGCATATTTTATTTAGATATTTTTTACTACTAAAATTCATACCAGACGGACTGATGGTCCACGTGATGAAAGGCGGTTATATCGTCTACGGACATTGGCAGCACCAGAGGTGTTACCAATCCGTTATTTTGTACAACTGTGTAGTATGTCGGCCGGGCCACTTACACCCCGGCCACATACGGCCTGATGAGTATCGCGGATCTAGACGGACAAATGCCGTATGACCTGGCTGTGGGTTGCTCTGTTCCCTCTTACGAGAGGCCACCAGTTCGCAGGGATTTAGATTCTATCTCCGTTTCTGATAAACGTACACAGAATTTCTACGAGGTGTGTATGTATATTTGTTTTTATCGCAGGAGTTCAGCAAACAGGCAGACGGCCCACTTGATGGAAAGCTGTTACTATCACCTATGGACATTTGCAACACCAAAGGTGCTACAAATGCGCTACTGCGCTCTTAAGGGAGACTGGAACCTGGTCACTAAAGCCGGAACACAACTCAAGGTTGTTATGGCGACATACTCTAGACCAGGGGTGGTAGCCATCCAGTCGGGCAAATGCCCGACCACCTGGCTGTGGGTTGTTTGTCGCCTCTTACGACAGGCCGCCCCAACGCAGGAAATTGTATTCTTTCTCCGTTCCTGCACGGATAGGGATAGTTGTAATAAGCAAACTAGTCTTTTTATCGAAATTCGGTAATTTTAATACACTCGTGGCGCAAGAAAAGATAGTCTTGGCTTTCTCACAAAATATTTAATTTCTGTTTTAATAATAGATAGATAACACTTTATTATACACCAATACAAACATGAACTTAAAGACTAAAATTATAACTAGTAATGTACAAAGGGCGGACTTATCGCTAAAAAGCGATCGCTTCCAGACAACCCCAGGAATGAATTGAGATGATAATGGCGATGGTGGTATACGTAACATATTGTACGAACTAACATTTTAATAATAAATTTAGGTTGGGGAAAAAGTTTCTTCGCATTTTATATAAAAATTCAAAAGGTCTTTTTATAAAGTTTATTTACATTTGACTAAAGTATGTAGGTGCTATTTTGTTGGATAACTTTTTGCCATATTGTAGGTAGGGACGTGATCCCATTGCTATAAAAATTTTGGGGCTTCTGATCAAAAAATTGCGACAAGTGGTTTTGGCAGTCCTCTCGTGATGTTAACCTGACACTGCCTAAGGAATTCTGCAGAGACCGAAACAGGTGAAAATCTGAAGGTGCAAGGTCAGGACTATACGGCGGATGCATTAACACCTCCCAGCCAAATTCTCGTAATTTTTGCTGAGTGGCTAAAGATGTGTGAGGTCTAGCGTTATCATGGTGAAAAACCACACCCCTTCTGTTGATTAATTCCGTCCGCTTTCTCTTAACTTTTTGCTTTAATCTCATCAATTGTTCGCAGTACAGTTTAGAATCGATGGTCTTGCCTGGCGGTATCAGCTCATAATGAATAATGCCTTCCAATCCCACCATACACACAGCATCACCTTGTTGCGAGTTAACCCGGGTTTCGCCACAGTCTGTGCAGTCTGACCGGCCTTTGACCACGATCTTTTTCGCACGTTCTTGTCGTACGTAATCCACTTTTCATAACCACTTATCAGCTTCTTCAAAAATGATTCGGTTTCATTACGTCGTAATAAAGAATCACAAATGAGTACACGGTTCATTAGGTTTCTTTCAGTGAGCTCACGAGGCACCCAAATATCGAGCTTTTTTGTGTACCCAGCTTTTTTCAAATGCGCTAAAACCATTTTATGGTCAATTCGCAGTTCTCCAGCTACATCGTAACTACTAATATGCCGATCTTGCTCCACTTTTTCAAAAATGGCATCAATTTTGTCCATAACAGGGCGACCAGAGCGACGTGCATCTTTGATATCAAAATTTCCGGATTGAAAACGCTTAAACCAAATTTGCGCTATTCTCACAGATACTGCATCAGGGCCATAAACATCACAAGATTTTTTCGCGGCTTGTGTTGCATTTTTACTTTTTTTGTAGTAAAATTTTAAAATGTATCGAATTTCTTCATTAGATTCATTCATTTTAAACAATAAGAAAAACAAATGAAAATCACACATTTCCCTAATATGAATTTGGAATTGTCTTCTTTAAAATTAAAACTTTTTAATGATACCAAAACCAGCCACATACAAATGGTATAGCCAAAGAGATCTTATTACAAGTTCATACATACTATATGCGAAAAGACTTTTTCCCCAACCTATTACATAAATGATATATATATGCAGAAATTTTATATGTCACATAGATATATACTTCATATGCATACCATACAAATATATATCTACAAAATATATAAATGTTTATAAATGAATTTAAATATCATATTCCAACGCCAGGTAGTATTTTTTGATCATAGTTTTAAATATCGCTAGCGATTTTGCTTGTCTGATAGTAACAGGAAGCGCGTTCCAAAGCTTTATAGCCTTAACAGTAAAAGAATTGTTGTGAAAAGTTGAGTTATGTGCAGGAGTGTTCATTAAGTTCATTAGACGGGCGTAAATTATGAGAGCACGAAAGAAATTCAAAACATTGTTTAAGGTAATCAGGAGTACCAGGGACTAAGAAAATACTATAGAGGAAAGCAAGGATATGAGTATTCCGGCGAAATCGAATTGGCAACCACTTGAGTTTTTTTCGGAATTCAGAGACATGGTCATACTTGCGTAGTCCAAATATGAATGCAATATAACGCATTAACAATATAACAGATAATAATTTCGAGTAGCTAATATAGAAATGACAATGTCAATAGAATTTAAAAATGTATAGAAAAATAAACTTATAAAAAGGTTGTCCTACACTCTACAAAATAAGATGACAGAGGAAGTAAAACACCTGTTAGTTATTTATAATTTAGTAAGGAATGACATAAATCAATTTCGGTCTCAGCTGTTGAAGAGAAACAATTTTGGACAAGAAATAAACGATTTTTCTCTCGGGACAGCCCTTGCGGGCAATATTGTGGATGTGTTGACAGACAAAGAAATACCGGACTACGCTCGGCGGACTTTATAAAGAAGGGTTGTATGTTTGTTTATTGAACGGCATGTTCATTTGGTGTATATTGTATATTACTAAAGGTTTTACCCCGAATTTTTTTTAATTTCAAAATTGAATCCTACAGATTACTTATTGAAAGTAATCAGTTTACTACTTTCAACGCAATTATAGTTACTGTTAAATGAGAAAAAGTATTTGTGGCTTTCGGGGTCGAGACCCTGGAGCCGTGGAGGCTCATCACCTCTATCGAGACCTCTCAACGCGTCTAATTGAGGTCTCGCGTGACCAAAAGGCTTGCATCTAGGGCAACGAATTAGCGTTGCCATCCAACGTGGAAATGCGGCCAGCATTTTGGGCAAGCTCTCCGCCGACAGCGATTTGGAGTCAATTTTTTACTTATAGATTTATGTTATTTTGTAAGTATAGCTTTATTTATAGTATAGTTTAGTTCATTTCTTTTAATATCTAATATATAAGGTTCAAGAATGAAAAATGATGGTACATTTATATTTAAAGGAGAAAGTTATCTATATATAAAATTTACGAAATCGAAACAAGCTACTTAGGGCTTACTTGCTTTCAGCTTATGACTGATTTGGGTTTAAAAATGTGCTTTAAATAATAAGATACGGATAGTTACTTGGATTATTTTAATTTTATATAATAAGTTTTAATCTTTTTATTGCTATAATTTTTACATATAGTACTGTATGTAATCTTAATAAAACTTATATCATATTTATTATTGTCTGTGACTTAAGCAAAAAAAAGTGTGTGTGCAGTTCACACGCAGTAGATGTGAAACAAAGTGTGGGAGGGTTCTAAATTTCGTGACGTCACATCTCATATCGTTATAATATATTTAAGCTTTGAAACACGAAATTTGAAGTATCAACGAAAATCTTCAAAACATTTCCAACTCTATCTGTATGTGTATAATAATGTTACGAGCTACAGGACTCGAATTAAAAATGCCTGTTCGAACTACTATAGAATTTATTAGAACTGTACAAACACGTATAAAACAAATACAAATAAAACTGGATGCAACCAGTTCACACTGCACGATTCAATGCAAGTCGACACGCGTAAAGTCTATCGTCTATATCGCTAATCGAGAGTACTACAAACATCTTACTCGTCTCGTAGTCGTCGCTTGACTGCCCGCTCCTCCATTCGGGCATCGTCTTATACTAACTACACAGTACAAAAAAAATTGACCGCGCGCACTGAGTTTCTGAGAAATAGTAATTTGAATGCTTGCGAACGGCCACAAAGTCAAAAACAATAACAATAAGGATTAGTTCGACGCTAATGATGGTTATAAAACAAGTAGAAAAACAATAGCATGTTTTTCTTAATTACAAATTCAAAACACAAAAAGAATTCCTTAATCCGTCCGGGAAGACAATAGACTGCGCTTACAATAGGCAGCTGTGCGCTTATCTTTGACGGCATGTAACAATAATAACAATAAATCGGCAGACAAACACACTCACTGTATATCCCCATATTAAGCAAGTTACGCTTGTGTTATGGGTAATATACAACGGACCACTCTGGGGCCGACCCGAGACACCCAGACCATAGTAAATAACGGAGAAAATACGTTTCCAAAATTTACTATACCAGGAATCGAACCCGGAGCCTCTGCGTTGCAGTGAGGTAAGCCGGCAAAGGCTTAGCCCGCCCAACCACAGAGGCCGACAAAATGACGGCCTCTGTGGTTACATACACTATGTATGAGCATAGTGTTTAACTTATTAAATATAATATCTCATTCTCTCGCAGGCTTAGTAGTCCTATAGATTTATGTGTTTATCTCTTTTGAGTGTCACTTTTTCGTTTCATCGAGTTTCAAATTCAAATTCATAAGTTTTTATTCAAAATATGTTCCACTGGAGAACACTTTTTGAAGCTCATATGTTTAAGTTAAAATTTAATTTTACTGCCTAGTCTATGTACACCGCTTCGCAACGTGTTATTGCTGTTAAGGAGAAGAAACGACAAGCAACTCCCCAGCAACACGTCTAGCTAAAAATTGATTAACTCGGAACTATTTTTTAAATAAATTTTATACAGAAAAATGTAACACAATTACTTTTCGAAGACTGAATGGAGATGTAGCAGACAGTGCATACCCAATAAGACAAAGACACAATAAAAGGAAAGAAAAATATTATTATACTTATAATAATGACATGACGTACTAAAATTCCTTACATGATTGATAAAAGCGTTATACAATATATAGTATATATAAGAGGCTGGAGCGAACAGCTATGTAAATGATGTTTTGTAATTTAAGTATTCTTCAATAGTGTAGTATCCCTTTTTTAGCAGGTTTTTAGCAAATCACAACGATTCTAAAGATGTTTCACTTCAATAAAAGTATAATTCTATTCGAATTGGCCACATCTAGCTTTGATATAAGTCTTTATTTTGTTTGGCCACGAATCTAAGGATATACGCACTGTTTCCATGGGAGATTTAGGCGCTTGCTTGCTCCAGAGATTTTTTAAGAGACTCGATGTCGGCGTGTCTTTTAAAGCAGGTCATGTCCTCTGAAACTGAACAGGAGCTGAACCTCTTATCCGTGCAGGAACGGAGAAAGAATACAATTTCCTGCAGCCGGGCGGCCTGTTTAAGAGGCGACAAAACAACCCACAGCCAGGTGGTAGTAGGGTATCGGTGTATTGCATAACACACACCCACACTCTCATGCACAAACTCACCCATTTACATATTATTATATTTATTATACATTATTACAAAGCTCGTTGTCGTGTCCAAAGTATGCCGCCATAATAACCTTGTGTTGTTTTCCGGTATTAGTGGCTAGTTTCCAGTCTACCTTTACAGAGCAGCAGCACATTGGTAGCACCTTTGGTGTTACAAATGTCCATAGGCGATGGTAACCTCTTCCATTTGGTAGGCTGTCTGCCTGTCTGCTGAACTCATGCAATAATAAAAAACAATGTGTGGTTTAAGGGGTTCAGAGCTGGCATAAACGAGGGCTTCAGTAGTTTCAGATAGATTACTTGGTTTCATATATTGATTTGAAAACAAATAATTAACTCCCTATCACTGAAAGGTCTTGTCCGATGTTTATCGGACAGAACTATTACATTATTGTACTATTGTTAATACATTAGATTAATGAGTAGATAATATTAGAGGGTAGTTTATATTGATTGCCCCATTACTCGGCTCGTTCCGTCATCGCTTGAATATATAGCGTGCAGACGGAACGGCAAGACAGACCGCAGTTGGTCAACAGCAGTCAATAGAGTCACCATAGTGTTACTACGAGCTTAATTGGAGGGGGGTTCGAAAACAATGTTTTGGATCCGGTTTCCCATTATCCGCGGTAGAGAGCCATTATTTACGGCCGTATCGGTGGAATCACCTCTACTGTACGAAGTGGTACGGACCTACTTCCCGGGGTTTAGTACCAAAACAGCGCACTAGGATGTCAGAAGAGTTTAACTACGTTATATGTCTCTGACATTCTAGATATATGCTCTCATAGGGACCCAGGTAGGTTTAGTGGGTAGTTTGTTCGGCCTCCTCCTTTAATGAGGATCCCGTATTCCGTTTGGTGCCAGAGTCCCTCACGCACACGAAGCGTACGGCACTAAGCGGCGCTTTTCGGTTTTCCCCTATTTCCAACCCGTGTGTATGTCACAAGAAAAGACATTCCCCCTGAGTTAACAAAAAATACTACGGCTTTGGTCGGGTGCACATGCTTCCTTCAGTCCACTACAAATATCGTAGTCGCGCTCTAGGATGAGTAATAGTAGAGGAGACTGTGAAGACCGACTTTTACCCATTAGATAACTAGATGACACATATAATATAATAATATTAGCCCATAAATGTTCCACTGGTGGGCTCAGGTCTCCCATTATATGGGGAACGGACAGTATTCCCGCCACGCTAGTCCAAGGCGGCTCGGCAGGTTTGACACATCGGTTATCTCGATGTGCAGGTTGCATCACAATGTTTTCCTTCACCGTTGTTAGCACGTGGTAATTGTAACAATATGCACATTAGATCAGAAAACTGACTAAGTGGTGCATGCGCTCCGGCCGGGATCGAACCCGCGCCCTCTGAGACTGTTAAATGACACATATTTTTTTAATCAAATTATATTGATTTATTACGCCTGTGGTAGTTTGCCAATCGAAAAGTATTTATGGCTATTTTTAATTAAATTATTTTTAATCTATTTTCTTTTCATAACATTTCTTTGAAGTTTAAAAGTTAACTTCAAAGGTTTTTTGCAAGCATTTGCAGTTGTTTTTGTAATTAAATTATCTTTCTTATGATACCAATTTTTATTGGTGAATAGAACGGTGTAGTTACCTATATTGGCTTACCTGTTCATACCTGCTTGCCAGGTAGCCATGAACAGAAATAAGTGGGCAAGCCTATCAAGGCAACATTCTCCATGTTAAAAACTATCAGTTGAAACTAAATTTGTTCAGTTATCAAAAGAGTGAAGGTTATGAGAAAATAATTATTAAAATTAATTTAATTAAAAAATAGCCATAAACACTTCTCGTTTGGCAAGCTATCATAGGCGTGTTTACAAATCAATATAATTTGATAAACATTATGTATTGTTACATCTTAGGCGTCGACAAAGACCAATTCCACGTACAGTCTGTAAAAGCACATTTTATTATCTGTCGGCATTTGAACTTGTAATCCTTTTATGATTGTCTTCTTTTTGTTTACTTATTTATTGGCATACGTTTCTAGTATTGTGAGGAACAGCCTATTGTTATATTGTACTCGTTTACGGCCGCTTGCAAGCACCATTAGCCAGGTGTTACGGATTAAGTACAAGCTGATTCTAAGAAATTATGTCGACGATACGATACGGGCCAATTGCATATGTGCAGTATAAAACGATCACCTGATTGAGAGAGGGCGTCAGTTGAGCGAGAGCCACGATCTAAGCGTGACGTGTGTACATTCGGAAATCTAAAAGTCACGGACTTTGCGCGTTTTATTGCATTACGACCTTCTGCATTACGTTTGGACTTGTTGCGTTCGGTTATATTTGTACCTGTGTTATACGTGTTTGTATAGTACTAATAAACTCTATAATAATTCTAACGGCATTTTAATTCGAGTCCCGCTAACTCGTAATAGTATCATCTGGTTATCAGATGGGTGAAGGCCAATCTTCAGCGTCCGTTTTTTTATAGCTTGAGTTCAGCAGACAGGCAGGCGGTCCACCTGATGGAAAGCAGTTACAATCGCCTATGGGCATTTGCAACACGAAAGGTCTACAAATGCGCTGCTACTCTCTAAAAGGAGACTGGAACCTGGCCGCTAATGCCGGAGCACAACTCAAGGTCGTTATGGTGGCATACTCTAGACTAGGGGTGGTAGCCATCCAGTTGAGCAAATGCCCTACCACTTGGCTGTAGTAGTCTCTTAGACTAAAATTATTGTGCCAGAATCATAATCTACAATTAAATGTACTAAATTATTAGATCGAAGAAATATGTTCAGAATAAGTGCAGCTTCTAAACGAGTATCCGCTTTTATTCTCTGATAATAGCTTCGCCGACATGACTGTGTCCGCTTACTAATTTGTACAATCTACGTTCACCAGTAATTTTCTAACTCGGCGCTTCAACAAAGACCCAAAGCACAGGAGCTGGCCAGCGTCGTCTCTCACCAAAAGCGGTCCAAATTTGGCGTTGATTGAAATCGGAATTGAACGCGGCTACATCCACTCATTAGTATGCATAGCGATTTGATGGACTTAGTAACTTTGTTCTCGAAGGACCTAGTTTAGATTCGCTAATTGAAATTGCCAGTGCAATTAATTTGTTGAAGCAGTATGACTAACGCAGACAGAATTTCATTATCTAAATACCAAATAAGATGAAATGTTGTGTTCCCGTGTTATTTTAGATGCAACAGCTTAAGGAACTCATAAGGAGAAGAACAATACTGTTACGAGCTAAAGGACTCGAATTAAAAATGCCGTTGGAACTACTATAGAAATTATTAGAACTGTACAAACACGTATAAAACAAATACAAACAAGTCTGGATGCAACCAGTTCACCCTGCACGATTCAATACAGTCCGATACGCGCAAAGTCCGTCGTCTATATCGCTAATAGAGAGTACTAGAAAACGTGTTTCTCGTTTCGTAGCCGTCGCTTGACTGCCACCCGCCCCTCCATTCGGGCATCGTCTTATACTAACTACACAGTACAAAGAAATTGGAGGCGCACATTGAGTTTCTAAGAAATATTAATTTGCACACCTGCGAACGTCCACAAAGTCGAAAACAATAACAATAGGGATTAGTTCGACGCTAATGATGGTTATAAAACAAGTAAAAAAACAATAGCATGTTACAAATTCAAAACACAAAGGAATTCAATAATCCGGGAAGGAAAATAAAGTGCGCTTACAATAGGCTGTGCGGCTTATCTTTGACGGCATGTAACAATACTAAGGAGTGACAATAACGTAACTCGTAACACATTCTGCAATCTGACGTGGCAGACCCATGCTGCATTATTTTGATTATTATCATTTTAGGACCCCAACATTCAGAACATGACTATACTTATGCCTGCCCTACATTGTCAATCCCGTCCCAGGTGCGTCAAGTGCCTGGGCGACCACGGGACCTCGGAGTGCACACGCACCCGGGACTCCCGGAGCCACCGAGCTGCATTCTCTGCGGCCAAGCGGGTCACCCCGCTAACTACAGAGGCTGTCCTGCCGCCCCCGACCCAAACGTAAGTTCGGAAAGGGCAACGCCCAAAAGGCACTAGAAAAGTGCCGAACAAACCCGCATTCGTGGCGGCCCCCCCTCCAGTGGTAAATCACTGGACGGGTCTTCCCACGACGGAAGCGTTCCCTCCACTAAGGACGCGCGCCCCAATTTTGGCCGGCCTACCCCAAGCAACCCCTGCCCCCGCCCCCATTTTAAAAGCACCTTCTGGGCCGTCACCCCACCACTCTTTAGCGGAGGACTTAGCCTTGGCGACTAAATTCGCCAAGAACTTGCCTTTCGACCTAGCAGAGGTCCAACTCTTGGCTCGAAAACTGAGACAAGTTGCAGAGTCTGATCAACCCTCCCTCCGGGATCAACTCGTGATCGAAATGGATCACGCGTACCTCCTCCAGGTACTTAGGTCGTTATAACTAAACAACCTAGTTAAATTATTGTTACCGGTAACAAATGGCGCATGTAGGTAGAAATAAACCACGCTCATTGACTCTGGCGACTTATAACGCCAACGGCCTTCGAAACCAGCGCGACTTGGTCCATGACTTCCTGGTTACCAATCAAGTAGATATACTACTAGTGCAGGAGACCTTCCTGAAACCGAGTGAAAGAGATCCAAAGATCTCTAACTATCGGGTCACTAGACATGACAGGATAGGCCGTGGTGGCGGCACCTGATCTATTTCAGAAGATCTCTACACTGCATGCCTCTAGTCACCCCACCACTAGTAGGTATGGAGGTATCCGCCTGCAGACTAGCAATGACTGGCCACCAACCTCTAGTCATAGTCTCAGCATACCTCGCGTGCCAGAAAACCCTTATTAAGAAAAACCTAGAAGCCCTATTCAACTTAGGCCCAGCTGTTATAATAGCCGGAGATCTGAATTGTAAACACGAACAGTGGAATTGCAATACCACTAACCCCAATGGCAGAGCCCTAATAAATATATCAGACAATCTTTGTTTGATATAATAACTCCCATGACCCCACACGATACCCCCAACCGCGACTGGGGACCCCAAACACTCTCGACCTAGCATTACTGAGGGGCGTAACTCTTCAGTTCCATTCGATCGAAACGATGGACGATATAGACTCGGACCATCGCCCGGTTATCCTCAAATTAGGACAACAGACGGACCAGACATCTGAAACTAGGACCTCTGTGGACTGGTTGAGACTTGGGGACCTCCTCAAGGTAACCGAATCACAAGACCTGGACCGCATCCCGGACCACATCGAATCCCACCAAGACACGGAGACGGCGATCGAGGCCCTCACCAGCCACCTTCAATCCGCAGTGCGGAACTCGTCCAGACAGGTGCCAGTGGAGAATGACCGCCACTTATGCCTGCCGGACGAAGTGAGGGTACTGCTGAGGGAAAAGAGAGCCGCCTCCAGAGCTCACGACAGATATCCCACCGAAGACAACAGAGTCCGACTCCGCCCAACTAGAGCGCGAGGTCAAACTACGTATCCGGGAAGTCAGGGAACAACGTTGGGACAGAACGTTGAGAGATATCGAACCAACTCACCAGGCGTACTGGAAGCTGGCTAGAGCTCTCAAATCAGATACCCTCACTGTCATACCCGCGCTAGAAAGAGCCGATAACACCGAGGCGTTCGATGATGAGGAGAAAGCCGAATGTCTTGCTCAGAGTCTAGAGCTTCAATGCTCCCCACTACACAAAACGTCAACCAGTCACACCTGACGGAGGTGGACTCCGAGGTTGAACGTAGATCCTCCTTACCAGCGGAAACCACACTCGACCCAGTCACGGTGGAAGAAGTGCAAATCTGATCAAGTCCCTCAAACCACGAAAGGCCCCAGGGATCGATGGCATTAACAATCGCGTGTTAAAACTCCTCCCCGGCCACTTGATTATAATCTTAGTGAGCATCTTCAATGCCGCCATAACAAACTGCTCTTCCCCGCGATCTGGAAGGAAGCAGACGTCATCGGTATTCACAAGCCTGGAAAACCGGCTAATAAACCGTCCAGCTACCGCCCAATCAGCCTACTGAGCACACTCAGCAAGCTTTACGAGAGGGTCATCCTCTCTAGACTAAGAGATTTTGCCATCAGCAAACATCTGCTACCCGATGAGCAGTTTGGATTCCGTGCCAGACACTCATGCGTTCAACAGGTGCACCGCATCACGGAGCACATACTATCCCACTTTGCCCATCGCCCTCGTCGCCCTATAGGAACAGCCGCACTGTTCCTTGACGTAGCTAAGGCCTTCGACAAGGTCTGGCATAACGGTTTGATTTACAAGCTGTACCAGTTCGGTGTACCAGACAGACTCGTGCTCATCTTGCGAGACTTCCTCCTAGGCCGTAGCTTCCGTTTTCGAGTGGAGGGAACACGCTCGTCCCCTCACCCACTCACAGCCGGTGTACCACAGGGCTCGGCACTATCTCCACTACTCTTCACGCTGTACACCAGCGACATCCCAAAAACTCCAGATGTAGAGTTGGCCCTCTTCGCGGATGACACCGCACTCTATACATCTGATCACAACCGACAAATGGCTTGCGTCCGGCTACAGGTAGCTGTAACAGAGCTAGGCGAATGGTTTCGCAAATGGAGGATAGAGGTAAACCCGGAGAAAAGCGCAGCAATGTTCTTTTCCCGGGCACGCTTCGCTCTCCCAAACGCGCTTGCCTTCGCTTAAAAGCCATCTCGCTCTACGAACAAGAGATCCCCTGGGCAAAGTACACCAAATACCTGGGTGTCACCCCTAGATCAGAACTTGCGCTTCAACGAGCATATCACTATAGTCCGGAATAGAGCGCGATTTGTGATGGGTCGTCTAGCACCCATGATAGATAAACGAAGCAAAATGTCCCTCAGACACAAGCTTACTCTATATAAAACATGCATCCGCCCGATCATGACATACGCGAGTGTGGTATTCGGCCATGCCAAGCCTTCCCTTTTAAAGAAACTGCAAATCGTTCAGAATAAATTCATGCGCAGAGCCGTCGGTGCTCCCCTCTATATGCGTAACGTCGACATCCACCGCGATCTGGAGCTTCCCTCCATCAAAACTACATTACGTCGCTCTCGCGTAAGTATTTCGATCTAGCGCCGCACCATCGAAATCCCCTCGTCGTGTCCGCGTCCGATTATAAGCCTCGACGAAAGGCTCTCGTGCGACGACCGCGTAACATCCTCATGGACAAGGTCGACGATATCACAAAACGGCTGGCTCGGATCAGCCCGCCCGCGGTCAGGACGGCAGGCTGGCAGGCACCGACAGACAGACACAGACGGCGGCGTCGACGCCGCCAATCACGATCTCTCCACGTCCCCGCGAGGGACGCCAGGAGACACAGCCCCCCCCATAGGATAGACTAGGCGTGTTGCTGGGAAGTTTCTTTCGCCGTTTCTTCTCTCCCAGCCATAACACGTTGCGAAACGGCAGTAAGATAGTATAGGCCACCGCGAACCGCCGATCCCGGTCCGCCGGGATCCTTCCTCTCGGGCTTTATATTACCCGTCGCCCGCTCTCAATTAGTGCATTGTGTCGCCTTATGGTGGGCATCATTAGATTCATCCCCTCTCATGGCAACAGTCCAGCCGAGGTGAAACTCCCTAGGAGCCCCCTCGAGCAAGTTGCCTCCTGGCTCGAGCGCCTTCGCTTCGCAAAGGCACTCGCCCCGAAAACCCCGGTAAAGTTGTAAGGTCTTCGGACCAACAACATAAAGTCAAGTCCAATAAAAAAAAAAAAAAAGTGGCATTAGTTTGTCACATGTCATACGGCTTACCTGTCTCCACTTTAGCAGTGCTACATTTATGCTTCTCCTTACTTCCTTCTCTATATCACAAATACTCTGGTTGGCATCAAGACATTAAGTTTTTATATTTTTGAAATCAATATTTTCTTTATTAATTAATGTTTTTATATTATACCAGGATATGCCCGCGATTTCTTCCACACTTCACATGAAATTCTCGCAGTATTTACAGAAACAACATTAAAAAAAAAAGTAATTTTACGTTTTTTAGTGAAAACTGTCGGATTTAGCTAATTTTTATATGCATCGGAACAACTTCAAACCGCTCCCGGGAAAATTCCCGCGGCATTCCCGGGATAAAAACATCACACATTTTATGACATAAAATTTGCTATCGACCAGTGAAAATACCACATTGGAATTGGTATTTGTTTTTCAATCTGGTCCTATTAAATCATTCCCAGAAATGTTCCCGTGGGATTTCTGGGAGAAACTGTAGCGCAGATTTTATGTCTAAGAATTTGCTGTCGATCAGTGAAAACCACATCGAAATCGACCCAGTAGTTTTTATGTGAATCCCTAACTAACAGAAAAAAAATCTAAAAAATGCATCGTGTTCTCCATCGTTTATATAGTCTATTCCAGTGGTTTTTTTTTAAATAGAATTAATGTACAGACATGGTATGTTTAGAATTTTATATTCTAGATTTTTCAATAAAAAGTATTTTTTTTTAAATAAAAGAATTTATTATTTTAATATGTGTTCAAACAACAACTAATATGTTATTCTCGTACAAAAACTATGAAGCCGCCACGTTTTGTAAGATGAGCTACCCTACCAACTACCCTATTCTTTTATTTATATTGAAAGGTAGCACCAGGGACCAGTTGGTAGCTATTAATATTAAAGTTATATTAATTACATTGAAATTGTATGAGTTTGCCAAAAATAGATAGACGCCTGTCTGTCTATTTATGTCAAACTCATTTAATTTGAAAAATTAAAGTCATGCAAAATGAGTAAAAAACCAATAGCAGTTTTTTTTTACGACGATCCTTTATTACCTGTTTTTTAAATTTAGGGTTATTTTTTCAATCATCAGACAAAAGTTACCAGTCAAATAAATTGGTTATTTGACACATATTACAATAAATTCTAAAGAAGTATTCATTTCAAAAGCAGGCGTCAAAATATTTTGCTGTCAATTTCAATTATAGTTAAATAATAATTAATAAGCTATTTGACTCATTAAAATCGTGACCTCGTAAGCCAGTATATTCATCCAAAATCAAGGAGGCTGTGACGTTTTGTGCGAAGATAAAAAGTACCTCAGTTGATTTGACTATCAAACACCCAATTATAACCTGACTAAATTTATATGGGAATTTATTCACCTATTTTGAAAGAAGAAGAAAGAAAGAAAAAATATTTACTCTTCACATAGTGAGACACATGGTGTTGAATTGTACGATGTAGGTATATACTAAAAAAAGTCACGCGATGGCACCAAATACGTGCAGTTCAGCATGTGCCAGGCAACAGGTACCTAACGATGGTTTTCAACTGCACCCTAGGGCGGACGGATGTTGCATTGTTATATATATATATATATATATATATATATATAAATGTAGCACGGCTAAAGGGGAGACAGGTAACCGGTGTGACGTGCAACAAACTAATGCCACTGAAACTAAAAGGTTAAATATATAAATCTGTCATACGACAGTCATGCTATACGGGTCCGAATGTTGGGCCATTAAAGTGATAAACCACAAACGTCCCCACTCAGCTGAGATGAGAATGTTGAGATGGATGTGTGGTGTTACAAGAATGGATAAGGTAAGAAATGAGTACATAAGGGGATCTTTGAAAGTTGCACCCGTGACTGAAAAATTGAGAGGAAGAAGATTAAGTTGGTATGGGCATATAATGAGGAGGGATGAAAGTCACGTGACAAAAAGAATGTTAAACTACAAGATGGATGGGTACAAATGTAAAGGTAGACCAAAAACAAGATGGATGGACTGTGGGAAGGATTATATGATGATTAGTGGTGTGACAGAAGATGTATGTCATTACAGAGGAGTGTGGAAGGAATAGACATATTGTGCCGGCCCCAAATAATTGGGATATGGTGAAAGAAAAGAGAGAGAGAGAGAGAGATAGTGTGAATTATAATAAATTAAATACATAGATATACATATAATTACTATAAACATAATAATAATTAGTACTGAGCAAATTAGAAACAAATATTGTGGAGATACCAATAAAATATTCAAGAAAATTGCTACAATATTGTTACAACTCAGGTCCCGACAAAATCAATACCCACCTGCATATCGGAAACAAAACACATCTCATTACCTGCCGGCATTTAAACTAATGGTAGCTCTTTTATGATCGTCTTCTTTTGTTTAATTGTGTTTAAAATTTGTGATTAGAAAACAGCCCATTGTTTTATTGTACTCTTTCATGGAAGTTTGCAACCGAGTCTTTAGCCAGGTGTGGCGGATTAAGCCGACTTAGATATGGGGACGTTGCATTTGTGCAGTATAAAACGATGACCTGATGGAGGGGGAGACAGTCGAGCGAGAACCACGAGCGAAGCGAGACGCGTGTACTACAATCGGGAATCTAATAAGTGACGGACTTTGCGCGTTTTATTGACTTACGACCTTCTGCATTACATTTGACTTGTTGTGTTTGGTTATATCTGTGTTATACATGTTTGTATAGTTCTAATAAACTCTATAATAATTCCAACTGCATTTTAATTTGAGTCCCGCACTCGTAATAATATAGTTACAAGTTGGGCCAAATACAAGGGATGCACATCTGCCTGCCATAAAACCTGGTTTATTGCCTTTTGCAATAGCCTATTGTTATTGTACTTGTTTATGGCCGTTCGCAAACATAATCCTGCAGGTGTGCAGAATTATGTTTTCTGGGAATGGCGTCGATGGTGGCGCAGGTGTAATTCGTGGAATTCATTGTTTACACCGTCCTAAGCTGAGTATAAAGGAGTGTCCGAACGGAGAGATGGGCAGTCAAGCTACGACTACGATACGAGTAAGACGTGTTTGTAGTACTCTCGATTAGCGATGTACGGACGACGGACTTTGCGCGTGTGAAATTGCATTGAATCATTTATTTTAATTCGAGTCCTGTAGCTCGTAACAATATTATATGATATATATGAAATGCATAATACATATTTATAAACAGAATAGTGTTGTAGATGTAGAAGACATACATAAGAAAGATTGACATTGATGTTTTCTAGCTTCCGTTGCTCATCTAAGAAGTAGTTTTTTCAGTGCTTGCGAAAAGTGACAATCGAGTGATTTACTTGTCTTAAAGCTGGTGGTATATTGTTCCATATCGTACATGCAGCATAACGGAAGTGTTAAACGCTCCACACCGGCTCAATGTAAATTGTTACATTTGATCGCTCACTAGATGTCACTGTTCTTTAATGAAAGGCGATAATATTGTTTTACGTATTGTACCAAAGACTTGTAGAGAACGAAAACTGGAATATACAGGCTACTAGTAAAGGCACTTTATTCACCCCCACGATACCTTCAAAGTAACCTGGGACTCCTGAGAGTCGTCCAAGAAGCTACCTTTTTATTAGAGGTGTGTTATAATAGGTCAATTTAATTATCTGTTACTCCTGTTACTGTTATCCAAAAATAACAGCATTGATTATCTGTTATTAAATAACATACTGTTATTAAGTTTTTATTGGAACGAAGTTCCTTTATGCGGCTTGCGGTAAAGCCTACACTACACAAGCATACAGTTCTCGCGAGAACCCTTTGCGTTCTCAGCTCCAAGATCTCGCGTAGTTCAGTTCTAGCGAGAATGTGGAAAGCTTTAAAAGTTAACCGGCAGAAATCTTAACGTAACAAAAAGGTTTTGTCTATGTATATATCTCCATGCGTCTGCGAGGTCGCTAGTCGCAGGTTTGAGTACCATTTGTTATTGACTGAAATTTTGCTAAATTGGTCCACATATAATTTAAGTACTAAGTATTGTGAATGGATATAAGAGAAATTTTAAATTAAACTTTTTCATTTGATTTTGGTCTTGGTCACTGGCATGGATAGTATATATATATCCACGTGTATTGGAATATTATCCTCATAAATAAGTATTTATAAATGTATTTATAAAGTAAACTAAAAAAGTATCCAAGCTTATGACTTTATTTTCAGCGCTTTTTACAAATTCGTGCCAATCTAACGCTTTAATGAGTTGATATATAATAGCATGTTTTCTTTAAGAAAAGTTGGCAACACAAAAGCCGCGTCCGATTCTTGGCGTGCACATTGCTTCCGGACGCGTCCCGTAATGTGTGCGTATCTTAAATGCTTTACATTTTGTTACCTTATTATTATTATTATTAGGTGCGTCTCGTTCTTGCCCGTATAAGTTCTTGAAGTGTAAATGAGACACAGATATGAATAAATTAATAGGTGCATCTCTTTTTAGCTTAATAACGATTTGCTTAGATTGAACGAGAGAAAAATAGTAATTAATAGAACACTTTAGAACAGTTTACATTTTGTTAATTCTGTTCTGTTACCTTATAAATATTAGGTGCGTCTCGTTTTAGCCCATATAAATCCTTGAAGTGTAAATGAGACAATGATATGAATAAATTAATAGGTGCATCTCTTTTTGCTTAATAACGATTTGCTTAGACAGAACGAGAGAAAAATAGTAATTAATAGAACAGTTAATAAAAGACGTAAATAGGATTTTGTTATTGTTATGTTATGTTATGTGCCTGTTATCGAGACAACAGGTATTCTGATCTCGAAATAACAAATGTTATCTGTTATCTGTGAATATCTGTTGTTAATAACTGTTAGCATAAATATGCCTCACGCCTACTTTTTATTTACAATTTTATTCATGCATCTATCATTTTTAATTTCTTCATGTTGTATTTTATCCAATGAATAACTTTTATTTGGTGATTGAAAATTCGGCCATTAGAAACACTTGTAATCTGGAGCAATGATTCGGTTAATTTCCCACACTTGGGGAAAATCGTTTTCACGCCCATTAAACGTTCAATGCTTATCTTCGCTCCATTAGTTCTTTACAGGATTAACTAAAGTGCTGATAATGAAAAACTACTTAGAACTTCTTAGGGGCTATCTTTATTTATTGATAATTAAGTAAGTTTCTCGATAATTGTTTCTTGCGTTTCAATGTGGCAATTGAAACGCCAGACTGACATTGGAAGTGAAACCGTAAGTGTCCTTTTTTAACTGTTTAATAGGGATACAATATAATAAAATGGACTGGAATGGAATAGAACGGAATAAAATAAAATACACAAATGTAATACAATACAATAAATTCTAATATCTTTACAAATAACATGTTATCTAATTTTTTAAATGTCATCATAGAAATAATTCTAATTACTTTTCAAACAAACAATGAATCCGCAATTTGACTCCTTTTACGTGGTACTTGTTTAACTAATTATGTACGCTTAGTGTCCGCTCCTCTATTGTTTTATTATATGAGTTCACCAGACAAGCAGACGACCCACGTAAATAACAGATACAGTCGCCTATGGGCATTTGTAACATCAAAGGCGTTATCATTTTGCTGCCGCACTCTATACGGAGACCGGAACTTGGCCACTAATGCCGGAATACAACTCAAGGTTATTATGGCGGTATACTGTAGACCAGAAGTGGTAATTATCCACCTGGCAAAATTATATTGTATAACAAATTACAACCTTCATTTAATAAATAAATTACTTTGCAATGTATTTTAAAGTTTTGTGTTTTATAACTGTCAATGAAGACATAATATAATATTCTGATTATATTGTTTGAACTTGTGCTGACGATTTGATTAGTGTATGATTTTAGGGGCATTTCTGTACTGATAATAATTAGTTTCTTGCTCGACAATTATAGATATTTTTAGGTTATAATCCTGTTTTTAACTTTATTTTAAACATTCATTTTTTCGGCCCTCTGTGGAGCCTTATCAATGGCTTTCTTTGTTTGTATATATGTACCCTAGTTTTTAAGATTACATCATGGTTCAACGATTATCGCTATTTATTTGAAGACAAAGTAGAAAATGGCATGACAAAGAATTGATTGTGTATTTGTGAGTTACTTAATTTTGTCATGACGGTGACGATATGCGATTTTTCCTCAAAATTTGAGGGTGATGTTATAAATATTTACGCGGCGAATGCCTCACTGGTTCTTACTCAACGGTATTTCAGATGGTGAGCGCTTTATGCTACGTCAAGCGGCAACTAATCGTACATAAGAGCACTTGGCAATAATATACAAATGGAGAAATGTAATTTTAAGTATTCCTTAACTAATTTTTATTTTACAGATAATACTGTTACATGCCGTCATGGATAAACGCGCAGCTGCCTGTCGTAAGCGCAGTTTATTGTCTTCCCGGATTTAGGAATTCTTTTATGTTTAGAATTTGTAATTAAGAAAAACATGCTATTGTTTTCCTACTTGTTTTATGACCATCATTAGCGTCGAACTAATCCTTATTGTTATTGTTTTCGACTTGTTAGCCGTTCGCAGGAATAGATCACCACGTGTGTAAATTACTGTTTCTCGTAAACTCAGTGCGCGCGGCCATTTTTTTGTACTGTGTGGTTAGTATAAGACAATGCCCGAATGGTGAGGTGGGCAGTCAAGCGACGACTACGAGACGAGTAAGACGTTTGTAGTATTATACGTGTTTGTACAGTTCTAATAAATTCTATAGTAGTTCCAACGGCATTTTTAATTCGAGTCCTGTAGCCCGTAACAATATTTTATTGCTGACCAAAACAGTTGCAAAAATTCATAGGTCCAATAGTTAATTGGTAAAACAAAAGGCGGCCTTTTCACTTACAGCGATGATCTCTTCCAGGCAACCTGACTTACGGAAACTCTTAACTGTGTCTATAATTACTATTGGTCTAAGAGCCCTAATGAAATAGAATATAAAAAAGTATTAATTTCTATAAATACAGTGATAAAGTAAATCGCAAGTAAATTATACTGATGTAAAACAGCTAACGAAAAACATATACATCTGACCGGGTAGTAGCTAAGATTTTATTATTTATTGATGTGTGTACGCAATGTAGATGTCTGCCGTGATCAATATAAGTTTTTAAGACTATAATAAATAACATATATCAATGGCAGATCTGGTCAATTACTTTCAAAGAATTTTTTTATTAGCATTTTTATAATTGTCTGCCACAAAGTAAAATGCGCGATAATGGTCTGCCATTTTTATTTTCCGATAATAATAATCGTATATTTTCAAATTTTAAAACGGCAGACGTGGTCAAATGATTTAAAATTCGTCAAAAATCGATACCTGTCTTACCTGAGTCGGGACGTCGCGTCCACCGCTTAGAGCTTAGTGAGTCCCCACCTCATGCATGGTAGGTATAAGGCTCTCAATGTACAAAAACTCAGGTCTGGTCAAATACATACAGCTAGCCGTTCACGGGCTCTTAGACCATATATAGTTATGTAGAAAGATAAAAATAAAAATGACATATCGTAAAAGACTCAAGTGGCTTCCTATTCAATTTCGCCGGAATACTCACATTCGCACTCTCCTTTATAACATATTATTTACCCTATCCACTGCCCACAATTTGCGCCATGATACGTACCGAAAACTTATGACGCCTGCACACACTTCATCCTGTTATGATAATTCTTTTAAGGTGCAGGCTGTCAAACTTTGGAATATGCTGCCTCTTACTGTGAGAGAGGCCAAATCCTTATCAACATTTAGAAATTTGCTCAGCAAACACTATTTGTCCACAAATAGCTATGTCTGATTAACAGAATACAATCATGCTAATATATTTATTATAATAACTTACGTATTATTGTATATATATAACTATGTATATATGTATGTATTTGTATATTCATTTCTTAAACTAGTTTGAGTATTTATGTATCTATTGCCTTTTTCCTGCACCACCTATATCGCCTGATTCAAATTTCTTTCATTTAGGTTGCCTGGAAGAGATCGCTTTGAGCGATAAGGCCGCCTATTGTATTGCCTAGAAAATATTGTAAATATGGTCTGTTTTTGTAATTGTATATTTTGCTGTGCAATAAAGTGTTATCTTTCTCTCTCTCTCTCTATATATAATAATAGGTTACAGCAAAAACGAATATGCAAAACACCATAACCTGATATCTCATCAAAAGAGCACCTGATAACGGAGGAGGAAAAATTTCTAGAAAATTTTATGAAATCGCGAACAAAAGCTAGTTAAGGTAAAAGTGGGTCTTCGTACCTTTGATGAGCAATGAAGCTGAAAATCCTGCTTCGTGACCCAAATATTATCGCGAATATTTTAGAAATTTCGAGACACGATGTTCCTTATTAAAAGGAAGATTCAGGGTACAATATTTCAAGGTTACAGTTCTATTACGGAGCTAGTGAAACCAAACAGGGTTTGGTTTCGAGTCCATGTGGCAGTATCGTCGTTTGTTTTAATATTATTTATACAGTAGGTCTTAATTACTATTTTTAGTATAAATCTTACTTTAGCAATAATTGTGTGTCTCCGTGTTCGGTTCGTAGAAGGGGGCGAGGAGCTCGGTGATAAGTCGTCTGTCATTATTGTCAAACAATATTGACAGTAACGTTTTATTGTACAGGTTAAATACTGTTAGTACAGTGGCAACCAGCTCGAGTGGCCTCCCTAGGGGGCTTTACCTTGGCTGGGCTGTGGCCATGAGAGGGGATGAATCTAATTATGCTAACCAGAGGGCGACAGATGATATGAAGCCCGAGAGGGAGGATCCCGGGGGACCGGGATCGGGGGTTCGAGGCGATCTACACTATTTTACTACCGTTTTGCAACGTGTATCAGATCAAGTTGTTGGAAATTTGTATATATTCTTTGTACGTGTCGAGAATAGTTTACGTCTTTAATTATTGCACAGCGCCATCTATAGGCTTGTAAGTGTTCCACTGTATTGGCAAATAGGCAGACGGCTTACTTAATAGAAAGTGATTACCATCACTCTTACATGTTTGCAACATCAGGGTCGAAACAAGCGCGTTGCCAGATTTAGGAAGGGATAGACGGGATGAAATAAAGGAGATATGCGCTAGGTGGGATGGAATAAAAGGGATGGTAAAGAGCGATAGAACAGGAGAATTGTGATAGAGGAAACGGGATAGAGGGAGATAGAAATGGGCCTTCGGAACTGTCAGTCATTGCACAAAACACAATTAACTCAAGGCTAAACGTTTCACACCGATATTTTGTGAGAGCGTGGTACTACACCCATTGAGCCGGCCCTAAGAGCTGCAATCAAGATAATGATTCCAGCTTGGCTCTACCATTGTCGCAAATGGCGCTAGTTACTACACGTAGAACTAGATGGCGCTGACCTATAATTATACATGCTATTGTTGAACACACATTTCATGTTAACCTTTCTGTATTTTACTGATTTTTTAGTTCAATAAATCAGTAGAAACAAGTGAGATTATTAACTAATAGTGCAATTTAGGTCATCTAGTACAAACAACCATGTCACATAGTGTTGGGCAGTACATGTTTTTAAAATAAGTTTGTAAGAGTAACATGACATTTTGTACTGAACCAGTACAATGTACCACTTCAAGTGAAGCAAGGACATTTTTACGGGTTGTATGGTGGCAGTACAATTGAAGCGATGAGTCGGTGAGCGTCATTCCCTCATTTGTTCCGTTCAAAACTAGTTCGGAAATGTTCGTTAAGAATCGGATGTGCTCGGCCTCGGTCATCTCATTTTACTAACAGTCGTACTATGACATTGTCCCTCTTTGTCTTATTTTTGAGTAGTAGCGCGACAAAAATTTTAAGTGGCATATTTCAAATTTTGAGCTGTATCCGTACAAATTTATTTTATACGGGACAAGCGTACTGGCTCATACGTGTACGGCTCATCGCTAATGTTACATAATATAGTATAGTTTAGGAATACAAATAAAGATATTTATTATGGTGATTAAATTCAAGTTAACAGCCCCAAAACCAGTAAATTTACTTTTAAACAAAAAATTATCGAGCTGTCATGTAATCGTCTCGAAACTTGTTTAAACATTACGAAAACAAAATAAAACTCGTTTCGTCTTATCTTTTCCCTTCATTTCCCCTTGAAATGTGCTCAGGCACCCCCATGTTTCGGGCACGGCCCCCCAAAGTTAAGGAGATCTGTCTTTTAAATTATCCGTGAGATAAATTTTACGGCCGTTTGTAAAATGTTACGTCTCTCAAGTTAATTGAAGTTTTCTTTTTGAATTTGAATATTATTTATGACAGATCATAATAGTACCTCGTACACTTTTATAACTTACTAGGACATGCCCGCGATTTCGTCCATGCTTGACTTGAAATTCCAGCGGGATTCCCGGGACACAAAGTACTGCAGCTATCGTTTTAGTGAAAAATGTGTCGGAATGAGCTGATTTTGATGCACCCGAACAATTACAAACCGCTCCGGGGAAAATTCCTGCGGGGTCCTCGGGATAAAAAATATCTCGCATTTTATTACATAAAATTTGTTATCGATCAGTGAAAAAATCACATTGGAATTCGATTTTTTTATATGGCCATTTCAAATCATTTCCAGAAAAATCCCAGTAGATCTCTAAAGTAAAAAGTAGCACAAAATTTAAGCCTAAGAATTTGCTGTCGATCAACGATAACCGCATCGAAATCAGCCTACTAGTTTTTACGTGAATCCCAAACAAACAATAAAACCGACAAACAGACGAGAAATCTAAAAAAAATTGAATCGTTTTCTTATATAGTCTATTCCTATGGTTTTTTTTATAAATAGCTTCAATGTACAGACACGGCATGTTTAGAATTTATAATATTATAGATATCTAAAATTTAATCAGTGTCATGTTTTTTTCTTTTTAGATTGTTTTTAGTCAACTTCAAAAAGAGACGGGGTAGTACACAGAATAAAACTACGACATTTTAACTGCGGGTAAGCACACAGGTTAAAAGGTATTTAAGCGCCGTATTTTGTTTCATTTTTATTCTGATGTTTCGGCCACTTTTCAATAGCTGTGGTCACGGAAGACAAAGATATCAAGTGTCTATGAGTAATATTGGTGGCAGTTGCTTCTTGTTTGGAAATTAAACTCGATGTAATGGACTGTATGATTATTATTATTGAACTTTTTACATGAATCGAAATATATATAGAATAAGTACAAATTATGCAAGAGAGTCGTCGTTGAGAATTGTAAATTGTTAAGAATTATGAATGAATGAGCAAGAGTGTTCGATTTTGCCTCCAAGGCCGGCCCTATATCCCGCATCCCGTCCGACGCCTAGCTGCTAATTGCGCCAGCTATGGGCGTCGACGGTATGTGCTCCAGCACACCTACTCTCCGCGCCCCGCATACCGCGTACCATACCGCCTAGCATACCGAGGGGGGTGCTCTCTATCCGCAACAAGTAATGTTAAAGTATTATTTAGCCTACCGCCAACTTGTTCATTTTAATTTTGTTTATGGTTGTTATTTACTCTATCGGAGCCTAATCTAATTTACCACCGCTTCGCAACACACATAGACAGAGTAGTATTGTGGCTTGAAAACAAGCGGCGCAATAAAATTTTTAGCAACATTCCTTCACGTTCCTTGTACGTATGGCAGAGTTGTGGAATGCACTACCTGAGTGCGTGTTTCCCCATAAAGTAAAATCCGGGTGTCTTCAAGTGTCGTGTGAATAGGTACTATCTAGGTAAGCGTGTTCCATCTTCGACCGCATCATCGTCCAGCATTGGACGTGATCGTGCGTTTGAAAAACCTAATTATTATTAAAAAAATGCATAGCTCTAATAATTTTATATAATAATAAAATGGGAGAAGGTAAAATAAAAAGATTTATTATCTATCAAGTTTGTGTTTCGGTGTACGCAAAAAGAGCTCACAGCGTGTTGAGATTCGGCAGTTGTTTTATGCTGAGTTTGAGAGAGAGGAGGTACTTAAATTGTTGTATAAATATTTATAAATACATATTTCATATGTAAATTAAAAAAACTAATGCGATCGGGGGACCCTTGTCAGGATTAAGTTCTTTACCTTAAGACATTACACCATTTTCAGCATATGCACGTGCGCGGCAACAGCGCCTGAATGCGGCCGAATAAGGGCGATTACAAGCATACAGGGCCTTCTAATTTCAAAATATTGAATGTTATACTTATTAATATTATTTTAGATCACATTTGTTTACATTTAAGTTTAACGAAAAGTGAGGAAATAATAAATGTTTCCTATAAAATTTACACGCATCATACCACCTTGAAAAGTTACTGAATTTTACTCAAAAAGAATGGTTAAATATTGTTCTGAGATGCAGATTATATATATACATATATGCATATATATATATATATATATATATATATATATATATATATATATATTGCAAAAGTATTCTCCTCATTCTTGGGGGTTGGTATACGCTTCTTCAATAAGATTCCGAATGAAATGAAATGTTAAATCTGCCTTTCACTAAATTTAAAAACAAATTAAAAAGTATCTTGCTTAAAAAGGGATACTACACTATTGAAGAATACTTAAATGACAAAACTTCATTTACACAGCTGTTCGCTCCAGCCTCTTATATATACTATATATTGTATAACGCTTTTATCAAGCATGTAAGGAATTTTAGTACGTCATGTCATTATTATAAGTATAATAATATTTTTCTTTCCTTTTATTGTGTCTTTGTCTTACTGGGTATGCACTGTCTGCTACATCTCCATTCAGTCTTCGAAAAGTAATTGTGTTACATTTTTCTGTATAAAATTTATTTAAAAAATAGTTCCGAGTTAATCAATTTTTAGCTAGACGTGTTGCTGGGGAGTTGCTTGTCGTTTCTTCTCCTTAACAGCAATAACACGTTGCGATGCGGTGTACATAGACTAAGAAGTAAAATTAAATTTTAACTTATATGTATGACCTTGAAAAAGTGTTCTCCAGTGGAACTATTTTGAATAAAATCTTTGGAATTTGAATAACAATTACAAACTTAACAAAATCTGGCGGCCTCTGTGGTTGAGTGGTCTAAGTCTTAGCCGGCCGAACTCGCTGGACGCATATACTCCAGTTTCGATTCCTGGCATGGTAAATTTCGAAACGAACTTTCTGCTATTTACTATGGTCTGGGTGTCTGGGATCGGCCCCAGAGTGGTTCGTTGTATATCACCCATAACACAAGCGTAACTTGCTTAGCTTGGGGATATACAATGTGTGTGTTAGTCTACCGATTATTTATTTTAAAAAAACAGTCGCTTCACATTCTCTATTTGAATTTGAAAAATTCCGTATTACATCTTTGGAATTCAAAACCAATACCGATGAACCATTACTAACTACTAACCATCTACATGAAACCATTTTGAAGCTATCCTGGGTAGTAGGAGAATTCGCCACAAAGGCAGGCAAGGGAATCTTAGTCCATACAGCCACTTTATTTATTTACTAGCTGCGTCCCGCGGTCTCACCCGCGTGGTGATGGAAAATCGTTATATTTTGGATAATTCACACTATATCTTTATAAATTATAGCTTATGTGTTATTCTGACGTGTAAGCTATTATTATTGTAAAGTTTCATCAAAACCCATTCAGTAGTTTTTGCGTGAAAGAGTAACAAAAATACATCCATACATTCTTACAAATTTTCGCGTTTTTAATATTAGTAGGATTTCACACAACAGATTACAACCATACATCTAAATATTTTTAACATAATTTTAGAATCTAAGTCGTATTTCGAAACATGTGAATACAGGAAATTTAAAATACAGATATAGCGTTATGTAAATAATATACCATACAGTAGTTTAGATTCTATAACATATGTTATTTGTTGATAACAAGAAATTAATATATGCCAGAGAAAATTGTTGCTCTGATCAATCACTTAAACTCTCTAGTGTTACCATTGAATATATCTAAAAAGGGGTTATCGCTGACCAGCTCATTATAAAGACGACACATTCTGCTCATTGGGGTTTTTTTTTAATACCCCTTCTGCCAGACGAACAAGACTTGTCCGGCCTTTTTTATCTTGATTTACTTTGTCTTTTGTATATATGTATATATTTCTTTTTAAACATGTTATTTATGCATTCTTTCTTTTATGCATTTTTATTTTTATATTTTTCTTTATTTTTATTTCTTATTTTATTTTTGTGGCTTTTATTGATTTTTTATCGTATTTTATTCTTACATTATTTTATATATTTATAATGTAAACTTATCTATCTAGTCTTATTTCTACGTATTACCTTTTTAACTACCGATAAACAATATTCTAAAAAGTCGTCTATTTTATATTTTGACATTAGTTCTGGCATATTTTTATACATAATTTCTATTTTTACCTTGCTTTCTAAGTCGTACCGCTCCTGGGAATATGCAGGACACCAGAACAGGATGTGCGGCACATCCTCTACCACGTCGTGTTCATTGGATTGTAATAAGATGTATTCTTTTTGTAGGTTCGCAAGGCAAATGGTGGTGGATTCCGTCTTCTGTAATTCGTATTTATATTAAGGCAATTTAAAAGATAAGGGCTATCTATGTACGAGTGAAGAATTTTATGTAATAATAGTATTAAATCAATATGCTGTCTACGGGTGCACAGTTTGTATAATTTAAATTTAGTGAGTTTATTGTCATAACTTACAGAGTGAGTTTATTATCATAAGTTCCGAGTGAGTTTATTATCATAACTTACGAGTGAGTTTATTATCATAACTTACGAGTGAGTTTATTATCATAACTTACGAGTGATCGGCCAGACTATGTCTGTGGGATAAAAAAAAATGGCATCTCTTCTGGATCAATTCTGATGCTTAAGTCTGTGTTTAGGTAGCGCAGTCATTCAACGGAGTTCTTGTGAAAACATTTGACTATACAGTTCACATTTCTCCCAAAAACACATAATTACTACTCATAAACTACCAATATCCTACAACTATTGTTCATTTTAGAGTAATTTAACGCATTTTTAGAAAATAAAACCGCACAGCAAAATATTCGCATTTCTGATCAAAGAATGTATTATTAAATGACATAATTACGCTCTTTGAACAATAAACGCTTTCTAACGAAGGTTTGCATATTTAATAAACCTATTAGGGTACTGCGAGGGGTAAAGAAAGGGAACAAGGGGAAATTATAAATTCTTTTCGTCAAAGCCATCACCCTAAAAAAATTTATTGTTCCTGAAGACTGGAGACGTAAAAAATAATTTCCTACTTTTTAGAGAGTTCCGTTCGTGTAGGGGGTTGTTAGTTTTGGATTTTCAAGGATTTTTTTGAAATAACATTTTACGCTGCCATATTTTCACATAAAGAGTCTAGTAAGTTGTAGCCATGATAAAGTCGGTAGTTCAGGTCACCATGGCTGGTCATGCGTGAGAAGCACCGGCAGAATACCAGGCTATGCTGCACTGAATGACATTATCCGCTGGGCTCTTGTCATCGCCCGGATCCCAGCCATTCTAGAGCCGAATGGATGTGTTGTGAGGATGTCAAGAGACCGGACGGTGTCTTTGGTGCCTTGAAAATGGGACGACCATTAGTGTGGGACACCATGTGTGTTGACACTCTGGCAGCGTCCCATCTTCCAGACACGGCTGTGTTAGCTGGTACAGCTGCCGCCTGACTAGGGGATCTAAAACGCCGCAAATATGCATCCTTTGGCATCGGATAAATTTGATACATTTGGTGTTTGGTGACAAAACTCTGGGGCCATAGGGTCTAGAAGCTCACTGCCTTTATTGTAACCTATATAATTGGTTCATAGACGTCTCACGCGACCAAAAGGCTGGCCTGTGTTTTGGGCAACGCATAAGCGTTCCATACGACGTGGTGACGTGGCTAGCGTTTTAGGAACGTTCCCAACTGACGGTGGTTTGGAACCCATTTACTATTTGTAACCTTTTTTGGTTTGTAAATAAAGTTGTATATATTATTAGTATAGTTTTAATTTTGTTTAAAGTGATGCAAATGATGATTGTAAATGCTAATTGGAATTAAATCAAAGCCTAAAAGGCATGATTAAAAAATATAAAGGATAAGTTTCTTTTGTTATTTTCTTTGTTGCGAAGCTGACAATGAGGCAGATGGTCAACCAAGTAAAAAGTGATTACCGTCACCTATAGACATGTGCAACACCAGAAACGAAGCCCATGCGTTTGATATCGAAGGGATGGAATAGGGGGATGGGAAAAGGGAGGAAAAATGGACTCTTGAAACTTACTCATCGTACAAAACACGATTAGCTCAAGGCTAAGCGTTTCACACCAATATTCTGTAAAAGCGTGGTATGGCACCGATCGATCTGGCACCGTAGAGCTTTAATCAAGATGATGATTCCAGCCTGGGTATTCATAAATTATTGTTGATATTCATAGAATACTGATATGTGGTAATTAAATTCTGACAACTTGTATTTTCAAAAATGTGGTAATACGTCAGCGAGATAGGTCTACCTAAAATAAATGCAATATGTGATGGTGACATATATACATATCTCACTTGCATATGCAATTGAGATATGTATATATTTATCTTAAAACATTAATACACATTTTAAAATTCTATAAAAATCTGAATTTATGCACCACCTACATCGCCAGATTAGCATAGAATTCTACTAATATTATCAACGCGAAAGTTTGTAAGAATGTATATTTGTTACTCTTTCACGCAAAAACTACTGAATGGAATTTGATGAAACTTTACAATAATATAGCTTACACATCAGAATAACACATAGGCTGTATAATTTATAAAGATATATAGTGTGAATTATCCAAAATATTACGATTTTCCACCACCGCGCGGGTGAAACCGCGGGGCGCAGCTAGTATCATATAAGTTAGGTTGCCTGGAGGAGACCGCTCGAAGCGATAACGCCGCTTATTGTTCTGCCTAAAAATACTGTAATTAAGTAAAGTAAAGCACCGTTTAATCTTTGGTTCAATTATATGCGAAATTACGAATAAATTAAAAAATAAAAAACTACTACAAAACAAAAAATACATTTGAAAACACTAGCGTGGAGGTCAAAGTAGGCTCAGAACAGTAACTTATTTATAGCTATTGTTCACTTCACTGCCTTAAATTTATATACTGACATTGTAAATGTCATCTGTCAATATTAACTGTCAGTTTATGGTCATTTTCATTCAACTAGTCGGTCTTTTTACTTTTAAAATTATAAATGTTACCATAACTTATTCATTACTCATGGTGTAAGGAAGGTTTTGTTACTTTGAGGATACTTCTTGTTTATTAATAACATTGTTACAGTGAAGTTAACACTTGGTTATGTACCGAGTAACTAGTCCAGTCTAAAGTCGGAGTAATCCTAGGAGTAAGACATTTTTTATTAATAAGACGAATACCATCTATATGTATAATGGGTTGATACTTAATTATCTCTTAAAGCATAAGTAAAAAGACAGAATAAGTTTTTAATTTTATTTTAAAATAACAATGACAAGCCGGCTGGCGTACCTAAAATGCCAGCGGGCAACAGAAATACGCCACATGGCTCTAAGCCAGATCTTTGGTTACGCATTTGGTTATTCCTTTGTAAATTTTACGGGAAACCAACCTCAGAGAATCTAGTTTCCACGTTGAAGCGCTGGCGCTATGTGTATGCAGGATTTTCCTTAGATTTTGTTTAATATATACTCTTCTTATAACTTGGAGAAGTGTGTATATAGATTACATTCTGTATAAAAATATATTTGTTTTGTGATATTATAAAAACATGTGTTTTATTTATTATATATATAGCGTCGACACTTTGGCTCCTTCTCATCTTCCAGACACGGCCATGGCAGCTGGCGCGGCAGTCAAGCGTCAGGAGAGCCTGAAACGCCGCAAATATGCATCCATTAGCAATGGGCACATTGTGGCTTTCAGTGCAGAAACTATAGGGCTATGGGGTCGCGAAGCTTATCAACTCTATCGAGACCTATCAAGACGTGTGATTTCTATCACAGAAGTCTCACGTGACCAAAATGCTGGCCTCAATTTAGGGCAGCGCATTACCGCTGCCATTCAAGGAGGAAATGCGGCCAGCGTTTTAGGAACGTTTCCACCTGACGCCGATTTGGGACTCACATTTTACATATAATTTTTTGTCTTTAATCTGTATATGTACGGGCCACGTACGTTATGTATGAGTTTTACATAAAAAACCTATACTTATAAGAATCAAGTAGCGAACACGCTCAGTCGCTCTCACGTGTCGCGCACAGCACACTAGTCATTTCATCATTTTATATCAGTCATTTATATCAATCATTATCATTTATCATTAGTTTCATGAGTTTGTCATTAGCATATTATTTAATATACATCATTATAGCCAACCAAGTGAATATCATTTATCACCATATTCTATCAACATCATCATTCTCTCTCATCACCATCATTATTTTTACGGGTGTCGCGCCGTAGCCCGTACAGTATATTATGCAGTTTAATTTTAGTTCCAAATTTCATTTTAATTAGGTTAAGGATGGTGAATAAATAATACGGGGGCTATAAGATAATAATAATGTAATACTAAGAGATTCCATTTTATTTTCAATAACTTAAAAAAGAGTTCTCAATTTGTCGTGTAAATATATATTTTTTAAATAAAACATAATCAACCATATTTTTTTGCATTGGGTTTATTGTAGCTTAAAAATGGTCCTATATAAATTTCATTGCTATTAGACCTTTGGGTTCCGAAGATATAACAGAAAAAATTTAAAATCAGGTAAAAAATGCAGTGTTTGAGATATTGATAGGTTCAGTAGAGGTTTAGGATGGTTTCATAAATTTTATTGGTATTGTTTCTTGGTTTCTGAAGAGAAGATATCTTAGTATTATTTCCTACTATATACTACTATAGTAGGGAATTCCGTGCTACTCTTATTATATACAGCGATTATATAATAACAGCGACAGCTTACAGCGATCTACGTGTCCAGTATAATAATGGGCTGAGGGTGTTGTTGGGGCTGCCGTGGCGATGCAGTGCGTCAGCTATGCTCCCAGAAGCGCGAATTGATGATGGCTTTGCGGCCATCGTTAGGAAGAGATGCGCATCGCTACTGGCCCGCGTCCGCGGCAGCACCAAACAGCATGCTCAGTATTTTTGTAGATCAAAAGATTTTGTAGGTGCAACTTCACACCCAGTTAGATGCATGAGTTTGTTTGTTTTGTGCCGTCTCGCGGCCCGGTGGCCGAGTCCATACTTGAAGTGATTTTCGTATACATGTCGCTTTTACGCCGTGGAGTAGAATATTGATAATAATTATAGTGACGTGGGTATAATGCCCTAGTATTTGTCTTATTCATTAATTGTTGTGCCGTGAATTAATTTGAACTTTGATAACATGGAAATAGTTTTATAATATAAAATTGTATAATATGGAAATACTCAATTTTCTGATATAAATGAATTATTATTATTATTTAAGTAAACTAAGATTTTCAAAAATCCGTTGAACAGGAAATCGTGGTCACCTAGTAATAAGTTTAATGTCTTTTCAAAAACCTGAAAGGTTACGCTCCTTGAAGCGATTGCGAGAGCTAATATAAATACTTGGGCACATTTCAAAAGAAGTTCATAAACTCATTACATATTTTAATTAGGGTATCTAAAACATAGATACTATATATATAACACTTTGTTGCTCATCCGGAATAAATAATTACAAAAAATGCATAACTATAATAAATACTATTTGGCAAAACAACAGGCGGCCTTATCGCTAAAAGCGCTCTTTTCCAGGTGACCTAGCTTAATTAATAGAAATTCTCCATTAATTTAGAATTAATTAGATTAAGAAATTAATAAACTTTCTCCGTGCAGGAAAGGAAAACGAATATAATTTCATGCGGCCGGGCGGCCTGTCATAAGTGGCGACAAAACAACCCACAGCCAGGTGATAGGGTATTTACCCGACTGGATGGCTACCACCCCTGGTCTAGAGGATGCCGCCATAGCAACCTTGAGTTGTATTCCGGCATTAGTGACCAGGTTCCAGTCCCCCTTAAGAGAGCAGCAGTGCATTTGTAACACCTTTGGCGTTGCAATTGTCCATAGGCGATGGTAACCGCTTTCCATCAAGTGGGACATCTGCCTGTCTGCTGAAATCATGCAATAAAAAAAATAAAAAAAATCTTACATAATTACATCTGGCGTTGTAAGTGGGGCAGAAAATAAGATAGGACTGGACAATTTAAACATACATAATTATACTAATTTATAAATTTATTGTATATGTATGTATGTACATATATATGAATTTATCTAGGACAATCTGATCCGCGTCCACTTCGCTAGGCGCTTATCGAGATAAGCCAACATAATTGCCCATGAAAAAAACAATCCTTTCTCGAGCCACTGTCCACCTGGGAGAATGTTTGACCCTAGGACTTATTGTCTAGTCAGTGAATACCGTATAAATCAACGCATCAGCTCGTTTTTCTCGGAATTGATATTTAAGAAAATATTGTTACGAGCTACAGGACTCGAATTAAAAATGCCGTTAGAACTACTATAGAATTTATTAGAACTGTACAAAATCGTATAAAACAAATACAAATAAAACTGGATGCAACCAGTTCACACTGCACGATTAAATGCAATTCGACACGCGCAATGTCCGTCGTCTATATCGTTAATCGAGAGTACTACAAACGTCTTGCTGCCCATCTCTCCGTTCGGACACCCCTTTATACTCAGCTTAGGACACTGTAACAATGATTTCAACGAATCACACCTGCGCCACCATCGACGCTATTCCCAGAAAACATAATTCTGCACACCTGCAGGATTATGTCTGCGAACGGCCATAAACAAGTACAATAACAATAGGCTATTGTCTAAACAAAAGAACCAGGTTTTATGGCAGGCAGATGTGCATCCCTTGTATTTGGCCCAACTTGTAACAATATTATTAATCACAATCAAATATAGCCTATATCACTTAGGAATAATGTAGCTTTCTACTGGTGAAAGAATTTTCAAAATCGATTCAGTAGTTCAAGAGATTACCCACAAACAAAATCACAAACTTTACCTCTTTATGATACTAGTATAGATTTGTAGAATACAGATTTTTTCTTTTATTTTTAAAGAAGTTTTGAACCTTTGCGGTTATGTCAACCCTATCGTACCTTTTCTTAATTTATTAAAGCTTACATTTAATTTAAGAATACAGATTTGTTGTGAGGAAGTTCTGTGAATTTATACCTTCAAAAATGCGCTAATGTGCGAGCGAGACAGCGAACTACATTTGGGCAGCCCCATAATTTCCCTGCCGAATTTAATTAGAATAAAAACGTTTGAATTTGTGTAAAAAAAACCTTTTTTCATTCACGAGAACAAGGACCGATCTTCCTCGTTATTCAGGAAAACGGATTGTTTACAAGAACGCGGGCCGAAACTTTACGTGACTGAAGCCGCGTGGAGTGGCCTAGTTAATGTAATAATATCAAAAGAAAAACATCATTCTACCTGATAAGCCCCATAAATATCCAAACGAGAAGTTTATTCTATCCATTATACGCCATGACTAAACTTCTAACTGATAATATTCGAAACCACGAGATGTTCATCTTTAATACATTCCCTGAGAAAATTTTAAAAGCTATTCGGTTAAGTTATCTGCACAGAACAGCCAGGAGGTAAAACGATTTATACGCGAAATTCAAATTATAATAATTCTATTGAAACTTACCTAAAATTGATTAGAACTGTACAAAAACGTATAAAACAAATACAAATAAAACTGGATGCAACCAGTTCACACTACACGATTTAATGCAATTGGACACGCGTAAAGTCCGTCGTCTATATCGCTAATCGAGAGTACTAAAAATGTCTTACTCGTCTCGTAGTCGTCACTTGACGGCCTGCCCCTCCATTCGGGCATTGTCTTATACTCGCTACACAGTACAAAGAAATTGGCCGCGCGCACTGAGTTTCCGAGAAATAGCAATTTGCACACGTGCGAACGGTCAAAAAGTCGAAAAGAATAACAATAAGGATTAGTTTGGCGCTAATGATGGTTATAAAACAATTAGAAAAACAATAGCATGTTTTTCTTAATTACAAATTCAAAACACAAAAGAGTTCCTTAATCCGGGAAGGACAATAAACTGCGCTTACAACAGGCAGCTGTGCGCTTATCTTTGACGGCATGTAACAGTATTATGAATATGAAAGTTGTTGCGTAATCACACCAAAACAGCTGAACCGATCTGGATGAAATTTAGCACAGAGATAGATAGTCTGGAACAGCACATAGAGAAGTTTTTGTACAACAAAAATGTACGATTCCCGTTGAATAAGTCCGTGTTGGAACGGAAAAGAATATCATTTCCTGCGGCGGGCGGCTTGTTTTAAGAGGCAACAAAATAACTCACAGCCAGGAGGTAGGGTCATTGCCTGTCTGGAGGGCTACCACCCCTGGTCTAGTCCAAAGTATGCCGCCGTAACAACCTTCCGTCTACCTTTAGAGAGCAGCACATTGATAACATCTTTGATGTTTTAAATGTCCATAGGCGATGGTAGCTGTTTTCCTTCAAGTGGGCCTACCTGTTAAAAAAAAACATGCCATTGTGAGTTTATTTGTTATACTTTCACGCCTTTATTACTCAACCGAATGTTATTAAATTTTGCATACACGTTGTCAAAGATACAGAAAAGAACATCCAAATAGGTCCATCCAAAAAAGTGCTGTTCCCGAGGTATAGGAAAATAAAGCGAAATAAATGGTATTGCAGTAGCGTTTTTTGACGCTACCGTTACAATTCACTAAAAAACATGTCGTCAGGGCAACCGGTTGCTGTGATGACGTGTTTCTTCAGGGTGGGACGGGATACCTTTTATACAGAAAAATATTTATTATTCCCGAATGATAGAATACCCGAATTGACAAAATTTACTAAAAGGTCCAGAAATGAAAAACAGCATACAATTCAATTCAATTTATTTAATGCGCATAATGGTTATACTATAAGGTGTTCAATTTATTGTAGTACTTCAAATTCCGCCTTTCGGCATGCATATATGTAAGTATTCTGCTTAAATTTGTATGGTATAATATTGTTACGAGTTGCAGGAATCGAATTAAAATGCCGTTGGAATTCTTTATAGAATTTATTAGAACTATTATACAAATACGTATAATACAGGTACAAATATAACGTAACGTAATGCACGATTCAATCACACGTGCAAAGTCTGTCACTAACGTCTTGCTTCGCTTCTAGCTTTCGCTAGACTCCCGATCTCTCCATTGGGCCATTTTTATTCTGCACAGACACAATATGGCTGCCCAACCGTGTAGACCGAATTTCTGATAATCGACACACCTGGCTAATGACTGCTATAAAAGATTACAATACACAATGGGCTGTTTTCTAATTACAAATTTTAAACACAAAGTAAAACAAAGAAGTCCAAATGCAGAAAGGTAACGTAACGATATATTTATCTAATTATTTAATTCATTATTTACCTAGTAAAATGTCAACCAAAAATTTATAAAATTGTGTTCTATAACGATGTCAATTAAAATAAATAGTAAATCAGAGTCAAGGTTCAAAGTATCTTGAATATATAAATACGCAAGGTACCTAATTTATAAAAAAATATTGTATAATCAGTCCTGGGAGAGAGGAGATTTTCTATACGATATAATGAAATTATAAACATATAGATCTCAAAGAAAAATTATTGCAGCGAGTGCCAGCAACAATCAAATTAAATACACCCGTGTTATGCACGTACACAATACACACCATACCTAGTTTAGACAACATTATCTATAAACAAATATATTATATTTTTGTAGTTTAAATATTCATTTATACTATAATGATAGATTTTATAATAATATGCCTTATCGGTTAACATCTTTTTACACGTTTATTACACAGCATTACAGTCTATAAATCATTTTATTTCTTCCAAACTACATAGTATAGTTGCACAGAACTTACCGTCCTCACAGTTGACTGTCACAGAATTACACTGACTTGTGTGCGCCACTTCTCCCATACTTTAAGAATGGAAAAAAGCAAGCAGTGAAGGTCATCATCACGAAATATCGCTCATATCAGTATTTTAGTGAACGGTTCTCATAATTAGGTTTTTATAAAATGGAAGTGACACGTAAACTGCTTGATCGGAAGTACCGCACACATCATAAGTATTTCATTAATTAAATTATTTAGACTGTTTGTAAAAATCAGATATTAATTATTAGCAATTAATTTACATTTGTACCCAGTAAAGCATACATGAAATTATTAAGGTGTGTAACTGACATTTATCAACATTTAGGGACTCACTTATTCTTACACTACATTAACACGGTAGAAGCCACAGGCAAGTGCTAGCACGAAATCTCACTGAACTGCTGTATTTTTCTGGTCAGCTATTCAAGAATTTAAAAATTAATTTTATTAACAAAAATAAATTTAAAATAATTTTTTAAACGTTTCAATCGTTTTAGCCTTCTGCTGTATATTTAAGCCTCTCCACTTTATAAACCGAATTACTTATATTTTATTAAACTTTCAAACTAAACGGGTTTATAAAAGCGTATTGAATTTATGAATATTAAGAGGTTGAACGTTTTATAATTGCTATTTCTGTTTATTTCGTGGAATTATTTAAAATGGCTAGATTAAAAAAAACAATTACAATGTGATTTTTACACTGATCAGCTTTATGTAATAAAATGTGTAACACGTTTTGTCCCGGGAATACTGCGAGAATTTTCCCGGAAGGGGTATGAAATTCTTTTTAGTCTTCTCTCCACTTATTTTAATATTATATAAAATTATTAGCTTCTGCCCGAGACTTCGTCCACGTGGAATAGTTTAAAAAAATAGGTTAAAAAACCCCCCGAATTTGAAACATTCTTTATTGGTGCTCCGCTTCTATTAGTCTTACCGTGATGATATAGCCTGTAGCCTTCCTCGATAAATGGGCTATCTAACACTGAAAGAATTTTTCAAATCAGACCAGTAGTTCCTGAGATTAGCTCGTTCAAACAAAGAAACAAACAAACTCTTCAGCTTTATATATTAGTTTAAGATAAGATGAGCTAGGCATCTTTGCTGAAGAGTTTCTTGCGCCGCTTCTTCTCCTCAAGCCACAACATGTTGTGAAGCGGTGGTAAATGTGATTAGGCTCCCATAGAGTGAATAAACATAAACAAAATTAAAACTAAATAATCAAAATGAACAAGTTGGCGGTAAGCTAAATAAAACTTTAACAATACTCATTGAAACTTGACATATTAGTCCTCCGTGATCACGGCTTCTGAAAAGTGGCCGAAACGTCGGAATAACAAAAATCAAATAAATTATCGCACTTAAAGCCGTTAAAACGTAGTTTTATTATTGGGTATTGGGTGCATAAAAATTAGCTTATTCCGACTCAGTTTTCACTAAAACGATAGCTTACATTCTTTTATAAAGCTGTGGTACATTGTGCCCCGGGAATCCCGCCGGAATTTCAAGTCAAGCGTGGACGAACTCGCGGGCATATCCTAGTAACGATATAAATAATTTTGATTACTATGTAAACAACAATTAATATCTATTTGACTCCTTATACTATGACGTCAAAAGTATGAACCGTTGTATACTCCTACAAAATCTATGATGTTTTGTAAGGGTGGGTCCAGTCATGTAACATTTCATCGAACAAGACTCTATGACTGTGTCAATAGGGCGTGTCAGTACTGGTCACGTGGACGTTGTTTGTCACACGAACAACTGTCACGATATAATGTTCTGATACGACACAAAACCAAACTTCCGAAGAAACGGTTTAGCGGGCGCAATATGTACGGCGTAACAAGCTACAAATGTGGACGCTGATTTCTGTACTGTTCCGCTTTCTTGACACGTCTCATGGGCCGATCCAATCAGTCTTTTCAAAAGATTCTTGGTATTATTAATGTGTCTAGGATACGTCCACACTTGTATTCATGTCACGCGTTCAAGTATGCTGATGTCACGGTCAGGGGATCGTGCCGCGACGTACCTGCACCCGCTACCCCTCCCCTTGTGGTCGCTCGCACATTTGCTCATTGGACTTGTGCAGATAAAGGGTTGTTTTGTTTGTGTTAACGTAACTAACGGTTTTATTCAATATGCATTGGGATCAAGAAACTGATTTAAAATTTATAGAAATCTATCGTACTAAGGGAATATTGTGGGACCGAAAACATAAACCGGAATGAATACTGAACGTGTTTCGTCGTGACATACATACATACGTCCACATTTAGCTTAGAAATTACATTTTTATTTTTAGCTTTTGAAATTTTTGATTTATTTTGTTTTTTTTTTGACATTGTTCCGTTTTTGTATTTTAATATAACTAATTAATTGATTTATGTTTATAATATTAGAACTGTTGTAATGTTTTTGTTGGTTTTACGGTTTACGTGTACTCAAATATTTGTATGACTGTATGTATGTCAAATACATCGAGAATATTTGACTTTGTTACCATGTTATGTACAACAAACCTGTATTTTTACAAATAAAGATTCATTCATTCATACATTCAAGTCTGTGGATAAGTCACAGAGTCTTGTTCGATGATATGTTACAAGTCTGGACCCACCTTTAGATGATAAACAGTACCTCAGTGGACTTGACTGTCTACTCCCGTATTATAAGCATGTAAAATATAAATTACATTAACAAAAACAACGGGGAAAGGAGATAATTCTATTTTTGTGAGCCCAAAGGGAAAGTGAAAATTAGAATAGTCTTAAGTCCATTACTGGAACATTGGTGTCGTGGCACATTAGGATTCCGACCACGAGCGCCTAATGATATTGTATTAGTATTCATCCGACAATGCGAGATCGGACACTGTGGTTTTAAAAAGAAAACCCGAAAATATCATTTGAGAGACAACATACAAATTAAGGCAGGGAAAATGTAGACGGATAATGTTTAAAAAGTTACTACTTAGTTTTTAGTGGGCTTTTGGTTTTTTCTTTTCTTTTGCCTAACTAGAGTTTTCCCTTTAACCATGCAACGGCCAGCCGTTTTCAGGTCTTGAATAAGTGACTCGTTCTGGATTTAAGCTTATATTAAATAAATTGTAAATATTTACTGTGATTTTGTATTGATTTTTTTTCTTTCTTAGGATAGGTAATGTTTCATTATACTCATTATTTCATTTTTATTATTACAACCTACTTTTTTCTGCTTCTTGTTCCCTATATTTTAATCTTATACTATACTTATACTTTTTTGATATAATTACTAGCTAGTCCGTGCCCACTTTGCTGGGCATCAGAAAAAAAAATACTTGTTATTAATCACAATCAAATATACCCCATGTCACTCAAGAATAAAGTAGCTTTCCACTGGTGAAAGAATTTTCAAAATCGGTTTAGTAGATCCAGAGATTACCCCTACAACGTCACAAACTCACAAACTTTACCTCTTTATTTTTTGTTGACTTTAATTACCTACCAAGCGAATTTAAAATATTTCCCCTCCCGTACTGCCCGTACCCCAGTGAAGCCTACATCGCATAAGCCTATCTAGCCGATTAGGGTGCGCGGCGACCACGCAACTTTTATCTAATACTTACATTTTTAAACTCGTGATATCTTTCGAATGGAATGTCCGAATTGAATAATTCAAAAAGTTATATAAAGGTATTAAAGCAGTCTTGAATATGAAGTCATTTATTTCTGAAATGATGAATACCAAGATACAAATAAAGAGCCTTTTATAGCGGCGGCGTTTTAATTAAATTTTTAAAATAAAAGAACACTTATTGTGGCATAACTATAATAGTCGACATATGCTGTCGCGACACTTTTTGTAAATAATGATGTTTTCTGCAAACTCGTAGTACATTATTTTATTCTATCATCAATAGTTTTCGCAACGCAAGCGATTTTAGATATTTTTTTACACCTTGGGTTACACTATTGAAGTTTTAGTAAGGATCCCTATTTAAAAAAAATATAATATAGCCTATGTCAACCGGGGATAGTGTCCCGACAGCTTCCGGGGCAGGAAGACGGCTCCGGGACCCGACGGGGTTCCGGGCGAACAGTTGGATTCCCAAGGGAGGCCGTCCTCCCAACGCGCCTCTAGCATCTACGCCTTCGAGACACTGCGATCTGTAACGGACGACGCAGGATACTGTCCTGGCGGTTTCGCTAGACATAGCGAACGCCTTTAACAGCCTCCCTCAGAGACGATTCTTCGAGGCTGTTGGGCGCGTACCCTGTTGACGACGCGTCGCGTGCGGCGTACCACAGGAAGTAATCTGCTTTGCGGATGACACCCTACTCACGGCACGCGCTGCGAGTTAGGCCCCCAGATGAAATATCTGGGGCTAATTCTTGATGGGAAATGGCTGTTCAAAGCGCACTTTGAGCAGCTAGTTCCTAAGCTCTCTGATTGGGGGGACCCAGAGCACTCATCCTTAGGAGTATGGCCCTGTACGGTGCACCCGTATGGTCCACTGCACTTCACCGCCACAATAGGACTTTGTTGTGCCGCGCACAACGGGTCCTGGCGGTGAGACCATCCGAGGATACCGTACAGTGTCGTGGACGGCGTCGACACTCTGGCAGGCGATCCGCCCTGGCCTCTCCAGGCGGACGTGATAGCCAAAGTTCGGCGCTCCCGACAGGATGCCCTCGCCCGTGGCCTGGTCTATGGCCAGGCCGAACTCCAGGTGATCAGGACGCGGGAAACCGCGGCCATGATCCAATCTTGGTCAGTAGAGTTGGAAAACCCTGTTGCTGGCATTGACACGGTGGAGGCGGTTCGACCGCAGCTGTTGCGATGGCTCTCGCGGAAACGCGGGACCTGACCTTCAGAATGACACAGATACTTACCGGGCACGGTTGCTTCGATAAGTATCTGTGTCAGATTGCTGGGCTGCTTGCCTTCACCCCAATGCCGCCTGGCGCGCTGGCGTAACTAGTCGTTCTAAGTCTCATGCCTTTCCTACCATAAGCGCGATCTGGGCACATGGGAGGAGGGCGGTTTTAGTGGGGCATCTAGCTCATGGGCATTTGTCCATGGGGTTCGAGTCTCCACACAAGCCGGTCGGTTACTGTTTTTGATTGCCCTCAGTGGAATGCCTCCATGATCGACAACGGTCTAATAGCTCCTAGCAAAGGACCCGGTATGTGTTTGAAATGCATTTCCATGATCGACCGCCTGACCCGGTATGTGCGAAAAAAAACTTGCGAACATTGAAAGAATTTTTTAAATCAGTTCAGTAATTTCGGAGATTACAACGTCATAAAATTTATTTATAATATTAGTATAGATTTGATTTTTTTTTTTAAATGTTTAGTACAGGTCGCATGCCATATGTGATCTAGGAGGTGGGCACTGAAAATCAACGCTGTGTTTTCGGCACAGCAAAATGCTGAGTACCAACCTCTTTTTCAAATTGCGGCATACAATTTCTGTATTAATTTAATTTATACTTTGTTATGTTAGTACTATTTTGTGTTGTGTCGCTTTATTAGCGATCAAGACACTTTTACATTCATGTGTCCCGCTCGCGGCCCGATATAATTTTGTCTTCTCTTGTTTTGGGAGATATACTACGATTTTATTTAAAAACATTTTATTTCTTAATATATGTGACGACTAAGGAGGTTAGTCGTCAAAACCATAAGCTAATTCTTACCTAAGATAGAAAATATCACAATGTACAAGACCCTAGGCTCTATCTTACATAAAAACTTAATAAGTCGCGATAGTGTAATGGCTAGCGCACATGTCCCGAACTCAAAGGACGCAGGTTCGAATCCTGACCGAAACGAATCCACCACTTTGGCAATTTTCTAACCTTAATGTGCATATTGTTACAGTTGCTACATACTAACAACGGAGAAGGAAAACATCGTGATGCAACCTGCACATCGAGATAACCGATGTGTCAAACCTGCCAAGCCAGCTGGGATAAGCGTGGAGGGTATACTGTCCATTCTTCAATAGTAGGAGGGCCGAGCCCAGCAGTGGGACGTGTACGGACTGTTATTATTTATTATATGTCTTTGAAGACCATGGGCCATAAAAATGGTCCGGACTTTTGAAGGGCTTGCGTGGGGCAGAAGGAAGGCCAACAGGTAGAGGCCCAAATTTAATATAAATGTGGCGTGACACTGACCGGCGATTATCCCTCTCTACACCATATAATAATGAACCCAAGGACAAGCCCCGGCCAGTGTAGGATTATTGTGGGAAATGAGAACAAAAAGTATCGGGCTATTCTGGCGAACTGCTAGTGGTATTAGGGGTCTGGGAACATGGAAAAATAGGCAGACGGTGACTCGCCACTCCCTGCATGTCCCTAAAATGCCATAGAAGACAGGGGCAACATGGGTGTGAGTGGCTAAGGAGTGTAGAGTGGTGGGCTGCAGGTTCACCGAAGCTACTTCTGACGTTATGCCATTTATCACTTCCACTCCTGGAGCTCGTGCCTTAACTCTAGCGATCTCCACTCCGTGCCGGCTGGCTAAGGCAAGCACGGAGGCCTTGCCTTGGCCCCCGGAGTCGGGTGCGAGGTGTCGCTACTCACCTAAGGCTTCGCCATAAAGGCCCGTCTGCGGATTTATTATTATTACTGTTTGCTCTCCTATTGTAATAGACTACAATGTAATTTTCAGAATAAATGGGCTGCTCTAATACCTATTACAGCGGCTTGTTGCTTTGAAATGTGTGTTCAGTATTTCGTTTGGTCTCTTTTGCACCATCAAAGGGACATCCAATTTTTCTCCCTTTGAAGTCTGTTTGACGGTTCACTAACTTATCAATGTTTTATTAATGGATTATACTGAACATGGAATCCTAATACCATGCTCAAAATGTTAAAGTAAATAATTGTAATTTTACTATTTTTTACTGACTTCAAAAAATAAGAAGGTTCTCAAATCTCTTTTTAGTGTCGCTTATTCGTTTCATCGTATAAAATTCGATCACAACGATTCTAAAGAAGTTTCACTTTAAAAATGTGTATATGTGCAGATCACACGCAGTAGAAGTGAAATTTCAGAGAAGTATATTCTCTGTGAACATAATTATATCTACTACGCTTAGTAGACAAGAGTGAGGAAGCTACGAAGCACCGCACAAAAAGGAGACCGAGTAGTATGAAACGCTGTATAACGTACACTATCTCATTCTCTCGCAGGCTTAGTCCTATAGATTTATGTGTTTATCTCTTTTTAGTGTCGCTTTTTCGTTTCATCGAGTTTCAAATCACAACGATTCTAAAGTAGTTTCACTTCAAAAATTATCTACATAATCCGATGTTGTATAACGATCATGTATAGCGTATTTACACATTTTTGAAGACGTAGTAATAACTCGATTATAATCGTTAACAAGTCACGTAAATACTGTAATTTCCTGACGCGTAACCTCGACTTCCCCTTGTAAATGCTAATCTTGCATCCAAGGCAAGTCTTAATTGTATGCGGAATGTAAATAAAAAAACCGATTCAAAAATTGATAAATTACATGATCCATGACTTCAGAACTACCATTCATCATCATGACATCGGTTTCATTTCAAATGCACCCCATTTTCATAACGAGACTTTGAGACAAAATGGTAGGCACGTTTCATAATTTGCAGTATGTTCTTCGATAGATGATATGAGCCAGGCAGCAGTCTCACACTTTTACATCTTCTAGACACAACACATAATTTTGCCTTTGACACAATATTTTACAATTATTGTTATTTTTTTATATTATAGACGTATATGTAATTATCGTATTAAAGTAATGTTATGAGTTGCGAGGCTCGAATTAAAATACCGTTGGAATTATTATAGAGTTTATTAGAACTGTACAAACACGTATAACACACGTACAAATATAACCGAACACAACAAATCCAAACGTAATGTAAAAGGTCGTAATTCAGTAAAACGCGCAAAGTCCGTCACTATTAGATTCCCGAATATAATATATACACACGTCACGCCCGTATCGTAGTTGTAGTTCAACTGACCCCTCTCTCCCTCGGGCCGTCGTTTTATACTTCACAAATGTAAAATGTGCCCGCCCGACAAGATCGAAACAGTTTCCTCAAATTAGCTTATAATTGTAATCCAGAACACCTGGCTAATGATGTAGCCTGCAAGCGGCCGTAAACGAGTACAATAGAACAATAGGCTGTTCTCTACAATAACTAGAAACGTATGCCAATAATTAAGTGAACAAAAGAAGACAATCATAAAAGGATTACAATTAGTTCAAATGGCGACAGGTATAAAATGCGCTTTTACAGACTGTACGTGAAATTTGTCTTTTTCGAAGCCTAAGTTGTAACAATATTTCACAGGACACGTTACCTAATCAGTGGCAAAATTCGGGACTTTACCATTGCCCAGCAGTGGGCACGCAACATGAAAGTAGCTAAAAAGATCACGATACAAACGGTTGTGCCGCTGACATTCCAGGTTTTAATATAAATTTTAGAGACTACGATATTTGACCGTCGTCACTCGAATGGATCTTGACTCGCAATGGCATCGTTTTTTGGTGAAAGTTAGACTTGGAGCCTTGATAACAACCGCCTGATAATACATTGCACTCTCCTACAAAATTCAAAATTACCATCGTATAGTATATAATATTCCTTGTAAGTTGAAAAGGAGTATAGAGCACAACACTCTCGTCTCCCAGACATACCTTCCATTTAGCCACATTACTAGAATAATGCCCTGTTTGAACACAAACCGTACAAAGCTAAGCGGCAGCCCAACATAACCACGGAGAGCTCTCAGCAAACATCCATTCATATTATACGCAGCAAAAATGTGTAAGTGTTGCTGATAAACAAACAAAACAGGCGTTTCGGAAAATGTCTGGTTATCTATATTTTTGAAGTAATAACTTCTTATGGGAGGGTAAACCGCTTCGTTACGTAACGCGTTACAGCGCCAGTCTGTCTGGCTTCCTTTTTCTCTCACGCATATGACAGCGGTAGGCAGGCTCCTCCTATCTTACTCTAACCCACACGCTATATACATAAAATTTAAGTAATAACCTAAGCTTTTTTCAAGTTAAACAATTTTAATATTAAATAGTTCAACTTAGATTAGTTTAAGTTACCACTTCTGTTGGGCGTCCCGAGACGGACACGTATTTTTTGAAACTGTTACTAAAATATTTCAATTTAATTTGTGTAATGCGAAAATGGCTGTCTATCTATCTATATACAATTTGCAAATTTATTTTGAGAATACAAATGAATGTATTCTTCATTCTCTCGCATGCTTAGTCCTATACATTTATGTGTTTATCTCTTTTTAGTGTCGCTTTTTCATATTATCGAGTTTCAAATCACAATGATTCTAAAGAAGTTTCAGTTCAAAAATTACACCATTTAAATATAGACGACAGACGATAATAAATAGATAGATAGACATACAGATAAACATTCTCATAGTTTAGAAATAGTTCCCACATTTTTATTTTCACTGTACAAACTCGAACACTTTACAGATTTATATGACTAGCTGAATGGTGCCAAGTTCGCTAGGTGTATCAAAAAATATTATTAATGAGAATCAAATATAGCCTATGAATGTCACTCAGAAATAATGTAGCTTTCTACTGGTGAAAGAATTTTCAAAATCGGTTCAGTAATTCAAGAGATTACTTCCTACAAACAAAGTCATATCCTTTACCTCTTTATAATAATACTGTTACATGCCGTCAAAGATAAGTGCACAGCTGCCTGTTGTAAGCGCAGTTCATTGTCTTCCCAGATTAGGGATTCTTTTGTGTTTTGAATTTGTAATTAAAAAAACATGCTATTGTTTTTCTACTTGTTTTATAACCATCGTTAGCGTCGAACTAATCCTTATTGTTATTGTTTTCGACTTTGTTAGCTGTTCGCAGGTGTGAAAATTACTATTTCTCGGAAACTCAGTGCGCGCGGTCAATTTTTTTTGTACTGTATAGTTAGTATAAAACGGTGCCCGAATGGAGGGGCGAGGAGTCAAGCGACGACTACGAGACGAGCTTGACGTTTGTAGTACTCTCGATTAGCGATATAGACGATGGACTTTGCACGTGTCGAATTGTATTGAATCGTGCAGTGTGAACTGGTTGCATCTAGTTTTATTTATATTTGTTTCACACGTGTTTGTACAGTTCTAATAAATTCTATAGTAGTTCCAACGGCATTTTTAATTCGAGTACTGTAGGTTCGTAACAATAGTATAGATAGATAGGTGTTTTTAAATACAATTTTTTTAGCAAATGCCTACCACATAAGGATTGCGACCAACATACCATGCAACATTATTTATGTAGACAACAAAGTGGATGTATTATGGCCATTATTTAGCAAGGAATGCCTTGATGTATTAATTAGTCTTTTGTTGCAATGTTATCCGTTTTTGGTTTTCCCGCTTCCTTTAATAAAGCCATTGTGTAACATTTGCGGCGTAATGCTATAAACGTAATGTAAGATAGCTGTAAGGACATTAAGATATGTAGGTATATATATAACTCATACAGTGAAGAAGCTTGTTTTATAGCTTATGTAATTTCTAGTTATAATTTCGAGCAAACCCGTGTTTATTAGATTTTAGGAACTTTTTTTTATTTAAACGGGTCTTTCAGGCCTGGTGTGCCACAGTCAGAGATTATTTATAGAGTTCTTTTTCAGTCAGGTGTTCTTTTCTGAACTGCATTTGAAGATCTTGTTTCAGCTTATACATTTAAAGAGAAAGAAAGAACGTAAATAAAAACAATTAGTAAATGTAGTCCTTAATTGGTCCTAGCTCAGCAAAATTGCCGGTGGAGATAACCAGCGCTGATCTTCCGCTAGGGCCATTAGTGCATACAGGGACACAGGTACATAAGACAAAGATGCAAAGTGAGTATACAACAATTAAAATAGAAATAGAAAGAAGAAAATACCATAACAACATTAACTGAATATTTACTAACTCCGTTGGCTCAGCGACCTAAAATGTGGCTTGGCCTCCGAAATGAGAACACACCACCTGTTTCTGTCCTGTGCGATTTCTTGCCAGTTGTGGGCTTGAAGCTTACACAGGTCAGCCTCCACGCTGTCTGACCGGACGTCGCCCATCCGAACGTCCCAAATAACCCCTCTTCACGCTTCGATCCACTCCTGCTGCATCATTAGCCAGGTGTTGTGGATTACAATTATAAGCTAATTCTAGGAAATTGTGTCGACTTTGCTGGGCGGACACATTTGCATTTGTGAAGTATAAAACGACGGCCTGATTGAGAGAGGAGCCAGTTGAGCTACAACTACTATACGGGCGTGACGTGTGTACATTCGGGAATCTAATAGTGACGGACTTTTCGAGTTTTATAGAATTACGACCTTCTGCATTACGTTTGGATTTGCTACGTGACCGAGCCAAAAAAGGCGGTGAGATTTTATCTCTCCTATTATGTTAGGCTCGGCCACGAAATTTTCAATTTCGACGTTAGTTCGGATCCTCCAGTTACCATTGTCTCTCCTTGTTGGGCCCAAAATTTACGGAGAACCTTTCTTTCAGCCACTAACAGCTGGTTCTGTACCTTTAGGGTAAACGTCCAAGCTTCGCAACTGTACATCAGGATGGGCCGTATGACGGTTTTGTAAATCCTGATTTTGATTTCCTTGCTTAGAAGCCGGGACACCATTACCTTATGTAAGCAGCGCAGCACCATTAACTAAATATTAAAAGACTAAATACATATTACTTATATAAATTGAGATAGTTACCTATCTAGATAGATAGGTATCTATCTCAATTTATAGATAGATATCTATATATATACAAATGAATCGCAAAATGTGTTGGTAAGCGCATAACTCAACAACGCCTGGACCAATTTGGCCAATTCTTTTTTTTAATGTTGGTTAAAGTCCAAGGATGGTTTTTACGGCGAGAAAAATTCGAATAGTTGCCGGGAAAACCCTAAAAACAGCCCTTTTGTTTTTCCCATACAAACGTTTTCTAACTAAAATGTGGAGTCAATTTGAACTTTATTGCTATTCAATAAAGTTCATATTAAATTACAAGCTTTCACTGTTGTCTAAGTAATGTAGGTGTGTTCCTAACGCTAAAGAGTCAATTTGCACTTTATTACCGCTGCACAAAGTTCAAATTCAATCATATCTATCAAAACAGTGTGCGTGTGCGCGTTGGAGGATCTAATATCGCGTGCCGAAACTAAAACCAATCATATCACGAAGCCGACCAAATTGAAAATCAGTACTAATGATCTATATGATCTACTAATGAGCTCTTACATTTTGTGACTATTCAAATGAATCTGCAACATTTCGAAGAACTCTGCAATGGCAAAGGTTTTGCAGCAATGTGCATAACCTTTAATTTATAAGTTATGGCGGTGTCAGTAACCTGTCGTTTAAGTGTACGACTTTGTTGGTTTTCAAACAATTTGTAATATTTCAAACGCGGCGTGGTTTACTATTTTCAACTTCTATATATGTTTTCAACCGGCGTTTCATAGATATTTAATTTTACGAGCGTATTAAATGTGCTAAAAGCGGATAGAATGGAAGGAAGCGATTATCTTCTTCTTCTTGATATATACAAATGAATGTGTGTCTGTATGTCCTTTATAGAATCGTAAACTATACATTTAATCATGTGATGATCTTTAGCAAAGTTGTTGTGCATGAGCCAAAGAAGGTTTCCGAGTTGGTTCACAATTGGACCCGGTAGGTGGCGCTGCAGTCGGCATATCAATTGAAGCTTTTCCGGGCAGGACGACGTTTGCCGGGACAGCTAGTTATCTATAAAATTTAGAAAGAGCGATATAAAAGAACTTAAATTAAAACAACATTTATTAACACATGACATAACTAACACAGTCAGGATAGATCAGGCACACCCTCCACATGGCATGGCTGCTTCGGGAGGTACCTGTGTCGCGTCGGCCGCGAGGCAACGTCAGGGTGCCATCATTGCGACACAGGCGACGGATACGGCGCTGCATACCCTGCAGGAATGTCCTGCATGGACGGAGCAGCGCCGAGACCTCGTCGCCCACACCGGACTGGACCTTTCGCTCCCGGCCGTGGTTCGCACCATGGTCATTTCTCCTCCCGTGGGGCGCGTTACAGACCGCCCCACGCACGGACTAAAAACGGACGTCGCCGGGGGGTAGTCCCCCCGGCATTGAAGAGGCCAAGCGAGCATGGCCCACGCCTGCCAGGGCACAGCGGAGCTGGGAATCCCATTCCCGTAGCCCTGGCATAAGGCCCAGGACGGAACACCCAGGGGTTTTAGTGGGTATCCCTAACTGGGGAGTGGCAATAGCGTGGCACCGGTTCTGACCAGGCACGTTAGTGCCACCCCCGATCTGGCGAATCCCACACTCTCACATCGGGTCGCGAACATCCCCCCAGGCTTCTGTGCCTGTCGCGGCTTAGTCCTCAAACGGATTTCCACTGGCCAAAAAAAGGCGCACCCTCCACATGCGCACCATATGATCGGCCTGGCGCACTTGATGGTCATGTAAGAAAACATTTGTGTCTTCTTCCTTTATATTTTACTTAAATCTAAGTACATCTTTTTTCTGTTTATTTACATGTTTTATCTGTTTAATATGCAAGTCAGACCTGTTTTAATATCTACTTATTTTCACTTATTTTGTTATTTATTTTTTTATTGCAGGAATACAACAGATAGGCAGACGGTCCACTTGATGGAAAGCGGTTACCATCGCCTATGAACAGTTGCAACACCAAAGGTGCTACAAATGCGCTGCTGCTCTCTTAAGGGAGACTGGAACCTGGTCACTAATGCCGGAACACAACTCAAAGTTGTTATGGCGACATACTTTAGACCAGGGGTGGTAGCCCTAACGTAGTACATAATGTTTCCTGCGCGCAGCAGAGGCGGTGAGACTCCACATTACCTCGCCCTATTTCGTTCGATGGCCTCCTTGACCAGCCGCATGCAGAACTTCACCAGGTAAGGCCAGGAACTATATTGGCCAACATGATTGCGATAAAATTTTCAAGTAAGGTATATTCATATATGTATATACAAATCTTTATGTTATCCTTTTTTTATTGCACCAGTTCATCAGACAGACAGGCGGTTATCATAGTCCATGTACATTTGTACGCTGCTGCTCTATTAAGGAAGACTGGAACCTCACCACTAATGTCGGAACACAACAACACAAGGTTGTTATGGCGGCATACTCTAGACCAGAGGTGGTAGTCATTCAAACTGGTAAACACCCTGCCACTGGCTGTGGGTTGTTTTGTCGCCTCTCACAAGAGGCCGACCGGCTCTAGGAAATCGTATTCTTTCTCCGTTCCTGCACAGATTGGACCTTTCCTTCACAGTCTAATTTCTCTTTATACTAGCGTATATTTTTCTTTTATGCATTTTTTTATTTTTGTTTATTATCTGAAGTAGGCAAACAGGCAGATGGCCCACCTGATGAAAAGTGGTTACCGTCGCCTATAGACGCTTGCAACACCAGGGGTGTCTCCAACGTGTTGTCGACCTCTAAGAAATTTTATAACGCCCTTCTTAAAAAACCCCATGTCATAACTCAAGGGAAAACCATGGCCGGAAGTTCCCTCCAGATCATCGTTGTACACAGAATAATTGTTCTAGAGAACCGTTGCGTAGTTGAGCGCGGGAGCTCTAAGAAATGGGGGTTAACATCCCGTCGTTGGCGAGCTGTGCGGTTGTAGAAATCAGGCGTTGGCACCAGATCAAACAATTCCTCGGAACACTCCCCGTTATACAGGCGGTAGAATACGCAGAGGGACGCGAAGTCTCTCCGAAGGCTAAGCGGTTCTAAACCGCCTGTTAGTATGGGATCATCGACGATACGAAAGGCGCGACGCTGGATGGAGTCGAGGGGGTCAGTCTGGTAGGCGGGTGCCCCGGCCCATAGATGTGAGCAATACTCCATATGCGGTCTGACTTGCGCTTTGTAGAGTGCAAGTCGTTGCCGCGGGGTGAAGTACCGCTTGGATCGGTTTGGACCTTGCTTGGAATTTTTGTTGGACAGCACTTAACAATATGCTCTCAGGATTGTTATCTTATTTTTGTACAATAATATCAGCTGTGCAAATTTAAAGGCTAGCTAGACTAAATTCCAAAAGATGTCACACTACAACCCAAAAAACATATATATCGTACTTAACACAAGCATTTTTATGACGAGTAAAAGAATCACAATAAAATAATTATAATTTATACCACAACTTCTGGAAGACACACATACACTATTAAAAATTGATTATGCTATAAATTTTGATCCTAGTGCGTGTACGCAATACGCGAGGCCGTAACCCCTACTATAGGTTGGCATTCGATAAATATCATAAATATAGGTTTACATAGATAATGTCACGAATTTTTACAGTATAGGTTTTCCAAACTATTTATTGTGATTATTGCGAGCGCTACCCTATTTTGATATATTATTTAAATGCTTTGGGTACATAGTACATCACACAGTAAATGCTTAGCAAGATAAGAATTCAGAAACATTGTTTTAAAGAAGAGAGCTATCTATCTAGCTATCGTTTTAGAGGAAACTGTGTCGGAATAAGCTGATTTTAATGCATCTAAATAACTTTAAACCGCTCCCGGGAAAATTTTCGGGATAAAAAGTCACACATTTTATTACGTAAAGTTTCCTAACGATCAGTAAAAAAATCACATTGGAATTTTTTTTTTTTATCTGGCCATTTTAAATCATACACACAAAAAATTCCGCGGGAAATCGGCCCAGTAGTTTTTACGTGAATCCCGAACAAACAGACAAGAAATCTAATAAAAATTGCATCGTTTTCTTCATTGTTTATATAGTCTATTCCAGTTGTTTTGTTTTAACTAGTTTTAATGCACAGACACAGCATGTTTAGAATGTTATAATATTATAGATAATACCCAGAAAAAAATAAACAATTTCAATTAAGTCCACCACGAACTAATTACGGGGGGAAAACATCATGTTTAATAAATTACCAAACGAGTTACAAAAATGTAAAAATATAAACTTTTACAAAATTAAACCCAAAATGGTGCAAACTGGATAGTTATACGGATCACTTTAGTTGATTCATGCAAATTGAATGATAGAAATGAACCGTTCAATATGGATGATAATATTGTTACGAGTTACTGGACTCGAATTAAAATGCCGTTGGAATGATTATAGAGTTTATTAGAACTATACAAACACGTATAACACAGGTACAAATATAACCGAACACAATGAATCCAAATGTAATGCAAAAGGTCGTAATTCAATAAAACGCGCAAACTCCGTCACTATTAGATTCCCGATTGTACATACGTCACGCTTAGATCGTCGTTATCGCTTGACTGCCGTCTCTCTCCATCAGGCCATCGTTTTATACTGCACTAATGCAAATATGCCCGTATCGTAGTCGACGTAATCCGAAACACCTGGCTAATGACTCTGCCACAACTGGCCATAAACGAGTACAATAAAACAATGGGACGTTCTCTAGAAACGTATGCCAATAAATAAGTAAACAAATGAAGACAATCATAAAAGAATTACAAGTAGTTCAAATGCCGACAGGTAATATAATGATTTTTGAGATATGCAGGAGGATTTTTTTTTATTGGAACTTAACTTGTAACAATATACTTAAATTAATTACAAAACTTATAAACTAATATTATATAAGAAAACTTAACTTAGTTATATTAACTTAGTAGAATAAAAAAATAGAAGAAAACTTGGGTTACCATCTTCTATGATCACCTGAAGAGTCAGTGAATCGTTTTGATAAATTTTGATAAAGGCTCATGGCCTTAGGATCCCACGGCCCAAGCATTTCGTTCGATATTGGCTTAACAGATCGAATTTGTGTTGAAAAGCCTCAATGCCTGTGTTGCTATCAGAGTAAGCAAGTGTGATTGGCTGTCATTTCAGGAAAAAATATTTCAATATGCTAAGGTAAGAATAGAATGTCATAAATCTAGATGCCATAGTACAAACACAAAAAGCTAATAACAAGGACCGTAACTCGCGTATAACTGTCCGACTCCCAACTTATGTGATTTGTGGTCCGATTTAAGAAAGATTAGCTTTTTCTCGGTAACTTCTTGTACATCGACAGATAGATAGCTCTTTAAAGAGAGCGAGAGAGAGAGAGAGAGAGAGATAACAGTTTATTGCACACCAAAATATACAATTATAAAAATAGACTATATTTACAATATTTTCTAGGCAATACAATATGCGGCCTTATCGCTCAAAGCGATCTCTTCCAGGATCAAAGAAATTTGATGCGATGTAGGTGGTGCAGGAAAAAGGCAATAGATACATAAATACTCAAACTAATTTAAGAAATAAATATACAAATACATACATATATACTTAGTCATATATATACAATAATACATTTCAAAATATATAAGTTATTCTAATAAATATATTAGCATGATTATATTGTGCTAATCAGACATAGCTATTTGTGGAAAAATAGTGTTTTCTGATCAAATTTCTAAATGTTGGTAAGGATTTGGCCTCTCTGACAGTAAGAGGCAGCATATTACAAAGTTTGACAGTTTGCACTGTAAAAGAATTATCATAATAGGATGAAGTGTGTGCAGACGTCATAAGTATCTCTTTGACGGCCCAACTGTGATGGAAAGTGTATACTTTGTATACTATACTTTGTATAAATGACATACACACAAACACAAAGGTTCCAGATTTGATTCCTGACATGGTAATTCGTAAATGAACTTGTCAGTATGATCTAGGTGTCTAAGGTCGACCCGATAGTGGTGCGTTGTATATCTATAATATTATGAAATTCTAAACATGCCGTGTCTGTGCATTGACGCTATTAAAAAAACCTGGAATAGAGTTTATAAACGATAGAGAACACGATAATAAAAAAATTTGTATTCTTGTCTGTTTGTAATTTTTATCCTGGGAATCCTGCGAGAATTTTTTTGGGAAAGTCTTAAAACTCACTGATCGATAGCAAAAAATTACATATTTTATTATATTAATAAAATGTGTGATTATTTATCCCGGGGATCTTGCGGAAATAATACCGGGAGCGGTTTGAAGTTGTTCGGGTACATGAAAATTAGCTTATTCCGACACAGTTTTCACAAAGTTTTTACATTATTTTCTAATGGTATTTTGTGTCTCAGGAATACCGCGGGTAGTATAAAACGAACATGGACGAAGCCGCTGGCATATCTTAGTTTCTTATAAAACAGATATATCTTGCTTGGCTTGGGGATATACTATGTGTACTTGTCTGCCAATTATTATTTATTTATCGAACAAGAGAGAAAGACAGATTCCAGTAATAACCATTTACACAATTAAATTTAATTATTGTTAAGAATTTGTTTCCACCACATTAATTAATGAACGACTATATGCATAATGATACATAACTATAGTAATTTGTGTTACTTTATGTGTAAGTTTGTATAAAAACTATTACTTTCCTTTCAATATATTTATATTTATCTATGTCTGTGAGAATGTAATTATGTATTGCATATATACTCTTCCCTACCGTGTTTCTGTCCATCCAAAGGTTGTGTGGTAAAAATCAATCACACGACTAAAATAGCCCATTGTACTTGCCATAAAGATTAATTTATATTTTTAACATATGTGCAAGAAATAATATTCTATTATATTTTATAGCTAATTAAAATCGCTCTTCCTTTATGCCTTAGACCATACTATACACGCGTAAGCCTGTCTTACTTTCAGCCTGGTTTATGAATGTTGCATAATTTTATGATATACCCGACAGTTTGTTTGTAAAGTTATCCTTTTTCACGCGAAGATACTACAAGACGCGTATCGCCTGATATATGGCGCTGGGTTTCGGCCTAATCTAGAAATATTAGCCGAATATGTATGTTACACAAAGGAACGTTTGTTTTAGATATTAATACTTATGTTTCTTATATAGTTGTATGTGTGTGTGTTGTGTGTGTGTGTGTGTGTGTGTGTGTGTGTTAAGATTTGTGTGATATTTTTAAAGTGAACTTGAAACTTCTTTAGAATCGTTGTGATTTGAAACTCGATGAAACGAAAAAAAGCGACATGAAAAAGAGAGAAACACACAAAATCCTACCTTATTTAATTGGGAATAAAACACATTCCTCTTTACCAGTTAGTATTAATTTTCAATTTAAATAAAACTTAGAAGATTTTAAATGAATTTTAGCTCTATCTGTATATACTTAAGGCAGATATTCTTTTATACGTAGATCAAAAGAAATTATGCATAACAGTGCATTGAATTTTGAATTTTATTCTAGTGATTTAATAGTGTAATTTAAATTGAATTATTATGAATAAGGGTCAAAATACCTAAGAATAAAGACGTCTATGATATAATGTAAATGCGAAAATGTGTGTGTGCAGTTCACACTTGTCTACTAAGCGTTGTAGATATAATTATGTTCGCCTGTATATTCTCTGAAGTTTCACTTCTGCGTGAGAAGTGCACACACAAACATTTTTTTTAAATCATTACGTTGCTGAATGTACAATTGTGGAATAAATGAAATATGTAAATTAATTTTTCTTTTTAAATTATTGTAGGTACACATAGTACAGTCATTTGGTTCGACAAAAAGAGGTTATCTGGAAAGTTTTCCGGGTGTTTTTGAAAATAGGTAATTTTATTCGATGTGCTCCTTCCAAATTTCAACTTTGCCAACTCGTATCTTGCCGCTCGCGCCGCTATATTGGAAAATGGCGACTAGTAATCATAGCAGTTTTTTTAAATAATATCTCCTTTCGTACTCATTTTATGATAAAATACATACAGAATGGAACTAGAGTAAAATTCCTATAATTAATGTACACACAATCGAACGACCTCAATTATCATTACGAGCTCTATCTAACAAATGATTCCAGTTAAAACTACAAATGACTGTAATTATATGTGAAATACATGTAATAAATTATTATTTCATTTATAATCTTTGTACACTTATGTACGTATGAAGGTACATTAAATTTTTTTTTTTTAATTATGGCTGCGACTTATCAATCTGATACATAAATTTTAAGTATTGCGTGGGCGTAGTGGCTAGGGGGGAGGTATACTTACCCCTACTACAACCCCTAAGGTCCGGAGGTCTTAATTTTATAAACATAACCTCACTTATTTTTGTTGTAAAATTGTGTCACTTTTGATAATAACAAACCGTGATTTGAGTTTATGAATGTACTCACGAATTGTTTGTGAATATTCTCACGAATTACATATAACCGCCAGAACCTTTTGTAACACTAAAACTGTTTTTAATTTAGAAATAAAGTTTTAAATTTACTTGAGGCATAACTACAAAATTCATGGTAGACATATAATCGATTGATTAAAAAGTGACAGTTTTTACTGTCACTTTTGTTTTTAATGGCTTGGCTAACAAGGTGTGATGATAAAAATAAATTAATTGATATATCAATAATACTTATCGATTTTTAATTAAGAAATTCGAAATCTTGAGTTTTAATTAATATATTGTTTCATATAATTTTCGGAAACCGGCATATTTCTATAAAAAGAAAATATTGACAAATATTTTGCAATTGTTATTGCCGCCATTTTATTCCTTTTCAGTTAAGTGAATGTGCTTTTAAAGTGAATAAAATTGTATAGGCACCATATTTTATTTAAAGAAATCCCTTATCTGACAACAGAGCCGAGCGAGCGAAGCGAGCGTGCCGCGGCAGCGGCCGGCCAGTGCCAGAACCGACTGGTTACCATTTACTATTTATTTTATACACACAAACAGTACGACGCCTTAGAAGTTTCGTATGAAACATTTGTTTTATTTCTCAATTTAGTGGACGACTAGCAAAGTGGTTTTAAATAAGACAATGAATCAATATATTAATGATATCAATTTTTAAATACATTGTTGAACATTTTTTTTTAAATATAGGTTAAATACAAATGAATGGGATTACGTTAAAAAAATCGTCTTTATTGGTCGCCATTTTGAATGGTTACTCTTGTAGTGTATATGAATGTGTTCTATTGTGTTTTTTCTTAATTTTTATCCAATTAAGCTGGTTTCTGGTTATTTTGGCTCTTTTTATGTTGATTACTGGCTTTTTTGAACTTTGAAAGGATTTTTCAACTTTGGACCTATGATAGAAGTGCAATATTAGTGAAAAATCAGTGAAAATAAGTGAGGTTATGTTTATTAAAAAAAATATATTTCAAGATCTCCGGACCTTACGGGTTGTAGTAAATGTAAGTATGCCTCCCTCCCCTCCCCACTTCACCACCCCACTACTTAAAATTCTTGTATCAGAATGCTATAGATTTACCAAAATTATTATAGACTCACACACACACGCACACACACACACACGCACACACACACACACACACACACACACACACACACACACACACACACAACATACTCAAGCACTCACGCTTCCATAATTATAAATATATATTGAATAATGTTTTATTTTATGTATACGTATAAAATCTCTTATAAATAAAAATGAATCGTAGAAATGTATGTACGAGTATAATTTGAGAACGACTTTACCGATTTTGATGATATTTCTTTTGTGTGTTTGTATGGGTCCCCGGATGGTTTAGATTTGCAATTAGAACCGATAGGTGGCGCTGAGATCGGGTTGTAGAATCCTCCTAATCACCTGGACCGATTTTGGTGATTTTGTTTTTGTGTCATGACACAAAGTATTTTAGGAATTCAGAAAATATGGCGGTACGAAGTTTGCCGGGTCAGCTAGTATATGTATAAAATTATATGATCCCTTCGATACAAGCATTGCCTAGTGCAGGGTTCTTTAGGAGCTATATCTCGCTCCGAATCTGACAACCAGCATAATTAATATAAGAGAGTTTGGTTAAATAAATTAGAATTTTAAAATCACTGTGTATTTGTAAAATACTTTAAATAAATTATGATTGGTATATTCAATGTACAGCAAAACTACCACAAGGTTTTTGTCAACGTACTTCGTCGTCAAGACAAGCAAAAGGAGATTCTTTATAATGGAATCTTTTTCCATTATAAAGAGGAGTGTCCGGTGTCTATTTGATCAGTGCGGTAGTATGGTTTATTCGAGTCTGCTGCTCTCAGAGGGCTCATTATAAAAGGCTTATTGGGCTCTCACTGTACTCAATTTGTTAGGTATGGCGTAGATTGTTTGTGCCACAAGTCATAGCATCTTTTATTATTATGAACAATAATTATTTAGAAAATATATCCGGGTTTCTAAGAGAATACTTCCCCCTAGGCGTTTTCTATTTGGTCGATCCCCGTTATAAAAATAGAAAACGCCACTGGGGCAGTTTTCTTTTAGAATCCCGGCTATACCCTTCCCAGTTGTTGTCACCCCGATATACTTTTACTCAACTAATAGTATCTCCCGATGTAGTAGACCAGTATACCGATTTCAATAGCACGCAACAGTGTACGAATCGTGAAGCTATACAGAGGTAAGAATGCAAGCAACACTGCCTTTTCCGCTTGCGAATAAAGTTCAATATAGATTATTTAAATGTCGGAAACCGGTCTGCACTTTTCTGAGCGAACGTAAACTGCTGATCGGAATTGCAAGTTGTGTAGTAAATATTGTAAATATTGGATGGTATAGATTAAAGCACGTTACTAAGCGCAAAGGGTTCTAGAAGTATTTTTATAAGAACTACTCCGTGTTATAGTCACTTACATGGAATTATTTATTGCAACATAATTATAATATAATAATAATAATAACAGCCCATAAACGTCCCACTGCTGGGCTAAGGGCTCCCACTATAGGGGAACGGACAGCATACTCGCCACGCTTGTCCAATCTGTTATCTTAATATGCAGGTTCATCACGATGTTTTCCTTCACCGTTGTTAGCACGTAGTAATTGTAACAATATGCATATTAGGTCAGAAAACTGCCTAAGAGGTGCATGCGTTCCCGTCAGGATTCGAACCCGCTGCTTTGAGTTTTAGGAACGCGTGCGCTAGCCATTGTGCTACCACGACTTGCATATTCTTACATATTTGCTAGGAAAACATTGTGATGAAACCTGCACATCGAGATAACCGATGAATCAAACCTGCCAAGCCGCCTTGGACAAGCGTGGCGGGTATACTGTCCGTTCTCCTATAGTGGGTGGTCATAGTCCAGCAGTGGGACGTTTGTTGGCTGTTGTTTTTATTATTATACGTTCATAATCACCGAATGTTGAAATGCCTGAAGATTTGATTTCCAGTCGGAAAACTAAAATTAATTTGACATGTAGGTGCAATAGTATAACCAGTTCAGTGGTTATATATTTATTTATTGCAGGAGTTCATATAACTTATATGTATCTTTTCCAAAATATCATAGGCTATCGGTACAACTCAAGGTTGTTATGGCGACTTACTTTAGATCAGGGGTGGTAGCTATCCAATGGGCAAATGCCATACCACTTGGCTCTGGGTTGTTTTGTCGCCTCTTACGATAGGCCACCCGGCCGCAGGAAATTGTATTCTTTCTCGGTTCCTGCACGGTTCCCTCTGTCGTTGAGATTATTTCTAAAGTTATATTCATCTTAGTTCATAACATGCTTGCGGCACAGCATTATTACTTATTACTACTTAAGTGCAAAGAGTTTATGACAGGTGTCATTTGCGATCCCAAAATGCCGGTTAAATTAAAAGGAGAGGACAGGTCTGCAAGTTCATCGTGTGTTATTGTATGGCAGTGAAGCGTGGACTGTAAACGAGTGACACAAGCAGCTGCTGCGTGTCTCGGAAATTAATATGCTGCTGTGGATGTGTGGAGTCACGTGGAAGGACTGTGGCAGTTCTCATGTCCGTGACACAGCAAAAATACTGCAAGAGAGTCGATTATTCTGGTACGGCCACCTCTTAAGGAGACCGGTGAGTTCCGTGGGGAGCAAATATCTAGCCATGCCACCTACGCGAGGTTCCGGTAGAAGAGGTAGGCCCAAGAAATGCTGGCTTGACGTTATGAAGGATAACATGCATGCCAATGGTCTCAGGGATGCCAAAATCCGCCCGAAGTGGTGAAGAAAAAGTAGGAAAGCGGACTCTGGGCGTCGAAGCGAATGCTCCGAACGCAACTGGCATTTAATCCTCGCATGATGATGATGACTTAAATGCAAAGAATTTGTTGTTTTTGGAACTACAATTTGGCTATATATATATTCATGTAGAGGATAATACTTAATTTTTATCTTATTATAATTATGTAATTATACTGACTGGTTTATTAGTCAACGTGTAAAGATAGTCTTCTAAGGCTTAGACCACACTCAAAAACTCCAAGTGTCGTTGCGGATCGATACTCGATGGAACGACCATTATCGTGGTTCTTCTGGTCTTCATTTTGTAACAAAACATATAATTCTCATTTAACTAAATAAAATGATGTCTTGTTTTATATTTGTTCAAATCAATTAGTTTATATTCAAGAAATTCGGAACTTTAATAATGATCTAATATTATTGTAAGTTCCAAAAATCTCCGAAAACATTTCGTTTTCTCTATCTTTTCGTTCACCTCGTTCCAATCATTTGAGGTTGGCACAATATGCCTCTTTCTCCATACTGTTTCTTCTACTCTGGCATATGTCTCACCTATCACACCATAAATCACCAAGGCGTCATCTTTCACACAATACATCCATCTGTTTTTTGGGTATTCCATCCTCTCCATATATTCCCTTTATTCTATCTCTCTTATCACATTATCTATTACATGCCCTCTATCTTATTCTAGAGGCAGGCTGGTCTGGCCGATTGCCAGACTTCGCAGGGGAAGGTACCAAGGGGGGCTGGAGGCAGGAGTCATTATCCATGGACGACTCATAGCCTAGCCTAGCCTAGCATAGTTGTGTGGTGCCTTTCACTATCACAGTCCTTTACCGTCCTGTAGACCTGCACTTATTTGTGTGCAAGTGTTTTGTGTGATCACTGCTAATGCATCGGTCTAATTGTGCAAAGGTCTCGATAACTACTTTCGATTAAAGTCCGATTCCTGTGTCTTACTATTCATTCGCTTGCCTTACCATTGGTTGAATTTTGGCATTACCAGTTTTTTTTAAATGATAAATAGCTGTGACGTGGACCAGAGCGCCTTGTCGTCCGAAGATGGAATGATATAGGGGGCACTTGGTCGAAAAGTTCAACCGCACACTCTCCGAGTATGGAGTTTATGCCAAATTTTAAACGATAGTAAGGCACATTGACATTTGGTAAAGTGTAAGAAAGGGCCATAAGTGAGCCGACTGCCTGTATGCCAGCTGCAGTCAATAAAGAAAAAAATAACTCGTAGGGTTCATAAGAATCTATGAGACTGGGACGCATTTTCTAAGATGATAAAAAGTTTCCTATTGAAACGCTTGGACCATGGGGTCTTGAGGCCATGAGCCTCCACAAAGATCTATCAAAACGACTCATTGGCTTATCGGGTAATCAGAGGGCTGGTTTCTACCTCGGACAATCAATTATCATGAGATGAGATCATTATGGCGACCCATCGAGGTAACGTAGCCAGCCTTCTTAGAACCTTAACTATTGACTTCGATGACCTAGGCTTAGTATTCTATTTGTTGCGGACAGAGAGCACCCCCCTGACCCACCCGCCGGAGCACACCTACTCTCCGCGCCCCGCATACCGCTGACGCCCATAGCTAGCACAATTAGCAACTAGGCGTCAGACGGGATGCGGGATATAGGGACAGCCTTGGAGGCAAAAAAGACACAACTTGACACGTCTTGTCACATCTTGACACAACTTCACACATCTTCACAACGGCACATGTGTACTTCTCTCATCACAACTCAAAGACTCTCTTGCAAAATGTGTACCTATTTTATTCGTGTAAAAAGTTAAATAATAATCATACAGTCCATTACTCCCGAGTTTTAATTCTCCAAACTATTTATAGTCTTAAGAGAAATCAAATTTCCTTCATTGCAGTAGTTTATAATTTAATATAACTATACACCGTGATAGCTTAATGGTTAGAGCGCGCGTCCCAAACTCAGAACGTGCTGGTTCGAATCCTGGTCGGAAAGGATGCACCACTTAGGCCGATTTCTGACCTAATGTGTATATTTTTACAATTACTGTGTACTAACGGTGAAGAAATCCTTGTGATGAAGCCTGTACATTGAGATAACCGATGTGTCAAACCTGCCAAGCCGCCTTGGACAAGTGTGGTAGATATAGTGTCCATTCCCCTATCATGGGAGGCCCGAGCTCTGCAATAGATCCTTTATGGGCTCTTATTATTATATGTATGTCTCTCAAGACCACGGGTCATAAAAATGGCCTGGTTTTTTAGAGGATTTGCATGGGGTCGTAGGAAAGCCAAGCCCCTTGACAAATTTAATCTACATGTAGCGTGACACTAACAGACGACTATCCCTGTCTACATCATATAAAAATGCACCCAAGGACAAGCCCAGATCAGTAATCAGTAGGACTGTTGTAGGGTATGAGAACAAAAGGTCCCGGGCTGTTGGAATGAACTGCTAGTGGAACTAATGATCTGGGCTATGGGGACTATAGCGTATCGAGGAACATGGACAAAATGGGCAGACGGTGACTCGCCACTTCCTGCATGGGACTCAAAATAATTCCGTACAAGATTGGCGAGAGGTAACATGGGTATGAATGGCTAAAGGGCGTGGAGAGGTGGGCTGCAGGTTCACCGAAGCTACTTCCGATTTTATGCCATATATCATTTCCACCCCTGGAGCTTGAAACATAGCTCTAGCGATCTCCACTTCGTGCCGGTTGGCTAAGGCAAGCACGGAGGCGAGTGCGAGGTGTCGCTACACTCCACAATGTTCATAAAATATTGATATAAGTCCAGAGCGAACGAAGTCAGAAGTGAGCACAGCTGGTGTAGATTACAATGCATTATTTATTTAATTTATTCATACCCATGTTGATGTTTGACTGAATAATTTGAAGGCCTTAAAGAGTTAGTGGTTAAGCTAATGAAGAAACGTCTGGAATATTTAATATCTTCAACAGAGGCGGCTTGCAGTTTGCTTGTCTTGTGGTAATCGTGTTTTAATTGCCTCAAGTTGAAACACATATTCTGTATTGTATGCCAATTTTGATGTCGATATCGGGGGCGCGTTTTTTCTATGCAAGAAGAAATCGGCTTGTTGGCGAACGTGAATATCTGTTAAATTCAGCTCAATTACTTGGATAGTGATGCTTCTTTTTAAGGTTTTCTATACGATACAATCGCCCATTTCCTTAATGGAATACTAATTATGGTATTTTTTTATTTAGTGCTTGACGACTATTTTGTATAGTGTAATTTGCTATAATTTACCATAATTATATGTAACAATAATTAATTCAAATTTGATGTAGTAATTTAGTTATAATTTGAAATCTCTCAGTTGAATATAGACGATAATGACTACATTTTATTTTCATGTTGGCTGAACTGATAGATTTTTACTGGACGAGTTCTTTTAGTATCTCACAACGCCCAAAATGCTCCGTCTGCCGTTCCACATGGCGACCACGGTCGCTATGGTCATGGCGACAACGTCACTGATTACGTCATTATTTTCGATCACACAGCGCTCACAACGACCATGTCAATAGCTGGGTCGAAGTAGGCGTTGACCACAGAGCATTAATTCTCTCTATCGATTAACATTGAAAAAGGCGCGGTTTTCAAATCAACCAATGACATTTGTGTATTTCGTCACTAATAATATGAACGCTCCATAATCCGTTCCACTACAGTTTATGATTTTAACGCCCGCAAGCAAGTGGAACGGGAAAAATTGCGGTCGAGAATGTGGTTGTTGTGAGTCTCTTGTGGAACGTAACCACTGTGTTCGATTACTTTATCACGTGTAATTATAATATATAATATAATATCATATACAAAATATTATCTAAAATTTCCAAACAATAATGTATTAAATTCTTATCATTCATAATATTTTAATTGAAATAATTTATCAATGACCTCAATTCGCAATCGGGTATGCCAATTTATTTAGGTTTGCTAAACTGTATAATTATTGGAGGGAAAAATGTGATAAGGCTTTAGTGGCGAGGTGTTCTAATAAAGTTTGGTCAGTGTATGAAATGTATTTGAGACGGAAGGTTCTTCGATTATAAATTGTGACCATTTTCTGTTCTTTTATCACCATGAACCCTTCTGAGTTGTTGCAAGTATTACATATTACTGCTCATGAACCAAATCCTAGTATTGTAGATAATGTCAACGTATAGGGTATTCCACAATCAAAACAATTAATAATGTTATTTATTTACTAGAGTTTTCCCTGCGGCTATGTCTGTAAATATGCAAATTTAATTAGGTGTTTTACATAAAACTTCAATATTAATATTCTAATTTTTTATAAATCGGTAACATATTTTAATGATTAAAATTAAATGGTTATATAATACATTTAGTTTTTTATTACACTGGAGTACAGCAAACAGGCTACTAGCTTACATGACAGACAGTGGAAATCGACATATATGTATAGATATTTTCAACGCCAGATATATATATATATATATATATATATATATATATATATATATATATATATATGTGTGTACCTACTAGCTGTACCCGACAGACGTTGTATGCCTTTAAAAAATGAAAATCTGGAACCCGATTGCAGCGCCTTCTGCCGGGATGTAATGTTAATCTAAACTATTCTCGAATCTACTTGAACAATAAAAAAATTCATCAAATTCTGTCCCACCGTTTAGGAAGCGTATAGCGGCGCCACCTACCGGGGCTAATTGTGAGTCTAAACCATTCCAGGACCCACTTGAACACACGTAAAAATAATTTCACCAAAATCCTGGAAACCGATTGCAGTGCCACCTACATATACATATATATATAGAGGTGGTCCCACGCCAATCACGGTCATCACGTTTAGCACCGTCCTAATCGCAAGACCTAAGCTTATAAGACAGCAGGAACAGCGAGCCGTTCTGTTTACGGTTCCTTATTTTACTGACCTTTCATTTGTAAAATTTGATATAAGCTCCATACAAGTAATGTCAAAATGTAACCGATAGTAAGGCAAGAGAATGAATAGTAAGGTATAGGAATCGGCCATTAGTAGGTATTCCGGCGACCCACCGCCTAATCAGCGACTCCAGCATTACCGTCGCTGCCAGTTTCCATGCAGCAGGGTGTCAGAAAAAGAATTCCACCGCATATACTAAAGTTATTTCACCTATTTTCACAGCGAATAGGAAGCTAGCAGAGTTACAATGCGCCAACTCAGTCGGGCCTGTTTTTTGCAACTACCCCATAAATTACCATAATGGCTGGCAACTTGGGGTTTTGGCAAGTGATATTTAATTGAAGTTTTATGAGTACTATGAACTTTAATCGGCTTATGTGGTTAACGTGGCTTTTGGTGGCTTTATAAGGTTTAACTTTGATAGAAAATGTAAAGTTATTCTCTTACAACCTTATTCCGGTTTCATGACATTGAAAGGGAACTAATTACAACTTATAATTTATGAATGATTTAAGTTTTTAAAAATGTTTTACATTTGTTCCATGTAGTAACCACATATTATTGCAGTAAAATGCGCCAGGTTTGGGTGTTTCAAAACGAATCAACGCCTACGAAAGTGAAGTGATCTAGAAGCGGGGAGGAAGATTTTGATCGCGAGTATTTTCAATTTGACTAGCTACTTGGTGTCAATACCTTTACGGAACCAAAGAAGCATCAACGCCGAATGGTATACTACCGTATGCTTGGCAGAAGTTTTTTCTGTTGTGAGCAACAAGCGACCAAACGGGGCACCGCGGGCTACTGCTCCATCACGACAACGCGCCGCGCATACTACGCTCAAAATGAGGACTTCCTGGACAGCACGCCGGTCAAACTCCTGGGTCACCCTGCTTACAGCCCTGACCTAGCATCGTGTGACTTCTTATTATTCCCGAAAATAAAAAATCAGCTGAAAAGGATACAATTTTCGTCGCCGGAAGATGCGCTGTCAGCGTTCGAGCAAACTGTAAACGAGGTGTCTGCGGCGGACTGGATGAACAGTTTCGAAAAGTGGTTCAGACGCTTGAAACTTTGTATAGATGCTGGTGGAGAGTACTTTGAAAAGATTGAATAAAAAAGTATTTTACATAATTATGGAAAAAAAAAATATTTTCGTAAAACTTTCTGAGTGTCCCACGTATGTCTACTTTTTATCCGTGCAGGAACGGAGAAAGAATACAATTTCCTGTGGCCAGGCGGACTGTCATAAGAGGCGACAAAACAACCCACAGTCAGGTGGTAGGGCATTTGCCCGTCTGGATGGCTACCACCCCTAGTCTCAACTTAGCAGCCATAACAACCTTGAGTTGTGTTCCGGAATCAGTGATCAGGTTCCAGTCTCCTTTTAGAGAGCGGCAGCACGTTGGTAGCACTTTTGGTGTTATAAATGTCCATAGGCGATGGTAACCGCTATCCATCAGGTGGGCCGTCTGCCTGTCTATGGAACTCAAGCAATAAAATAAATAAATATATTTTGTAAATTGCTTGTACTAAAAGTAGCATTGTATAACATTCTCGATATTAAATCAAAAGAAGAGATGTACCCACTGAAATAAATACAGAACTGCTTTCAAAAAGTGATAGGAGGAAAATCTTACCGCGTTGCGGTTGAACAATTACCTCCTTTTGAAGTTTCGGTTTGCCGGTGAGCGGGGCAAGCGGGAAACCAATTTGTAAGGCGGGGAAACGAGCGTATTTAAGTTTGGCCAAATTTCGATTTTGCGATAGACATGAAATATTTTATTAACTTGTAATTTCCTCTGTTGATTGTATAGAAATATCAGGCGATGGAAGTACTATTGATAGATTTATGTCGTCAGGTTTTACGCGAATGAGATGGTACACGGATAATCAGAAGCCCTAAAGAGGCTTTTGGAGAATCGCTTAGTGAAACTGACATATCTAAATGTACCGCGCTTAAAATCGTTAAAACGTAGTTTTATTATGTCTATGTAGTATTGGTAGTTGTAATCTATACAGATAAATAAAATTGAAGAGTCTGTTTGTAATGTTAAAATAACAGGTTTTTGATATCTATATATAATATAAAATAAAACTGTAGAGGTCGAATTTCTGTACATTGAAAAAAAATTGCTAAAAACCGAGTCAGGGGAATGTTTAGATTTTTTTAAATTTTATGTTTCTCTATTTGTCTGTCTGTTTGTATCGGGTAATCTCCGAAACGAATAGACCGATTTAAATGAAATTTTGTATGGCGGTAGCTTATATCCCTAGTCAACATATAGGATACTTTTGATCTCGAAAAATTAAAGAGTTCCCGTGGGATAGTTAAACAAACTTTCCATGCGGACGAAGTCGCGGGCAGAAGCTAGTATATAATAAGTGCATATGAAAGTATATACGGTACTTATATGATTTTTTTAAATATTATTTTTAAAAATTTTTAGTAACTTGTATATAATTGACCCCAGACACTATTTTTAAAATTTTTATACCTCTCTCCGGACGAACAAGATTGTCCGGGCTCAAAAAATCGAGTTTTACAGTGTTGCTTAGTTCTATTACATTACTATTTGAAACTTATACATTTATATATACTCTAGGCACAATCTATCTATCTTAACATACATTTCACTACTTATGCAAGCTTATTTTATAATTACTATTTATGTATTACTGTCTTTCCCAGGCACTATTTACGAAAATAGGGTCTGGGGTCGGCCCCAGAGTAGTCTGTTGTATATTACACGTAACACAAGCGTAACTTGCTTAATTTAAGGATATACAATATGTGTGTTTGTCTGCCGCTTACTATAATCGTCTACCGGCCGGCAGGCTAGACTTATAGTGCTACATTTATTTAGTTGCATAGTTGTCCTTGTCATATTTCTTTTTAAGGTTGATAATTTCCTTAATTTAGTAGTAGTTTCAGTTCAGTTGTTTTCTATCGCTTATCATAATTTTATGTAACAATATTTATCTCTAATATGCTGTGGTAGTTGTGTAGATTATAATTCAAAATCTCTTAATGGTATATAGATGGTATTCACTATATTTTATTTTCATGTTGGCAGACGCGATAGATTTTTGCTGTGTTCGATTTATTTTATTACACGTAAAACTTTAAAAATAATGTTTTATATAAAATACTAGCTGATGCCCGCGACTTCGTCCGCGTGGTGCGGTTCAAATTTTTCGGGATCAAAAGTCCTATATGTTGACCAGGGATATAAGCTACCACCATACAAAATTTCATTTAAATCGGTCGGTACAAACAGACATACAAACAGAGAAACAAAAAATTTGAAAAAAATCTAAATTAGTTCTATTTCACTTCTTACATCCTCCTGACTCGGATTTTAGCATTTTTTTCATTGCACAGAAATTCGACCTCTATAGTTTTATTATATGTATAGACTATCCAAAATTTCTAAATGGTTTATCAATGACTTCAATCCGCTATCGGTTGTGCCAATTTGCTAAGTTTCTTATGCTGTAAAATTGTTGCAAGGATGGCGAGGTGTTCTAGAAATGTCTGTTCAATGTGTAGAGCCAGTGTATAAAATGCATTTAAACAGTAAGGTTCTCTGATTATAAGTACAGTGACCAGTTGCTGTTCTTTTATTTTCAGAAACCCTTCTGAGTTGCTGCAAGTATTACAGTAGTTAGTATTGACAACTGTCAAGATTATATATTAGATATAACTAGTGGTCGCCCGTGGTCGGAATTCGACCATAATAATTTTCTCTCAAAGACTATACTTCTATAATCACAGATTTCGCCAAGGCTACACTGTTACTTTGACTTGAACAATAAACAAAAGAGTACATATGCGTGTGTGTGTCAAATACATGGCAGTGTGTGTAATTTTTTTTTTATTAATTTAATGTATTTTTTATGCTTAATTTTAAAAAATAATTGGCATTTTGCACTCCTTTTCTATATAAACTGTAAGTGTGCGAAATTTCATACTCCTCCGTCCGCGCAAATTTCGTAAAAAAGGGGTACAAAGTTTTTACTTCTCGTATGTATATAATGATGAACGACACGCAAATCGTAACGACGTTGAGTATAAAAAAGAAACTGGAAGATGTTTTTGAAGAATTAAACATGTTGTTTCTCTTGAATGTTCCAAAACAGCCTATTATTAACACAAACTTCAGACATTTCGAGTACTCGTACATGCTAACAGCGGATTCAGAATTCCCAACGTCGCGAAAGATTTCCTCAAGCTCTGATCGATGGATTAGTAAGAATGTCGACTGCGATAATTGACATAATTTACAGTCTTAGTGAGGTGTAGTAGTCGAGAGTAGCTGTGACTGGACGAAGGTTGCTTGATTAATGGACAGTTTCTATATCTTATTATACTCCGATTTTTAATTACCTGGCCGTGTAGGGACGGAAAAAGAATACTAATTCTTGCGTTGGGGCAGCCTGTCGTAAGAGGCGACAAAACAACCCACAGCCAGGTGGTAGAGCACTTGCCCGACTAGATGGCTACCACCCCTGGTCTAGAGTATGCCATCATAACAACCTTGAGCTGTGTTCAGGCATCAGTGGCCAGGTTCTAGTTTCTCCTTCAAGGCCGGCAGCACATTGGCAGGACCTCTGGTATTGCTAATGTTCTTAGGCGACGGTAACCACTTTACATCACAATTGGGTCGTCAGCATATCTGATGTGCTTCAGCAATAAAAAAATTGACAGCTGCGATTGACCTTTTTCACGTTGTAAGCTTGGAGCATAGTGTTGTAGTATGGTTTATTCATAAGTGAGTGAAGCTGTTATTTTTAGTCCAAGTAATTAAAAATAAGAGTACAGCATTCACAAAGTCTCAATGAAGTAGGTATCGCACTGGCTCCCTTGGTATTGCAAGGGGCCATTGGCTGCGGTAACGGTTAGCTATCAAGTGGATGGACCACGTGATTTTGACCACAAGTGAAACTTTAAAAAAACCCATTATTTTTTCCCAATATATAATGTTATACAATTATAGATGCACAGTACATTCTACCATATACAAAATAACTTAAATATTAAAATTAAATTTACATAAGTATTCTAATTCTGAAACATGTCAAATAAGCTTTAGTAATAAATAAAAAATGCATATATTTAAAATTTATGTGAAAAGAAAATATTAACAAATAAATCACTAAGTTTCCCATATAGATAATAACGACAGGCACTTTTTTTGAGAAATTCATCTACAGTATGTATGTACTCTTTGATTAGTCACTTTTATACCACTGTGGATTTTCTTGCATTACAATTATCATTTCAGTTGGCCAAGAGTTATAAATAAGAGGAGTCATATATATAAAGTTTCTTCTGAAAAGATCCAGAGAAGGCAGAGGCATCTTTAATTTTATTTGTATCCTAGATGACTTACGATGCATTATTAAATGAAACATTCACTCACTTGTTGCACTGATTTATTGAGCTGAACTGAACGTCGAATACATACAAAAAACCTTAATATAAAATATATTGCAAACAATATTGTGTTTAATTAGGAGACAGCGTCATCTAGTTTTGCACTGGTAAAACTATTGAACTTAGTATATCTCCGACAACTTAAGTCACAAGTCTCGCGACAACATTGTTATATTCTTCAAACAAAGACCCGTTAAATTGTATAAACTTTGGGATTTCAAGTATATAGATACTACGTCACAGTAAGGACATTGTGAGGTTTAAAAACCGGTTTGAATGATTGATTGATTCCAAATACGGCAGGAAGGCATCTGTTTTGCGCTATAAAAACCCTTGTAACGTCAAGGGAATTTCTCCATATTATAATTCCGTAATGGATTAATGAGCAAACCTATTATTAACCCAGCTCACATGTGTGTACACTGAAAAAATTGTTACCATTATGAAGTGCCATCGAGATGAAATAAAATATAGACGGAGCCTACATGAACAAAAGCGTCATATGAAGTGAAGAATTTTTAGTGGAAAGGATTTTTACTGAGTTCTCGTACACTACGGTGTGATCGGCGTCGCGTTGAGAGTCCGAGACTCTGTCTGTCTATTAATGGTCTGAGACTGCCATAGATAACGCGCTGTTAAATTCCATCCGTATAATGAGAGTCGTTTTTAAGAATAATGATTGACATACAAAGACAGGCGGTATGAGGAAATTACGGACCAAGCCAAATAGACGAATGCCAAATTTGCGGTCGACCGTGTCGGGTACCGATTGCAAAAACATCCAAAAATACCAACATGATTATGGTCATTAATTTTAAATTGTTCTTTTTTTTGACACATTTCATATGTCGTCACTGCAAAACAATATAATAAGAACTTAACAACCAACAAAAAGATTATAAGAAAATAACTAAGTACAGAAATGACGAGCAAAATACGTGCAAATTTATTGAAGCTGCGAACGGTACTAAGACGTACGAAGGGTCTATGCCGGCCGGTATGCGAGCGGAAAGGCCGCATTCCACGCGTTCCTCTAGTTTTTAAGCGATTTCTAAAAGGAGGAGGTTCTCAATTCGTTAGTATGTTCGTTACTCGAATTTTCCGTTGATTGTGAACCGATTTTCAAATATTTATTTAATCCAAACGTTATACGCCCGTATTAGTTTTATTGTTAACATGTCACGATCTGATGAGTGCATTCCAAGGAATTAGAGGAACCCACGAAAATTGATAACAGACTTCTTCGTAACACGATATCTCCGTCATTTCTAAACCGATTTTCAGTTTTTTTCCTTTACTATTAAACTTATACTCCCGACGTGGTGCCATGGTCACAAAGTCAAGAGCTGGTGGGTGCATTCCAGGGAAATTGAGAGTAACTATTACTTACTAAAAACGCCGTGCACCTAAATTCTTTGAAAAACCCGTGTAGGTATTACATTTTCTACAGGTGCTTAATTTTTTCTATGCATATAATGCGATTTTTCCGTCTATTGTGAACCAATTTTCATTTATTTTTCTTTACTTGTAAGAGTATATTAGTATATTGTTACGAGTCGCGAGACTCGAATTAAAATGCCGTTAGAATTACTATAGAGTTTATAACTATACAAACACGTATAACACAGGTACAAATATAACCGGACACAACAAATCTAAACGTAACGCAATAAATCGCGCAAAGTCCGTTACTTATTAGATTCCCGATTGTAGTACACACGTCTCGCTTCGCTCGTGATTCTCGCTCGACTGTTTTTCCTCTCCATCAGGTCATCGTTTTATACTGCACAAATGTAATGTCCCAGTATCTAAATCGGCTTAATCCGCCACACCTGTCTAATGACTCGGCGGCAAACTGCTATAACAGAGTACAATAAAACAAAGGGCTGTTTTTAATCACAAATTTTAAACACAAAGTAAACAAAGGAAAACGATCGTAAAAGAGTTATGATTAGTTTAAATGCCGGCGGGTAATAAAATGTGGTTTGTTTCAGATATGCAGGTGGGTTTTGTTTTTGCGGGGACCTGAGTTGTAACAATATATTTATAGAAGGAAGGGAAAGAAAGTTAGTAAAAAAAGGAGAGCAAAGAGAAAATAGAAAAATAATTATAACCATCGCTGATAAGTTAGAAGTTTTGTGAAGCAGGAATTTGAATTTGGAAGGTGAGTTGGCCAATGTCTGTGCTCAAACAGTATATTATGGCTCTTGACCATACGTGTGACAGGAGAATGAAGGCTGGAGTTTCGTAGTTTGTTTTTTACGTATAGTTTATAAGTACTATAGCAAAAAATTAGACTGTTGTTTTCTTAGGAGTTAAGAAATGCTAACGTACTTTTTCTACGTGAAAATAAAGCTAATAATGGAACTTGTTTCAATTTTTGTTTGTCATAATTACCGTGAAACTTTTTAGATTACACGAAGTTTAATATTGCTTACTTTTTGCTCAAACTTAAATTAATGTTCGGCTCAAAGAACGAATTTCTTACAGTTGATAATTATTTTTAAGGAATATTAAAAAATGACTCGCTTAGGGGTTTTGCTAATATTAAGAATTCGTCATACTGACTTACATATTTTTATACAAATATTATGGGAATTCTTTTGAATGTTTATTTGTTATTTATGGCTTAGTATATATACTAGTTGTACCCGGCAGACGTAGTCTTGCCTTTAAAAATAAAATAAAACCCGATTGCAGCACCATCTGCCGGAACCAAATCTTAATCTAAACTGTTCTCGAATCCACTTGAACAAATAAAAAAAAATCATCAAAATCAGTCCCACCGTTAAAGAGATGATCAGCAGCGCCACCTACCGGGTTCAATCGTGAATCTAAACCATCCCGGGACTCACTTGAACACACAAAATTTTACCTAAATCCTGGAACCCGATTGCAGCGCCACCTACCTGGTTCTTTGAATCTAAATTATCCCGGGACCCACTTGAACACACACAACAATAATTCACTTAAATCCTGGTACTATATATATTGTCCTGAAAAAATACAAATCTAGGCCGCCATTGTAGTGCCTCCTAACGGCCTAGGTTCCAATTGTGAATCTATACCATCCAAGGACCCACTCAAACACACACAAAAAATGTCATCAAAATCGATAAATTCATTCTCAAGTTATGCGCGTACATATATTTCTACTATTAATTTTTATTTATATAGATAAAGTATCTGTTAACAGCGACTTCTTTCGCATTTATTTTTGTACTATACATACACTAACACTAGTTAGTGTTAGTTAACAATGGTCCAGTTACACCGCAGTTACTATTTTTGGAGCACCATAACGTAATTAGGATGGTATTTTTTTGGTACGTTATTCAGACACAATACGTGTATTTCGGCGGACACCTTTGGCTTTGTGGATAGTTGTCATCAACAACAACGACATTCGACATACGTAAACGTCACATTAACAGTGACAGATAAAACGTCACCTTATTAACTTTTATGTCACTTCATAACATACGTTCAAATTTATAGCAGCGTAACGATTATTGTAAAAAACGAATAATACGAATTTATACGAATAAGGTATTGTTTGAATATTCTCTGTTCCTTCGTCTACATATGTATTAAACTAAGGTATTGTAAATTAATACAATGAACTAAACGTAACTTAGTTGTGTGTGTGATAAGAGAACGTTGTGGATTGAAAGTAGATGTAATAACAAGAGTTGAGAAAGGCTGTTCGGACATGTAGACAGAATGGTTGAAAGGAGACTGGTAATTAAGTCTCGTATATTTTATTTTATTTCTTTCCCTTTTTTAAACCTTATTCTTGCCGCATCAAAAGTGAAGATTCCACCATTTTTGAAAACTTACCACAAAAACACCATGACAAGAGCCGCAAGCCCCTGTCCGTCTCAGTACGTCGTTCGCACCACGCGCTTAAAATTCATCGCTCCGCCGTTATAAAAAAAAACCGCTCATACAATCAAGACTGTCCGCACGTCTCGCGAAGTGACAAATATATAAATAAATTAAAAATGAAATTGTCATCGGACCTGTTGCTGGGGCTGAAGAAGACAACCAAGAGCAGCAGCATACGGTGAGTTCCTTCTACTCCCAATATGGAACTAACCTATTATATAGTCCATAAACACCTCTAATTAAATGGTGTATTTATTTTCCCACCAGAGACTGACAAAACAAGTGTATGACCACAGTGTGATAGAGTTGGTGGTGGTAGACCACGATGTACTTATTACAATCTAATCGCAGAGTGGCCAGGTAAAAAGCATTTACAATAAACATGTATTTATGAATAGATTAATGATAGAAGATGAAGCAAAAGACATGTCAAGATCGTAGCAAGTGGAAATCCATCGTCTATGCCTACCTCTATGGGAAATAAGCATGATAATATGGAGTATTTAAAACTTAGTTATATATTGTTACAAGTTGGGCCACCTGCATATCTATTGTCACATGCCGACAAAGAAATGCTGCGCATCTCGTTTATTGCCCCTCCCGTATTTGGAGTTCTTTTTATTACTTCGTATTTAAATTTGCAATTAAGCAATAGCCTATTGTTATTGTTTTCAGCTTTGTTGGCCGTTCGCAGGAATAGATAACCAGGTGTGCAAATTACTATTTCTCGGAAACTCAGTGCGCATGGCCGATTTTTTTTTGTACTGTATAATATAGTTAGTAAAAAACAATGCCCGAATGGAGGGGTGGGCAGTCAAGCGACGACTACGAGACGAGTAAGACGTTTGTAGTACTCTCGATTAGCCATATAGACGACGGACTTTGCGCGTGTCGAATTGCATTGAATCGTGCAGTGTGAACTGGTTACATCCAGTTTTATTTGTATTTGTTTTATACGTGTTTGTACAGTTCTAATAAATTCTATATTAGTTCCAACGGCATTTTTAATTCGAGTCCTGTAGCTCGCAACAATATTATATTCTACCTATAATCTCTCAAGACTTTAAGTAAAATACTGAGTCCAGTTTGTGTATGTACTATTTCGATATTTTGCAGAGTTTAAAACAAAAAATAATTAATAACATGCGCCTTAATAATATTATTAGGTATTATACATGAAAATTTTACAGAAAGTTATTTGTATTATATCCCAAATATATTTGCTGTAAGAAACTTAGTCAATCATTAATTTTTAATATAATATTTCATACACAAAACGTTCCCTTGATGTACCTATTTCAAAGTAGTCAAACAACCTAAAATGGGGCAAACTAGAATGTCAGCACATGCAAATTTTAATCCCATCCTTATTTATGAGGCAATAAGATTGAAATTAGCATGAAAACTGGTTATTGAATTGTGTTATACGTTTGCAGGCTTTATTCGTTGCGGAAATTAAAACCGAAGAATTGATAGCAGTGGATTTTGTTTTTAGGATTTTCGCGAAATATTGGTTGATTTGTTGAGTGAGCAACAGTCCAAAATATCAATTTGCTTAGTGAAAAAAATGATTTTTTGGAAGGTTTGGTTGTGTGCACTTAAAATTTAAAGGTAGTATAGTTTCTGGATATAAGAGGCGGCAGCGAAGGTTTTAGTACCCCCTTCGGCTGCCGTAGATCGTAGTACCCCCTCCGGCCATCGTAGGTTGTAGTTGGCCCTCCGGCCGCCGTAGCTCCCAGTACGCCTTCTGACCGTTGTATGATGAATATGATACATATCAAAAATCTTACAAATACTAATAAATCTAGACGCGTGTTAATTTCACTAAGCGATTCTGCAAAGGCGACCGCTTTAGGTCCTCTGATTGATGATACCCCAACTACTGTATTTATCAAAATGGGTCTTTGTTTTTGCAAAATGTGTACGGAACTCTAAAAAAGAAACAATTTATCGTTTACATGGCAGTGGTACAATACGACTACATACTACAAGCCGAGGTAACTTAGTGGTTAGCACACTTGTCTCGCAAACTCATAAGGCGCAAATTCTAATCCTGGCTGATTTTTCTGAATTTTTTTACTTTATTGGGAAATAAAAAACATGTGTACATTGTATTGTTACAAAGAGTATAGGTACATGAAAAGATTGATATAAACGACCAATTTGTACTCAGTGTTACAGGAGCCAAATTCATTCATTCATTCATTTTTCATCCGTGCAGGAACGGAGAGAGAATACAATTTCCTGCGGCCCGGCGGCCTGTCGTAAAAGGCAACAAACAACCCACAGCCAGGTGGTAGGGTATTTGGCCGACTGGATGGCTACCACCCCTGGTCTAGAGTATGCCGCCATAACAACCTTGAGTTGTGTTCCGGCATTAGTGACCAGGTTCCAGTCTCCCTTAAGAGAGTAGCAGCGCTTTTGTAGCACCTTTGATGTTGTAAATGTCCATAGGCGATGGTAACGGCTTTCCATTAAGTGGGCCGTCTGCCTGTCTGCTGAACATCTGCAATAAAAATTAAAAAAAAATTGCCTTAAATTTTTCAGCAGTGACTAATCATCTCGGTGCCTTTACGTCTGCATGTTATTGTTAACCAATAGTTTATTCGTGAAAACCTGTCATTGGCTTTCTTTTGTTAATTATAGTTATTTAATCAAATGTATTTAGCTATAGGTTTCCCATAAATAAATAAATGAGGGGCAGCAATTGGACGTTTATGGGCAAAATAACCCATAGCCCGGTTATAGGGTATTTGCACGTCTGCATGGTTACCATCTCTCGTCTAGAATATGGCGTCATGACAACCTCGAGTAGTGTTCCGGCATTAGTGGCCAGGTTCCAGTTTCCCTTTAGAGAGCGCAGCACAATGGCAGCATCTTTGGTGTTACAAATGTCCATAGGCATTGCATTACACGCACACTTCACAAACAAAGCAAGACACACAAAGAACCTAAAAGTTAATAAACCAGACACAGAAAGGAAATAACAACACACATGGCACTAGTTAGGATAACATGTTGCTACGAGCTACAGGACTCGAATTAAAAATGCCGTTGGAACTACTATAGAATTTATTAGAACCGTACAAACACGTATAAAACAAATACAAATAAAACTGGATGCAACCAGATCACACTGCACGATTCAATGCAATTCGACACGCGTAAAGTCCATCATCTATATCGCTAATCGAGAGTACTACAAACGTCTTACTCGTCTCATAGTCGTCGCTTGACTCCCCCCGCCCCTCCATTCGGGCATTGTTTTATACTCGCTACACAGTACAAAGAAATTGGCCGCGCGCACTGAGTTTCCGAGAAATAGTAATTTACACATCTGCGAACGGCCACAAAGTCGAAAACAATAACAATAAGGATTAGTTCGACGCTAATGATGGTTATAAAACAAGTAGAAAAACAATAACATGTTTTTCTTAATTACAAATTCAAAAGATTAAAGAGTTCCTTAATCCGGGAAGACAATAAACTGCGCTTCCAATAGGCAGCTGTGCGCTTATCTTTGATGGCATGTAACAATATGTAGGTATAGACATAAGGCACACACTGCACGTACACTCTACATTAGTATAAGTTTAGTTTAAATTTACACCACAACACAAATATCATTGAATAAATGTGACACAAAATAGCCAATAAGCGTGTATACTGTAAAAACTTTCTTCTAAATTGAATTGTAGAAAAGGGTACACGGAAGGCGAGTTCTTAGAGTTGTTAAAAAAAATGTCCTTAGGCGAAGGTAACCGCTTTCCATCAGGTGGGCCGTCTGCCTGTCTGTGTGTCTATCTTTCACGAAATAAAAAAATATATTATTCGTATGGCTATAAATTTCTAGCATTTAAGGCTTTTTACCGGTTTGGTGCTCAATGAAATTATATTCAAATTATTTTAGGGTCTGAGGGTTAAGAAATGAGCTGCGAAGCCTATTCGTTGCGAAGGGCCCTTCAAACAGATATGTATTACACAAACAGATGCGCATTATGGCTAGAATTTGACCTAGATTAGGGTATGTTAGTTTCTGTTAGATTGTTTACCAGCTATTATCCAATTACGGTTCTATGTGAGAGTTATATGTTTCTACATTTCTGACTGGCTAGGTATGTTATTTCATATTCCAGCATCCATTAGAAATTTGCAATATCTTAATGGATTCGCAACTAATTAAACATATTTTTAAAAGAGCACTCATGTTCACAACGCAACCTAAATACGTATTTATAACACTTAATATATTGTTACGAGTTACAGGACTCGAATTAAAATGCAGTTGGAATGACTATAGAATTTATTATAATACGACTTCTGGGAAATTGCGTGGACGCTTGCCAGGTAGACATATTGCATCGTGTTGGATAAAGCAATGCCCCAATGGAGAGATCGTCAGTCAAGCGATAACCACAAGCGTGGCAAGACGTGTGGACATTCGATAATCTATATAGTGACGGACTTTGCGCGTGTTATTGAATCGTGCATTACGTTTGGACTGGTTGTATTCAGTTATATTTGTACCTGTGTTATACGTGTTTGTATAGTTCTAATAAATTCTATAATAATTCCAACGGCAATTTAATTCGAGTCCTGTAACTCGGTAACGATATGTAGAGTTACATACACATATATTAATTACTGTTTACAAATTTAGATAGTGATCTTTGAGGAGTTTATTAAAAGATGTAAGTGACTTTGCACTCCTGATGCTCATTGGTAATGCATTCCACAACCTTACACACATGCCTACTATACCTGCACAGTAAAAGGTTTCTAGCAAAATTGAATAGAAATTATTGACGTCATTAGTTGCAGATTTGCTGATGATGTTAAGAGCCTTATACTACTCTCTTGAAGGAACTCAAAGCGTTCCTTCATATAGGAGTTCGTTTTTGGGCTAAAGAGTACATTATACAAAAGGGATAAGATATGAGCATTCCGGCGAAGGCGGATAGGAAGCCATTCGAGTTTACTACGAAATTCAGAAATAAATAATAATAAATAAATAAATAAATATAAATAAATCGGCAGACAAACACACGCACTGTATATCCCCAACTTAAGCAAGTTACGTTTGTGTTATGGGTAATATACAACGGACCATTCTGAGGCCCAGCCCAGACACCCAGACCATAGTAAATAACGGAGAAAATACTTTTCCGAAATTTACTATACCAGGAATCGAACCCGGAGCCTCTGCGTTGCAGTGAGGAAAGCCGGCAAAGGCTTAGCCCGCTCAACCACAGAGGCCGTCAAAATGTGATCATATTTGCGCAAACCAAATATGAAACGTATGCAGAAGTTTTGGAGTCGCTCTAGTTTATCTAATTGGCTTTCGGTGATATATACTATGTATGTATTTGTGTATATATATACAGGTATTGGTTTAAGGTTCCACTTTTATGCTTTGCAATGATGATTTTAACAGACCAGCATTATGCTGAGTCTGATGCGGGGGTTTGGGACAAAATTATGTTACTTTATTTTATAAATATATTAGGAATACTGTATCTGCTGTAATTTGTCCTGCATAAAATGAAGCTGAATACGTTTAGGACATTTTATACTTTCTCCAGTCGTCGATTATTTGGGCTCCCGAGTCTGTAATTGATAATAGCCATCACTGGAATTGTAATTTTTGGCGGTTTTGGTGGTCTGTAAACAATCTTGATGTCGTTGAGAAAAGTGACCCATTTTTGTTGTATGCAAAGATAAACTATAGAACATATGAGATATGTTATATATACTTTCAAAGTGGTAGAGCTTCAGGGATATCCCAACTAGGTGGAGGAGCGAGATGGAATACTCCTCCATCTCAAAGGAAGATCTTCTAGCGAGGCTATTGTCATGCCCGCACGCCTATGCCTATCTATTATTGTTGAATATTTGTATATATTCTTTGTATGTTTCGGGAATTGTTTGCGACCTCAATTATAGTACAGCGCCATCTATTGGCTTGTAAGTGTTTCACTACAGAACCATGCTGGAATCATTATTAATTAAATTAATTAATTAATTAATTTCGGAAGCTTATTTTCTCCGTTATTTATTATGGCCTGGGTGTCTGGGATCAGCCCCAAAATGGTCCGTTGTATATTACCCATAGCACAAGCGTGACTTGCTTAATTTGGGGATATACAGTGTGTGTGTTTGTCTGCCGATTTATTATTATATTATTATTATCTTGATTATACTAGGCAGGCTAGATCGGAGTGATACCACGCCCGAGGGTTCCGAGGGCCCACTGCTCTGTCTATTGTCCCATATCTTATCTCATCCCCTTCATCCCATCCTAAAGGCTTGCGTCGCGTTAGCTTCACCCCTGGTGTTGCAGACGCCTATAAGCCACGGTAATCACTTCGCATTTGATAGGTCGTCAGCTACTACCTCGTCAACATCACCGAACACTATCATCTTAATCGTAAGCGTTGCGTCACATTTCATCGGCCAATTTATTGCTGTATAATTTAGCACAATTAAAGTTACCATGGCAAATACATGAACGTGATGCTACGTAAATACAGATAGATGATATCGCTGTTAGAGCTGCCGATAAGATTGGGCATTTGTTAAATCATCAAAAATGCTCAATCTCATAAACGTGTAAATATTATATTTAATGTTGATTAGAATACTGGTGTGCACATAAACGATAGTATTTCTGTATATATAGTCTAAGTTAAATTAGGAACAATGAAGAAATTAATATATACTGCAAGTGTACAAAACTCATCGTCTTATTTTATACTCCCCTCTTGGGCGATTGAGCCATGGGCTCTCGCCAGTGGTGCGTCACCCTATCCAAGGGGGTAACTATCATCGACACACCACTCAATTATTACAATCCCCACAGTAGGTTTGCCTTATTTCGGTATTCTGTTAATTCCAATGGCGTGCCGCAGCAAACCACTCAGTAAATTTTTATAAGCGATAACCCGCGAACTAAATGTTTGAAAATTTGGTATTTTTTCGATATTAATTTCGGCTAACGCCATATGTGCTAGTGGTAATATCGACTTTTTCTACAGTTGTGAAGATATTGAGATGAGATTGTGGATTCAGTAGAATACGAATTTCTGAATCTTCCCGACGAGTCGGTCTCGGCATGAATTTGGACAAGTCGAAAGTCATGTTCAATGAACACGTCATGCTGAGACCGGTAAACGTCGATGGCGTCCCTCTGGAAGCTGTGCAGGAATATGTCTTGGACAAAAAATACAGGTCGGCAGGCACAACTTCGAGGGGGAAGCCAATAGAAGGATTCAGTTGGGCTGGGCAGCATTCGGTAAGTTTCGTCAAGTCTTCTCGTCGACCATTCCGCAATGCTTAAAGACAAAAGTCTTCGAGCAGTGCGTCCTCCCCGCCCTGACCTACGGGGTCGAGACATGAACACTGACGGCAGGATTGGTCCACAAGTTCCAACTCGCTCAACGGGCTATGGAGCGAGCTATGTTGGGTGTTTCTCTTATGGATAAAATTAGAAATGAGGATATCCGTAAGAGAATCAAGGTAAACGACATAGCTCGCAAAATTAGCAAGTTGAAGTGGCAGTGGGCCGGTCACGTCTGCCGCAGGACCGATGGCAGATGGAGCAAACGAATTCTGGAGTGGAGACCGCGTCTCGGTAAACGCAGTGTCGGACGCCCTCCAGCCCGATGGACCGACGACCCAGGCAAGGTCACCGGTAGGCGCTAGCTGAGGAAATAGCAGGACAGGGATGAGTGGCGCCGTCTAGCGGAGGCCTACGTCCAGCAGTGGATTGCAAATGGCTGACGACGAATTTTTGACAATATCTCAATGGAATCGTACGTGGAATTTCTTATTAAATATAATAGTCGCTCTGCTCAAGTCCCTACTTCCGCCACGTAAATGAGCCTAATGTGAAAAATCGGTATTCTTTAGCCGGCTTCACTTTGATAGTCCGAGACTCTGTCTTTATATTGTTACATGCCGTCAAAGATAAGCGCACAGCTGCCTATTGTAAGCGCAGTCTATTGTCTTCCGGGGGATTAAGAAATTCTTTGTGTTTTGAATTTGCAATTAAGAAAAACATGCTATTGTCTTTTTACTTATTTTATAACCATCATTAGCGTCGAACTAATCCTTATTGTTATTGTTTTCGACTTTGTGGATGTTCGCAGGTGTGCAAATTAACATTTCTGAGAAACTCAGTGCACGCGGCCAATTTCTTTGTACTGTGTAGTTAGTATAAGACGATGCGCGAATGGAGGGGCGGGCAGTCAAGCGACGACTACGAGACGAGTAAGACGTATGTAGTACTCTCGATTAGCGATATAGACGACGGACTTTACGCGTGTCGAATTGTATTGAATCGTGCAGTGTGAACCGATTACATCCAGTTTATTTGTATTGGTTTTATACGTGTTTGTACAGTTCTAATAAATTCTATAGTAGTTCCAACGGCATTTTTAATTCGAGTCCTGTAGCTCGTAACAATATTAATGGTGGTCTAAGCATGTGTTTGTCTCCCGATTATTAGGTATTATGATTTATTTCAGCAGAATAGTTATAAAAAAAAACGACAGAATTTTTTAACCCATTTTATTAAGATTGTTAACATATATTTTTGTCTTATATTATTAATAATATATATTATAATATCGATGACGTTACAATAATTATTTTACAACTTAACAGTAATGCGTTATAACATAATCACATTGGCATTTTTTGTTATTATTGCAAATTATATTATGAATAAAGCCATACTTAGTTTTTATATTCCTGTTTAATTTATTTACAAAAACTTAGAATCAATTAATCAGTTCTATGATATCAAGAAAACTATATACGCCTCATTGCTTCAATAATGTATATTATTATCTTGAAAATGGAAATTTTAGATTTTTTTTAACTTACAAAAACTAATTGTAGCAAAACAAATTACTATTTTTACTGTCAAGGCTAGTTTACACTGATCCAGTTATTGACTTGCCAAGCGGACTGAATTCAAAACATTCAATCGGAAATATTGAAGTCAGCACTGACTAAATAGCTATGTACTGATTTCAAATCAATTAACACGATGCCAGCATTAAGTCAGCACTGGCTTCCTTCGAATTTGAAATTACTAGCTAGATCAATAGTTAGATAGATAGATAGAAAATACTTTATTGTTCACCACATACACATAAAGTAAATCATTTACAGTCATTTCGTGTCAAGGCAGGAACAGAGGGCGGCCTAATCGCTTTAGAGCGATATCTTTCAGACAACCCGGACTGTGAATTATGTCAAAGGAATCGAGAGTCTATGACGGTGGTGTGCAAATCAAATATATGTAATTAAAAGGATATACATACATATTACATAATACATATAATTAAGATAATTAAAAATTAACACATAATATCAATATTATATATTGTTGCGGATAAAGAGCACCCCACTGACCCGCCCGCCGGAGCACACCTTCTCTCCGCGCCCCGCATACCGCCGATGCCCATAGCTCGCACAATTAGCAGCTAGGCGTCGGACGAAACATGGGATATAGAAGCGGCCTTGGAGGCCGGAAAGAATCTCGCTCGCTCTCACTTTTCGTTCGCTTCACATTGCTCACGTAGAATAGCACCAATACGTACTCTCTGTATTTATTTGTTCTACGTATAGTTTAATTGTAAATAACGCCAATAATAATAACCATACAGTCCAGTTCACATCGAGTTTTATTTTAAAAGAAGCAACTGCTACCAATATATATATATATATATATATAATAGATACAATATTAATACATATATAATATGATAATACATAAGAGATACCACGTTATTAAGCAAAAAAAATCGGAGTATATAATTTTAATTATGAATTAAAAATAAAAATGATTTGTCGAGCTTATCGCATAGTTCAATCAAAGAGGCGGTATTAACAGATCATATATTATGCAAATAATTTGGATTGAAAGAATCTGGCCGATGAATCGTATGGTATTAATGTAACGTAACATTATCTATAATATTATAAAATTCTAAATATGCAGTGTCTGTAAGCTATTAAAAAAAAAAACAGCTGGAATAGACTATAAACGATGGACAATACGATACAATTTTTTTAGATTTCTTGTCTGTTTGTTCGGGATTCACGTAAAAACTACTGGGCCGGTCTCAATGCGGTTTTCGCTGATCGACAGCTAATTCTTAGGCTTAAACTCTGCGGCACTTTTTGTCCTGGGTATCCCGCGGGAATTTTTCTAGGAGTGATTTAAAATGGCCAGATTTAAAAAAATCGAATTCCAATATGATTCTTTTACTGATCAATAGCAAATTTTATGTAATAAAATGTGTGATATTTTTTATCCCGGGAATCCCGCGGATAATTTTACGGGAGCGGTTTATAGTTCAAGTGTGTAATAAATAAGCTTATTCCGATTTCACTAAAACGGTAGCTTACATTCTTTTTCAAATGCTGCGGTATTTTGTGTCCCGGGAATTCCGAGGCAATTTCAATTCAAGCGTAGACGAAGTCGCGGGAATATCCTAGTTTACAAAAAAAACAGGTGTTAATATATCATCTTACTTTAAAAACATAATTATAGAAATAATGTGAATAGTTAATAGGTAAAGCATATTACATGTTGACGAGTATTTAAAGGATAAAACCCTAAATTGTATTTAACAAAAAGTAATTATAATATTAATAATATTAATTATTATTAACATAATTAGATGTAATAGGATTGGACATAATTTAATTTATACAACATGTTATGCAAAATTAATTCTATGAAAACGCGGCTACATATTGTTGTAAGCCGATAGTAATCCTTTGCAGGTGTCTTATTACCCCTTTGAATTTGAGTGATATATTGTTCGCGCTAATCTCTTTGTTCAAGCCGCCGTTAGAGATCATAAAACCTTTTTTCATCTGTTGATAATTCATGCAAAATCTGCAAAAAAAAATGAATGAGGGTCGGTCAGTCGGGAAATGAGCCAGTCGTGTTCTGACTGCGAATGAGGCGTTACCTAGTGCACTTTCGGAGCGAGTATCTCATAACGACGGCTTTGCGCGATTTATGTGATAACGATTTTCTGCCCTACAGTTTGGTTTCGTTATATTCGGCTATACTTGTAAAAACTGTGAATTACGTGTCTGTACTTCTAATAAACTTTGTGATAATTCCAACGGCATTTTCCTATTCACATCCTACAAATTCGTAACAATATTAGAACTTTCTAGAAAACATTGCACTTTAAACTTGACCGAAACTAAATCATGTGAAATTTCATGCCAACACGACAAGAACATGTGTTCAATCTAATAAGATGCCATCCTTTTGTATACCATGTTTAAGCAAACTTTTACCCTTTAGGATAACATCTGCAAAAATGTCCATGTAACAAAGAAACAAATAAATTACCTACTTTGACTTTGACAAATAAATGAATTGAATTTAAAGGAAGACGGAGTCTCGAACTCAAGTGAGGTCGGCTAAAGGATGCCGACTCCAATGCAGTGCGTTACGAGTACGCATTATACGCACTACACAAGTTTGTAAAAAAATGCTTCACTTCGTTTGACATTTATGTTGACGTAGGCTCCATCTTTCTGCATAATGGTCTAAGTATAGAGTCATCAATATTTTCAAGAAAACTTTACGAAAGATGGGCAAAGCCACAGCAACATCCTAGTTGTTAACAATAATTCATGTTACTTTCAAAATACAACATAACTATCGCTAACCATTTGTTGATACACGATCACTATCGGATTATAACCGATATATCATTTAAATGAAAGCTTTCATATGACTGCGGTAATTACACGTTGAATATAAGACCAGCAATAGATTAATTAAAATTTGGATATGATTATTACGATCATATTATGGAATGACATATTGATGTAATTATATGGATATAATTCCGGCACAGCAATATGCTGAGTGCAAACCTTGTTTGCTGAAAATGCGGCGTACAAATTCTCAAAATATGCTGTGTATAATAATGTATTAGGAATGTAATTACGTCGCTATTTCTTCGAATTTATCTTTCTTTAAAAAAAAATGTATATTAATAAATGCTCACTTTTACTAGAATTTTTGGCGGAAATTAAAACAGTAAGGAGCCATTTACATGGAGAGAGTTTCTTGCCTCCAAGATACGATTGAAAATCGTGTATTAAAATTTTCTTTAAAATCTACTTAGAAATTAGGTTGCCTGGAAGAGATCGCTATAAGCGATAAGGCCGCCTATTGTTCTAATGCAAATGTAGCCATATCAGTTGTCTAGATTTAAGTTTATGGTGAACAATAAAGAGTTTTCATTCATTCATTCATTCATTCATTGTCGAAAGCAAGAAAAATATATTATCATGTAAACTAAACCTACGATATCGTACGTGGAAGGGCGATAATCACCTGGTTATTGAATACTGACGTCTCTGTGTAAACAAAATACCATGCTTATGTCTCTTATTCAAATCGGCTCAAAACTTCAAAAAATGTCATACGAGTTCTAGTTTAGAGAAGTCGAGAGAACGTAGGCAAATATCTCAATGCTATTTGTGTTGTAGTGGAAACAAAACTCTTGGTGATAATTACCATACGATTATGTTAAGACATACTCGTAGGCAAGTTTTTGTTTTTTGGTTGAATGTAAACACGTCAATGGGATTATTGTCTAAAGAGTATCTCGCCTACGAAAATAGTATACGATTTTCGCCCCAAAACATGCGATAAATTCTCTCAATGTAAATGGCCCTTTAGAGGGAGTTGTCGTGAAATTTTCTTTTCGAAAACTATATGATTTTTTTAAAATGAACAAGTACATGTAAGATTTTGATTGTTTTGATGCAAAAATCGTGTTGTTATGTTGAGAGTCTCAACTGTTTAACGAATTATTTCTTTTTGGAGTTACCGAGAGAACGCCTTTGTTTAGTATCAGTTGAATACCTACCATTTGGCTCATATATATATATATATATATATATATATATATATATATATATATATATATATATATATATATATATATATATATATATATATATATATATATATATATATAGTTGACGGATTCAGATTTTGACTGGTTTAAAGGTTATTTTAAAAGTTGAATATATATATTTATAAATACAGAAGAACATATTGTAAATCATTGAAAATACAAATTACAACACTTGTTTTTTTTATCATCTACAAAATTCTTTAAACGAAACGTAGATTTTGAACTTTTTATCATCTACCAAAATTCCGAAGCGACCTAGATTTTGAATGAGCGTTATGACGTAATTTCTTGGACAAGTCAAATTTTTTATTTAAATACAATATTTTGTAAGTATAATGGTAGCAAGGTATTTTAATGCTCACTCTTTTATATGAAAAATTATCATAACACCATAACATGTAAAATTAGTACCATGTGTCAATCTATGGGTAAATATTTCACATATATTGTATAATATATAATATATTGTAAAGAGAAACAAACGGATAAAAATAAGTAACAAATATTTCAATCAATGCACATTTAAATGTTTATTATACATGATTAATATATATGGCACATTTCTTAAACTAGTATTTCATATACTTATATATATAAAATATGTCACTATGTATATACAACCTTAATAAGTATTTAAAGAAGAACATTGCAGTCACTAATCGTCTTTCATCTTTCCTTAATTATTTACAATACAATACTTAGTTCTTTATGTAAATATTAACGTACATATTATACGGTAGAATTGTTAAATTTTGCATAAATGTCATAATAATAACAGTAATCGCAGTTATATATTCTAAATACATTTGCTAAAGAAATTTAAAATTGTTATTTTAATATACAAATCATTGTGTACCATAAATTGGCAAGTCTGCTTGTTTGTTCAACATTGTTCAATGCGCCTTATTAGTCGCAACCAGATTTTTTCAAAACTAGTGCTAGATCATCTATTTTAGAATGCAATTAACCGATTAGCGGTCATTTTTGTTGGCAACAAAGCACTTGAAATGGAAATATTTTTTAAAATCTAAAATATTTTTAAAGAAAACACGATTGCGACAAATCACGCGCGTGATTGGACATTGAGCATCACCCAAATAAGATTTGTAAAGAAGTATTTCCTAAAACAATTTTTGGCTTGCTTATCGTCATTCTAGTCTTAGATTTTTCGATTTTGAGAGGAGATATGGTCTTAGAATCGAGCACGCTTACTTATAAGGTACTGTAACGACTAGCCTCTTTAGTTGTTATGATATATTAAGAGAAGACAGAATTGTATCGGACCGCGAGTAGAACACATCTATGTAAAAGTGTCTCTTCACTGCTAATATAAACTTATGATCTGAACCAGTTCTCTTATTGAAGATCCCGGTCAGCTCAGAAACCACTGACCGTTACAGTACCTATTCACACGGGACTTGAAGACAGCCAGGTTGTAGCTTTCAGGAAAGTCTGTGCGCATAAGGAAGGTGGACTCAAAGCGCCTCGTATAGGTGGTATGTCCACCATATAGCGATGCATGCCAGTGCGTCTGCATCTCCAAAATGTATCCGATAGAAAATCGACAAGCTGGCAACCCTGCGTCGATGTTCGAGACTTTGTATTTTGTCGTTGAATGGCTGGTCGTTGCCTACCAACTTCCTGGCTCTCCGCTCAATCGATTCTAGTGCCTCGAGTTGGTATTTAGCTGAGCCATCCCAAAGATGAAAGCAGTACTCCATACATGCTCGTATTTGTGCTTTATACAGCGTCAGGAGCAGCGTCTTAATTATCTTAATCTTAATTATGTGCGACTTGATGTTCATACATATGCCAAGTATAGCGACGTGCATATGCACTTCACTCGTCATGGGAATAACATGATTCAGGTAAACACCTTGAGAAATCGGGGAGATTGACGCATGTCATGGGTCCGCTAATATACAATAAACTACCGAGTAGGATAACGGAGTCACCATCCGTCGGCTCATTTAAAACATGACTCAGAAAATGGTAGAGCACACCTTCTATAATCACGAGGAGTTTATATCCTACAATATGACTTAATTTTAAATTTATTTTATTTTGTGACATGTGTATTTAAATGATGTAGAAATTGACGTGTAACTTTGTTATGAATAAATGATTTCTGATTTCTTTCTGATTTCAAAATATTGATAATATAATCCATATATGGCAATATTATGAATAAAATTAAATAAACATCTTTTTATTGACTTTTCTTTGTGTGTTCTTCTTCTTTTGTATGTTGTAAATTAAAGAGTTATATCTATCATTTATTTAATTTATAATGATTTAATTTTAACTGCATATTTGGTTGTAGTTGAAAACTTATTTTGACTAGATTTTTATTCTTATCTATGTAGGCATACGAAGTAACGTGCAAAATAAAATGATGCATAAAAAACACTTTGATAATTATTTATTTTCAGTTACATTTATAAAGTAACGATAAAATACAAAGGCAGTGCAATTATTCATCATCGTTTAGAGTGTAATAATTATTTACAATTCTTTATTAAAGCATTTCATTGAGCGTTCTATGCAAACAAGTTTTATAGAAATTATTTTTAATAAAAATTAATTATTTTGCTAATTTTGGGAATCAAGAGTCTTGTAAATGTTCCACATGTTTTTTATGGCTTGAGAACAAAGTTAACAATAATGTAGTTCACAGTCAACTGAGATAATTTTTAACATTTTACGAAACCACGTAGTTACCTACAATTTTGTATGAATGTTGCAAGTTATGACGTCATATCTTTGGGAATCAAGATTTTTCAAATGTTTAACACATTTTTATTACTTGAGAACAGCCGACAAAGTTAACAACAAGGTAGTCGACAGTCAACTGAAATTCTTTTTATCATCTTACAAAACGCTGTAGTCACCCAGACTTTGTAAGAGTGTAGCAAGTTATGACGTCAGGTCTTAAACAAGTCAAATAGCGTATCAGGTATTTATTATTCAATTACTAATGAAAATTATTGTTATCACAACATTTCAAAAGTATGATGAAAACAAGATATTTTTATGCCCACTCCTTTAAATGAACAATGCTTTAGAATTTATTGTTATAACAATAAATACCCAATTGTTAACAATAAAATAAAATAAAATTATAAATATAAAAACGGTCCAACACAATGATAGTCGGAGGGAGAGGTAATTAAAGAAACATGGATCCGGCTGTCGTTAGAAATACCTTTCTGTTTATTAACAGAAAAAATAATCTCTTCGCGTAAGTTTGGCCATGTGCTGTTTTTTAAAATGTATCATCTTTTTTAATGTATATATGTCTAAATATGTGTGATCTTTGTTTAATGAATGAATAAATAAATAAACATGTGAATAATCTACCTAATAACAAACGTCATTGTATCAAAAGATGAATATCAAGACAAGTGACAGACAGATCTTAAATGAAAACTATATTTCCATCTATGTGTAACGACACACCTGCGAAACGTACCGCGCAGAAACTTCGGTGATTGAAGGCTCTAATCCGAATTCGGCGTAATTGCCGCTGATGTGATATAGGTTAATTAAAGAACACTACGAGCGTATTTAGACAAACTTTCCGCGCGGTGACTGACACACACACACACACGCACGCACGCATGCATGACCGCACGCACGCACGAAATATAAACCTATTTTTGTATTATTAACAAATTAAACTTGATGCTTATCTATTTATGTACATATTTTATAACTCTGCAAATCTTAAAATGATGACATTCATGATACAGATCTATTCTAGTATGGAAGTCATCAATGGCACTCAACTAAATCTTCATTGTGTTTTTTAATATATAATTAATTATGGTACGTTCCGCATCTGTGTCGTTACACTAAGGCTGATGTGCACAGACATTTTTTAATCGCCGGTTAAAATATAAAAATCAGTGTTTAAGCATATATTTTAGCGTTTATTTTATTCTAATCATCGGTTATATGTCTATGCACACCAGCCTAAGAAGAGATCGCAGGTGAAACTATGATTGAAACAATTCAAATAAGAATACCATGCTGGGATGTGTATATATTAAAATCAAAATAAAAGACCATATTAACACTTATAAACTGGCTGGATACGCAAGTTGTGCATTTATATTTTAAACAGAAATAGTTATATGTACTAAGAAAAAAAAAAACAAGAACAAATTTGCAAAATATAGTAATTTTTATGGTATACTTCGCACCGACTTCAAGATATTCTAGGAAATATTTATTTTTTGGTTTTTAGTTTGAATTCGGTTTTGTTTTGTTAAAAAAATCTACTTTTTAGTTGCACAAATACTTTCGTCGTTCGTCGCCAGTCATTTGCAGTCCACTGTCGGACGTAGGCCTCCCCAAGACGGCGCCAGTCATCCCTGTCCTCCGATTTCCTTAGCCATCGCCTACCGGCGACCTTGCGTTTGGACTCATTTGCTCCATCGGCCATCGGCCCTGCGGCAGACATGGCCGGCCCACTGCCGCTTCAACTTGCTAATTTTGCGAGCTATGTCGGTTACCTTGTTTCTCTTAGGGATATCCTCATTTCTAAGTTTATCCATAAGAGAAACACCCAACATAACTCGCTCCATAGCTCGTTGAGCGACTTGGAACTTGTGGACCAATCCTGCGTCAGTGTCCATGTCTCGGCCCCGTAGATGAGGAACACAAATACTTGAATATCCTTAAAAATCATGTATTAAGCGCCTGTAGAAATTGTACTACTGGCACGAGTATTCAAGTTTGCCTTTCGAAAAATGTAGGCGCTCTTCAAGAGCGGCTTCTCTCAATTTCCCTGGGATCCGATCCTGACTGATCCTGATGATGGTGGCATAACTTCAGGAGCATACTCTTAAATAATAAAAAAAACGTGTGCGACTCGGGACGCCTGACAGAAGTGATAACTTAAACTAATCTAAGTTGAACTATTTAATATTGAAATCGTTTAACTTGAGAAAAGCTTAGGTTATTACTGAAATTTTATGTATATAACTCGTGGGTTAGAGCGAGAGGAGGAGCCGGCCTACCGCTGCCGTAAGCGTGAAGGAAATGGAAGCCAGACAGACTGGCGCCGTAACGCGTTACGTAACGAAGCGGTTTACCCTTCCATAAGAAGTTGTCATTTAAAAAAAAAATTGAAAATCGGTCCACAATTGACGGAGAAATTGTAGTAACAAACGTAAAAAAGCGTAGTCAAATTGAGAACTTTTTTCCACACTAATAAAAGTGCCACTGGAATTCTTTCAACTTTTCAAATTATCCAACCTGATGCCAAGAGGCGACCGCGGCAGATCGCCGACTTCTAAAACTGTGTACTTGGAAGAATTTATAGTGGACTAGTTTCGACGTCCAACTTTTGCAAGCACGAAATTGCTTCGGAACTTAGCAGTTTTGTCGCTAAAAGTGTAAATCACCGTGCAACTTTTAGTCAAGTTCCACTACTGGAAGTGTAAACACTAGAAGTACTGAAGTGAAGTACCCAAGTATATACTCCAGCTACTTGGGCTGCTTATAGCAGCATTTAAATTATAATGTCAACAAAAGTAGAGAGGACATCTATAATATTATACATCTATAATTAAATTACGATGATGTAGAAAATTTTCTGAAAATAGCGATATAATGTAATATTATATAAGATAAAACACAGACACATCCTCGCAAACACACACACACACCGACACGTACACAAACTCTTTTAGAAATTTCGTTAAATGTATTTGATGTTATTGTGTTTACATTAAGGGAGAGGACATATATACCCCTACAACCCCCTATAATACAATGCCAACTAGTTTAGGGGCTAGTAGAATAAAAAAAATACTGTCTGATCAATATATAAGTTAAAGTACTTAAAATAAATTTAAAAAATGACAAAAATAGCATTTCTAAATATTAGCATGGCAGAAAATTTAAAGAACGAGAATCACCTAGTAAAAAATCTAAATCTATAAAGCACCAACTTTCTATATGACAAGCAATTCTTCCTCGCATTTTGGCGCTTTATTATTTTAAACATATTTTTTGACCGCAACAGTCGAAATTAAAAAGAAACATATAAAAGCTTTAAATTTTTAACAGATTTTAATTTGGAAAAATATCTTTTTTAATCAATAAAACGTCAAGAAGCGACGGATGAATAATGTGTGGCATTATCTAATCATGCATAGTTTAGGAAACCGGAGTTATTTTATTTACAGGACTATAATAAATAATAATCATTCAGGTTATATAATAGATGATTCGAGCTTTAAATTCCAGTAGCGTTCGCTGCAATACCCACGTCGCGCTATCCTACCCTTTTTCTTCTCCATTTCTCGCGGTCTTCGGCATCCCATATTTTGATTCCATTGGTACGCATGTCATCCTTCACAACGCCAACAGTTCTTGGAGCTTCCCTTCGACCGGGACCTGGCGAAGGCGGCATAGCTAGACATTTGTTACCCACATAATTAGCTGGTCTCCGTACTACGTGGCCGTACCAGAATGTGAAGTGAATCAAAACATGCAGCGCAACATATTCATCTATGTAACTCGCAGTTCTTGCTTCTAGCGCTCAAGTACAGGCCAAGCTTCACTGTCATACAAACGGATAGTATATACAAAATTTTCTACTGTAGGAGTAAGCTTTCACATTTAAGGTCACTTTCTGATTTGAGTAATTTGTCGGTGCAGCAGCGGTGCGGAATCGCATCGGATTCGCTCGATATCGGTACGGGAGCGGAATCAACCAAGCGAGCAAAACGATTCCACATCACTGCTGCCCCGTCAAATCAGACAATGATCTAAGAGCGTCAGTAAATGTAACAAAAAAGAATACATTATTTAAATCTTGATAAGAATTTAAATATACCTAATTGTCTATATTTACATATAAATTGGCGATATGAAGCTTCTAATGGATTTAAAATAATATTTTTTACAAGTTTCCAATACACACTTACAGAAGTTTTACAATTTTGATATGCATTTTCGAAAATATTGTTACATTATTACATGTATTTTATATGTAATTAAAATTATTATATATACATAAATTATAGTTACCTATGAATCACAGTAAAGACTAGAATTTAATGTAAAACTATTTTTAGAAGAGACAAGGCCAGATAAAAAAACTAGTGATAAGGAGTAATCACATTTTATCGCACTTCGAATAACTAACGTTCTTAAATTAGTAAAAAATACATATTAAATAAATTACTTATTTACATATTAAGATGTTGCAAAATATTAGCCTAAATAGACTAAAAAGTTAAGTATAAATAACAATCGAAATGCACCAGTTTTCATAAAAAAATAATATTATAGTCTTTTAGTTAACTCAGAGCAAAGTAATCTTAATAAAGATTTTAAATTTTATAACACCCAATTAGCAAATGTCACATTATAATGCTTGTTTCAATGTGTTCTATGGCCAGTAACGTATATTATATTACTCCAGGCATTTCTTAATTTGTTAGAATGGTACAGTAATAGATAATTATTTCTCAGAGTTTAGATGAATAAAATAAATACGTTCTCTGGCACAAAATTGAATATGGCAACGTCAGTTATCATCGACTGTAAAGTCCGTATTGATATTGGCTACAGAAGTAACCCATGGACAATCAAGGGCTTAATAGTTTATCAAAGTTGATCTCCATTATTTGTCCACATGACAGTTTGCGGGAATGTATGTATACTCCCTAAAAATCGTTAAAGCTCTAGGCTTCGCAATCGGCAGCGCACGCAAAAGTTCATGGTATTAACAAAAGTAATTTCTAAGCTCATTCGTAAAATCAAGGCTTCTGTACATATTTGGCAAACGAAATTTTGGATCTGACCTTTAGGTAGGTTAGGACTTAGTTTCGAAAATAAAAGTAGTAACGAATTTATACAATACAAATCGAAGTACTTACTTTGATTTTTGGGACTATTACACAATTAAAAAATGGACAAGTACGTGGCAGTCCGCGAACTATAAAGCATTACCTAAGAATATAGAAGAGTTGCTGCATAAAAAAGTCTAGTTGAGACAAAAGTTAAATTTCAAAATAAATCTTTCTTTGCTTTGGATGATCAGGAAAACGATATCTTTTGGATTATAGAAGTCCCTAATTCTAACAACGCACGATCCTATTGCGACTTGGAATCTGCTGCCAAATTAATGATAATGAATGTTGATTGCTAACATCGTGAAGCTAATGCGATTGTACTGTTTCGTTATTGTCGTGCATACGGGCCTAATGTTAGCTACTTGCCATTCTAATTAGGCTAACTATCAAACGCTTTAGCGGAATGGTAATCGGTGTAGCACAGGGCACGACTCTGGGCCTGCCAAGTTTGCGTTATGCTGCCGTTTAATATAATAACTGTAATATCTCACAGCCTTATTGCTGGTAATGACGAAGTTTAGACAGAATTTATCTTGAGTCAAGGCGTACATTTCTATGTACAAGATATTATTAGAAGCGATTTAGAAAGAACAATATTTTGTTAAATGATGACAACTAAAAGTATAATAAAGCACGAAAAGGCAATTTGGTTTGAAATATTTTAAATTGAAATAGCTCTTAATTTATATTATCTAATAATAATATAATTAGATCTTATTTAATTCGCTACATACTATCTAGCCTTGCCTTAAGGTTAAACGCCAGTATCGATTTTCATACAAAATCGCGTCAACATAGGTACCAAAAGTTAGATACAATAATTTTTTCAGTTAAATATCTTGTATAACTTGAATATTCAATATTACTAGTGTGGATGTACATTAAGTGAAGAATGCAGGATTTTTGTCAATAAATAAAAATGTTTAAATATATAAGTTACCGCGGTTTAGCATGAACGTTGGCACTGACTAATGGCCTTAATTTAATAATAAGTACAGCCCAAAACTAAACAGTCACTTCTTCTGTAAATCTTGTTTTATCGTCCAAATTGATTACGATAGCATGAGTCCTCGCATGTCCTGATCGCACACCCCTAACAGTTTCACTACTACTTGGGCTCGATTTAGTTTCTTTGTCTTTACCATTAAAACTATTTCTACTCGCAACTTCTGGAGGTCTAATATCACCACAATTTGCTTCACCTGAAATTTTAAATACGCCATTGTGTTTCTCTTCTTTCTCTTCAATTAGTTCACGCTTTTTCGGAGAATCTGTAGTGATGTCGGTTTGACTCTGTTCAGCGTTACTCGTTTCGACACTTTTGGTCGGGCTGAATGTTTTATGCCTGTACGCCGGTGGTGCTTCAAAAGGTAGATCACGACCACTACTGCTGGATTCTTCTGCTGGTGTTACTGTACACATAAGACGATCTGCTACAGCACTGAAGACTGTGTTAAGCTTCAAGGGTGCTGAATGATCTGATGACACTGGTTTGCGTTCAAGAATAGCAGCCGCGTCTTGCATTAACGTGATCTTTCTATTAATATTGGTGTATGTTGTACATCGTTCACGTAGCTTCTCGAGTTGGTTGCAGATTTTTTTGAACTCCTCCTGTTCAACAAATACGATCTATTAGTATTTTTTATTAAAACTAACACAAATAAAGTTGTTGAATTTATTTTGAATCAAATAAAATGATAAAAGATCTTTGTAATATCTATTTACTTTCAGTTTTACATAAGTTATTGTTGAAGTAATGTAAACAGAAACTGACACAACAAAAAGTAAAAGTTGGGCGATAAATAGAAATTTTACATACTTTGGTAATATATTCGAAGGCAAAGAAGTAAGTTAAATAAAAGCTGTGGATGAAAACATCGTTACAATAAGGTTCGGCTGATAGAAAGCCTCTTAAAACTTTTGGGTTGTTTCAAGTTCGTACTTGTTCCCCAACTTACAGAAAACTATTTTATTTTGTATGGACAATATCGAAATATTCTAGAGGGTTTATGATAAGATTAAATTTATACTTTAAAACATAATTTAAATTTGCCCTTGTCAGTTAATACAGAATGATTGGTTGATTTATTTATTAATTTCAACGAAAGTCCAATATTAACATATTAAGTGTTTTCATATTACGAGTACGAGTACCTATTTATGTAGAAATAAGTAAATTAGATGCAGTGACAAATACTAAAAGAAGTAATAAATCTCAAGTTAACATTCTAAGATTTAAATTCATAATGTTTTTCACTACAATTCATATCTGTGCAGGAACGGAGAAAGAATACTGATTTCTGCGGCCGGGCGATCTGTTGGACCTATTATAATAGGTGACTAAACAACCCATAGCCAGGGCGTATGGCATTTGTCCGTCTGAGTGCTGGTCTAGAGTATGCCTCTATAACAATCTTGAGTTGTGTTCTGACATTAGTAGCCGCCACTGGTGATGCAAATGTCCATGGACGACGGTAAAAACTTCCCATCAGATAGGCCGTCATTCATTTTTTAATACATAGAATAGAATGTCATTTATTGGATAAACTGTCACATATATATAATTTAAAGATAGAGAAGATGTTGTACGTTCGAAAAATGCCATTACATTTTTCTGTTATTCATTACAAAAACATGTTTACTGCTACTAGGTTTTCTACTTAACATATTACTTTATATTTATATACCATTTTATATAATATTATACATAAAAATATAGTACTACAAATAATGGTACTTAACGAGTTAAGTCCACAAGGGCAGTAAAGGCAAATTCAAGGCATAACTTTGTTTCCTTAACTGCGCACATATTTGTACTACTCCCTGTAACTTGAGATGCGACTAGAAGATTTAACTGTACTTTGTCGACGACATAAAGGGGACCTAAACACTCCTATGGGTAAAATTACAGCTCAACTTGTAAATATGTAACTTTGTCACTTGTATTTGTGAGATAAAACTAAATTAAGTGTATAAAGTTGTAGTATCATACTTTAATTTGAGTTTTTCTTTGTAAAAGACTTAATGTACTAGCTAAAGCTTAGTTTACTGTATCCCAAGGGTCCTATAAATATGTAAATAATGGATATAAAGTATTTAGTTCAGACTGGTGACAAGCTTTTTGCAAGTCATATAAATATTCTATTATCGAATATATAAAGCTGAAGAGGTTGTTTGTTTGAACGCGCTAATCTCAGGAACTACTGGTCTGATTTGAAAAATTATTTCAGTGTTAGATAGTCCTTTTATCGAGGAAGGCTGTAGGTTAAATATCATTACGCTAAGACCAAAAGGAGCGGAGCACCAATGAAGAATGTTTCAAAATCGGAGGGTTTTGAAAACAAATTCCACGCGGACGACGTCGCGGGCACAGCTAGTTAAAGTATATGTTTAAATATACTATTGTAGCAGCGAGAGCTATGACGATATACAATAAACTCACCTCCAGCTCTCTCTCAGTCATATTATCACAAAATCTCGTACTGCGATTTGTCGTCATGGTATACGTAGACTCGGCTGGTCTTGACCTGAATTTTCCAGTCTTCTCTCTATCGTCCTTGCCGTGCCCTTTATACACCATGTAAGCCTGATAAACAAATACATTATATTATTGGAAATAAAAGAACATAAAACAGAAAATTAAAAGAGCAAAAACAGCAATAAAAAAAAGAAAAGAAATATAAGAAAAAAGAGAAATGAAAAAATAAAAACTAATATGTACAAACCCAAAAATAGTACACAGCCCGGATTATCAAGTTAGTCCGGAGAGAGGACAATTAAAAAAAAAACCCGGTTTGGTCAAATCATAATATTCTCTAATGTCTAAAAAAAAATACATTATATTATATTATTGCTTCGATATGTGGTCAAGGACATCTGTTTGACTTTCAAAAAAGTACTAATGCATAAATAGTTCTTGATTTTGTTGCTTGGTTTAAAGCCTGATTTACATGAGTTAGTTAGTTAGTAGTCAGACTACGTTCCACTGGAGCATATTTTTTGAAAAGCAGAAGGGCCCACCTAATGGAAAGCGGTTACCATCGACTATGGACATTTGTAACATCGAAGGGCTACCGATGTACTGCCGCTCCCTAAACGGAGATTGAAACCTGGCCACTAATGCCGGAACACAACTCAAGGTTGTTATGGCGGCATACTCTAGACCAGAGGTGGTAGCCATCCAAATGGGCAAATACACTACCACCTGGCTGTGGGTTGTTTTGTCGCCTCTTAAGACAAGCTGCCCGGCCGCAGGAAATTATATTCTTTCTTTGTTCCTGCACGGATAAAAAGTTGAAAATTAATTAAACTTATTCATATTGAGTTAAAGTCAGTTTGTAGGCTTCTTTAAGGTTCTTAAAGAAGTAAGGAAGTCTTCTATTTTTTTAATCGATGACTTATTACTAACTGGATAATTACTGTATAAACTATAATAATGACTTAACACGCCAGTTTCTTAACTTAACTAACTAGTTAAGTAATGCAAATGTGAATCAGGCTTAAGTATAATTTACTTTTAGTTAAGTATTACATCAAATGTCAATATGTTCATGAGTAATAAAGTCATTTTCGTTAACTTCTTGTACTTAACTTTATGTGGTTTAATTGTATAATTTTTATATAGCAATATTTTTTAGGGCTGAAAACAATACCCTAATGACATGTCCGTCTGTTCATCTGTTCATTTAAATTTGTTTATTAAGTTATTAATTTTAATATGCATAAGTATATCGTTTATTTGTAGGCTATAATATATGCTAAGCTTTTGTTTTTAGGTTTTTATTTGTAATTTATTGATAGTGAATGGATATTGTTATTCCAATACTTTTTATAAAATGTTTAGACATTTTAATTATTATTAAACACAAAAATAATACAAAATAATCGAATATAACGCTAGTTATGATACTTCTGGAATCATAAGAAACATTGTGAAAAGTTTCAGGAAAATTAAAACCGACGATCGACGACTAATAAATAATACGTTAAAACATACAAAGAAATTTATATAGTCTATACCAGTCGTTCCCAAACTTATTTTGTATACTGCCCACTTTGAGAATAAATTATTTTTTAGCGCCCCCATTTTTTCACCTACTTAAAAACCACTATAACGTCAAATTAAATGAATTGATTATTGTGAGCTATATTAGCGGAGATTAAACATTCATTCTAAACGAGACTTTTACTATAGCCCGCAAGAGTTAACTTGAGACCTAAGCGCAGTAGGTAGTACACAACGGCGCTGAGGTCTCAAGTCTCTTACCGCCGCCCCCTTTAGGCCTGCAGCGCCCACAAGGGGGCGTTATCGCCTCTTTGGTAAAGGATGGTCTATACTATAGAAGTAATAACACAGTCCTATAGAGAGTGACCGAATTGAAGTCAATGAACTAGGCAAGCTATTCAGCTAACTATTGGAAGGAAGCAGGCCAGAACAGGCAAAGTGGGTAGTTCCCATTTCAGTAGTTTTGTGTCGTTGGATAGAAAAGATTTACACTTTTCATGAAAACTATAATGAGATTAAAAGCCTCTAAGAAGAGATCTTAAACCCAATTGACTCTTTAGGTGATAAATAGTGGGTAGTATTGTTGTTGGTACCAGGGCACATAACGAGCATTGCATGCATTCTAGAATAGAATGGATGCAATGCTCTAGAGGCAATCCATCATGACGAGATGGGAAATACCTACGTGTATGGCCTTATTCTATTAATAACTTTTATCTGGTGATTGAAAACTCGTCCCTTATAGACTTATAACTAGATAGGTGTTAAGAGTTATATAATATAATAATTATCTTGATTTTTGTACCTCATGTCATTATTATACTAAAGTAATATTTTTCTTTTCTTTTATTGTGCTACCCACAAACTACCCCCAAATTTTTATTTGTGTTATTCAATATTTAATTTGTTGCATAAATTTATTTATTACGTCACTGGACGGAACTAACATAAGATATAGGCTTGACCTATATTATACTTTGTGTGTTTGTATCCGAACAATCATATTTCATACTCCCAGAATGAAATCAATTGAAGCAAAGTTTAATACTTAAAATCAAACAATATTCTCAGCTTTGCAAATATGAATAAATGTAATTAAAGTCAAAATTATTCAATACAATGTAAATAAATTAACTTTCGAAGAGTTTAAAATTTCAATTTGATATTCTCAACAGTAAAGTAATAATAGAGTTGAGAGCGGCTTAGAACTTTGGCTCAATGATCAAGATTTAATCAATAAAGCGACTCTTTTTAGACTTGAATGGACTTCTCTTAAAGTTTGATCAGTTCCAGGTGATATTGAGTTTAAATTGCTTGTTTTATTGTGAAAAATTAAATAGTGAAGTCAACCGTGAGTTATTTTTGTTATATGAAAGAGATGGATAGACTAGTAGACGAGCCCACAGCATCTCTACTGGACATTGTTGCTTATAACTCTGTAGATTTCTTTTATGACTAAGGTTTACAATACGATGTAAAACTCAATTAATGTATAATGATTAATAATGATGTAATAGGTGAACACGGCTTGCAATTTGATTTCTTCACTGTTATTTAATGAAATCTATACTTATGATAAAATTGTAGAGGACAAATTTCTGTACATTGAAAAAAAATGCTAAAAACCGAGTGAGGGGGATGTAAGAAGTGAAATAGAACTAATTTAGATTTTTTTCAATTTTTTTGCTTCTCTGTTTGTCTGTCTGTTTGTACCGGCTAATCTCCTAAACGACTGGACCGATTTAAATGGAATTTTGTACGGTGGTAGCTTGTATCTCTGGTCAACATATAGGATATTTTAGATCCGAAAATTAAAGAGTTCCCGTGGGATAGTTAAAAACCGCACCACGCGGACGAAATCGCGGGCATCAGCTAGGTCTAATATCTAATCTAATAAAAAATAAAAAATGTGTAAGGTTGTTTTATCCGTGCAGGAACGGAGAAAGAATACAACTTCCTGCGGCCGAGTAGCCGGCCGGCCTGTTGTAAGAGGCGACAATACAACGCATAGCCAGGTGGTAGGGTATTTGCCCGTCTTGATGGCTACCACTCCTGGTCTAGAGTATGCCTCCATAGCAACCTTGAGTTATGTTCTGGTGTTAGTGGCCTATTTCCAGTCTTCCTTTAGAGAGCGGCAGCACATTGCCAGCCTTCCGGTGTTACAAATTTCCCTAGGCTATGGTAACCGCTTTCCATCAGGTGGGCCGGCTGCCCTGTGTGCTGAAATCATGCATTAAAAAAGCTGTCAGAAACCTCGGCTTAGAGCTTATTTAAAATCATAAAAGGACGCTAGAAAAACAGTTGAGTACCGTTGCGGTCAAGTTCTTTTTTAGTGCCGTCTTGGCAATTTACGAACAAATACATTGCCATTATGACAACGCGAACAAAGTTTCGATGGCACATGCTAGTAAAAAATATATGCCGTAAAGAAATTTCTCTTCGTACTTACACAAATACACATACACGGAATTTTTATATATTAAAATTAGAGATGCCACGAACATTTAGCTGATATTCGGTATTTGGCCGAATACCGAATTACAAATCGTGAAAAAAAAAGCGCACATATTGATCAAAATAGTATATATTTCCTATAAAAAAATTATAAATAAACTACGTTTTAACAGTGTTAAATGCGATTTTAATAAAAACAAAATATTTAATTAAAAAAGAATATACTTTATTGTACAACAACGTTAATGAAAGAATACATAAAACAGCTTAAAATTACGTACAAACGGCGGGCTCATCGCTCACAGCTATCTCTTCCAGACACCCTGGGGATGGAGAGAGAAATATGGCACAAAAGCTTGGGCAGGGTTTGCTGCACAATAGTTTTAAAAATGTTACATATTATATGTTAATATTATTATATAAATAGATTTATATAGACATAATTAAATACATAGAGCATAGTAATATTATATAATATAATGTCAGAATCAAATAAAAAGTAATTTAAAATCGTTAAAACATAGTTTTATTTAATACTTATATGTACCTTTCATTCGCGAGAACGTAAGAAAATACTTCACAATTTATTGCTTCAATACTAACGTGCTACGCGCGAATTGCACGTATTTTAGAGCTTGTCCAGAAGGAGCGAATTCGCCTCGATTCACTCGTGCGTATCACGCGCGACCGTTTTGCCCAGAAAGAGCGCGTACCTACGCGCGAGCATTTGGGAACGAATTTTCTTCCCAAGATCTACGTTTTATAATTCGGTTGGCATAATCAGGTGATTCCAAATCCCCTATCGCCGGTCGTTTTTCTATTTCGTCTATAAACAATTCCGTATCAAAATTTTAGCGCTCCGTTTCCCTGGATACGTGCACTGGCTCTGGAGTTCGCGCGTTAACTAGACACAACAAGGCGTCTCTAGTATTGCGACTTGCGATATAAACATAGAATCACGCGCGAGTCGAGAGTCTGGCGTAGTGCACGCGATTTACGCGCGTATTTTGAATTCGTGCGATGCTTGTGGGCGCGATGTATTGGTGCCTAGTATCTCACTAACGCGCGAATGATTTTGCGCGAAACGTTTCGCGGCGAATTCGCCCTTTCTGGATCAAGACTTATGCCGAACATTCGGTAGCCGAAATTCGGTATCAGCCAAACAACTACTTGTGGCATCTCTAATTAAAACCATCAACTAGTTAACAGGTGAATTGAACGCTTCCGAAGTCTTACCGTGCCTACCTTACTTCCGAAGATGAAGCACAACAACAAAGTTACAGTGAGTTGTGTGTGGCAGAAGAATATTATGTACAATAGGTCAGGATTCGCTGGCGATTGAAGAAACAACCTGCAAAAAAGGCTCGAGTTAAATTGGATTTCTAAAGTGCGCTTACAAGTTTTCCTCGTCTATTAAATTGTATCACAAGTTATTCAGTCAGGTAATAAAGGTAAATTTGTCAAGTATCCCAATTTCGTAACTACGACATTCCTTGACAGATATATTTTTATTTTGTAGCCATAGAATAATAATAATAATGATATATTATTGTATGGCTACAAAATAAACAGTATTAAGATTTCCTAATATTTTGAATAAATTGACAGTTTGCCAATCATTGGCACTTCTCCCCTATGATTTAATTTATTCAAAACATTAAGGAATCTTTTTTTTTTGTAGCTTTACAATGATATTGTATGGCTACAAAAGTATTGAGATTTCTTAATGTTGTCAAGAAATCAAAGGTGTGGCAATCATTGAGCGGGGTGCCAACAATAGTATAGTTTACCCTATTTTAAAATTTTTGACAATAACGGGTGATCGTAGTTAGTATACATTTTAGTTCCAAATATATAAGAGTTTCTATGATATATATATTATGTATATTTGTATGATATATTCGAAAGGGTTTCTAAGTAAAAACTAAAATCGCCCCCGCGCGTTTTCTTTTTTTCCTACGGGGATCGTTTTGTTATCAAATAAAAATAATTCACCCAAATTTTCAGCTTTTTATTTTAAGTGTTTTTCGAGTTTTTGTGAAAAACCTACTTTTTCGGTTTTTATTATTTTTCAATAGTATAATATTTGGCAACACTAAATTGTCACTTCCTTTCCGTTTGTGCATTTTATACAACAATACGTACTAAAACTAATCTTTACATCTAGTGTAATAAAACTGTCAACTTGTTGTTGATATTTTTACCAATATTTGGAAGCAAAAGGTATGAAACAATATTTTTGTTGTAATTCCCGGATGAAAAGCCGATTTTTTAAAAATAAAATGAACCTAAAATATTTCTTATCTCGAGTTTTTGAAATTTATCTATCACCAATTTTTTTCAGAATATGTGTTCTTTATTCTTTCTGCTCATGAATTTTTCCAATATTTTTGAAGTGGTGAAACAGTTTCAAAAAAATATTAACTGTTTTTTATTCATAACCTTGTATTCTATCGAACTGATAGTCTTTTGATTTTTAACTCAAAACACATACCTCTTTGAAACGACTTTAAAATAATAATTTTATTTACTTTTGTTCAAAAAATAATATATTATAAACTATTTAATTTTTCTACATGCTTAAGAATATTTTTTTGGATTTAATATATTAGATATAAATAACTGATTCTAAAATCAATTCCCAATTCTGTAAATACTGTTCACATCCGTCACACCACTCAACTCCCATCTATTCTTCCTCCTCCTCTTATCTCAGTAGTCGCAGATCGGATCGTGTTTGCAAGTGTGAATCAAGACGCACATCTATTGCTTCTAGACATTACCATCATCTCAGTACCAAGATCTACAAGAAATGCAACCAAATATTAATTTAAATCTATAACCCTTTACCTTTCGTTGTTGTAAAACCAAAACTATGACCTGGCTGTGTACACTTGATTATATACAAACGGAAAACATTTTAACTGTTAACCTATAATAGAAAAGGATTTATTTATGTTCCTTACTTTACATACACGCATTAATACTCAGTCACATTAAGGCATACGCACCACACACGCACACGCACACGCGCACGCACACACACAAACGACATACCTACACATGCGCTCACTTACACTCACACAAACACGTCGCGAGGTCATGGCCTAGAATCACACTTGATTTCAAAATCAAATGCGATTCTAGGTGATACCCAACTAACGGTGATCAAATCACCGTTAGTTGGGAACGTCTCCGAAACGCCTATGCGTTTCCCAAAATACAGGCCAGCGTTTTGGTCGCGTGAGACATCTATCAACCGTTTTGATAGCCCTCGATAAAGGCGGTGGGCTTCTGGATCCAATGGCCTTAGAGTTTCGACACCAAAAGCTACAAATATGTATCCGCTACCAACGGATGCATATTTGCGGCGTTTTAGGTCCTCTTGTCGGGCGGCAGCAGCACTAGCTACCACAGCCGTGGCGGGAAGATCGGACGATGCCAAAGTGTCAACGCACGCGGCATCCCGTAATTGTCGTCCCATCTTCCTTAGTACCAAAGACATCCCGTCCAGCCTCTTGCCATCGTCGCGACACAGTACATTCGGCTTTAGAATGGCTGTATTCCGGCGGTGAAGAGATGTGAAATATTTGTAATTTTGTTGTTGAGACTAGCCTTGGGATAAATGATTTTGAAATAATCTTTCATTTTGAAATCCTTGAGAATTTGACGTAAATTTTTATTTATTTCACATATTTGGGATACATACAACAATTGTCATTCTCACATATTAGCTAAGTTTCCACTTTACAACAACTATAAGAAAATTACTATATATTTGATACAATATTGGAAAATTAGATTAAAATAAAAGGAATTAAATAATGCAAAACCACACAAAAAAAACTATACAATATCTCTATTTATCTATATCATTCTAAGTCATAATTATCATGTGATATAAAAAATCGTGATACATGTTAAATATAAAAGTCATTATATTGAAAAAACAAAATATACGAGTATATATGAAATAAATAGAACGTCATAATTTTTTCTTATTTTTAATTTGTGTCTTGAACTTAAATAAATTGCCTGTAAAAGGATCGAAATTATACAATAGAGCTGGCAAGCACGGTATAAAAATGTGTGAAGCGTAGGAAGTCTTCTACGAAACAACCTTTTTGGAAACATTGCGTATATTCTAATAAATTACAATTTTATAATAAAATCTTGGTTGCGCGTAAAGGTTCGTTTTTCGTTCTTTTAATAGATTTCGAATATTTGTGGTTGGCCGTAGACTACGAGGTTTTCATAAGTTTGTTTCCAAATACATCCGACATTACGCTTAGGAATATACGTAACAAAGAAAAACTTTGTATGTACCCTGCAAAAACAACTTTACTGTATAAGAGTATAAGTATGCATAGCCCCAAAAACATAATAAAATCCTAAAAGAGCTGAAAGCTTTGAAAACTAAATTATTTAAATCACAATTAAAAAAAGTACTAATAAAAGAAGCTAGTACAATATAACTGAGTTCCTTAATGATAAGTTAGAATATTAAGTGTTTAAATATATTTATAATATTTGTACCATATAAATATCATTAGAAACATATCTAAATTTAAATTGTGTGTCATTTAGTATTTGCTAAATTTAAGGATATACATAATTATAAGATTAAAATATAAGGATATAAATTAAAACCAAATAAGTATATACCTTTATAATATAAATTAAAAAAAAAATGTTCTCCCAACCGGCAAAAAACATGTGCTCTGTATAAAATAACAAGACCTATTGTATAACCATGTTTTATGCAATAAATGATTTGATTTAAACAAATGTTTGTATTGCGCGTACACACCAGCGCGAGCGTAATGATTTCATCCCGGCTGGACCAGTATGTACGTAACTCTTCAGGCTAATCGTGCGCCGACAATGTGTTTTTAGTATAAGTGGTTTTTATAAATGCTAATCAAAAAAGCGAGTCATCTCATGAGCTTAAACGAGGACATACATATATGTCGCAGTTTGCTGCATATATTAAATATTGAATATATAATTTGTAAAATGCAAGGAGAGATTTGGATAAGAAAGTACCAAATATACCAAACATTAACTATTTGGGCAGGGTTTCCCCTTTATTGTTCAGCCTTTGATGTGAATATTCACACAGCACAGTAAGCAATGAACACCGTCTACATGCCACTACGCCTTTTATACGAAAATGCTATCGTACAAAACAATAACATTGCATCATTGCTAAAAATAGCAATTACATCATAGTGTTGCCAGGATCATAAAAACAATTATAATAATTAGTTACTGATGCACTAAATAATCTTGATGATAATTTAGTGGGCTTATAAAATTAACTAACCGGCAGAAAATAGTAATTTAATTATAAATCGAATCATCTGATAAATAGACTAAAAATATTATCTATGACGATTGTCTATGTCATATTAATATACACTATGGTTCTCATGACTACTGTGGTTGACATTTTGTAAAAAATTGTAAAAATTCCCCAAAGGTTATCTAACCTGTTAATTATCACGCCTAGAATATCATTTCAGTTGATATATAAAATGTCAGTAGATTTTGACAGTAATTTGACTTACGAAATGTCAGTTGATTTTGAAGGATGAAGGGGGAAAGAAGGTCGCTTTCATCTGAAGTCGAGAGGGAAACAAGTACCGTTTTGTATTTTGGATTTATTTAAAACTAGCTAATGCCCGCGACTTCGTCAACTTGGTGCGGTTTGTTAACTATCCCACGGGAACTCTTTAAAATTTCGGGATCAAAAGTATCCTATATGTTGACCAGGGATATAAGCTACCACCATACAAAATTTCATTTAAATCGGTCCAGTCGTTTCGGAGATTAGCCGGTACAAACAGACAGAGAAACAAAAAATTTGAAAAACATCTAAATTTAATTTCTATTTCACTTCTTACATGCCCCTGACTCGGTTTTTAGCAATTTTTTTTCATTGTACTGAAATTCGACCTCTACAGTTTTATTATATGTATATATATAGATAACGTTTATATAATTAGTGATCTGTAAAGCTAATAGTATGCGAGGTACAAACAGTTGATTTATTGACATGGAAAACGAACCTGGATGCTAGCCGTTATATATATAAATATCAAAAAAAGGAAATAGGATATTATTTATTTATGTGGAAGAATTAAATATTTCCCACGGGATACGGAGCTGAAGTTAGAAGCGAAATTCTGGCGAAAGCATTTATATTTTAAAATCTTACACTTAAATTAATCTGTGGCAAGTAGCCTGGGTTTCTTTAACAATTTCTCCGGAAAGGCAGATTTATAGATATGAAAATGACCCAAGAGTAAAAAGAAAACGCCTTATGAAAAGTACAAAGTCGTATAAATTTTTCCACGTTATATTTCAAGTGCCTTAGACTTGGTTGGTTAGTAAATCATACTCTGTGGGAGTTGCGGGAAGTTTTGATTCATTGCACTATTAAGTTTAGTGCTTGGCATTTTGATAAAGGGTGTTTTGAGGACTTGGAAAGCTAGTGGGTTGTCTGGGATTCCAGAAAACAATGTTAAATGTCTTGTCCAACATGAAAAACTTCAACGAACAAGTGGAAAAACGAATCGCAACAAAATTTTAACTTGGAGTTTTACGGGCAGATTGTTAATGTACTTGTCCAATTTGAAAACCTGCTCGTAAAACTTCAACTTAAAATTTTGTTGCGATTCGTTCTTTCACTTGTCCTTTAAAGTTTCACTTCTAATATGTGTCCCAGCACATATTTCGATTTTTATATATGTAGAAGTAAAAACAAATTCAAAAGTTTTTATTCAAAATAAGTTACAGTGGAGAACACTTTTTGAAAATCATACATATAAGTTAAACTTTAATTTGACTTCTTAGTCTATGGACACCGCTTCGCAACGTGTTATTGCTGTTAAAGTTGTTTTTAGCCTAGCTAAAAATTGTTTTTTTTTTTATTTATCTAGCTCAAAAATTTTTTTTAAAATAAATTTTATACAGCAAGATGTTACACAATTACTTTTCGAAGACTTAATGGAGTTCTAGCAAACAGTGCATACTCAGTAAGACAAAAACACTATAGAAGGAAAGAAAAGTATTATTGGTGGCAGTTGCTTCTTCTTTGGAAATGAAACTCGATATAAAATTGGACTATATGATTATTATTAAACTATTTATATAACTTAGAGTTTACATAAAGAAGTGCGAAATGACAAATTGTGCGAGAGAGTCGAGAGAGAGAATGGTAAGTCATCAATGAGAATTTTAATGAAGAATTAATCATTTTGCCGGGGTCCAAGACCTTCACGCATCTCGGGCGGGAGTGGCAGTGATTTGCGAATGCCCATATAGTTGGCAACGGTGGCATTTATAGGGCCGCTCGAAGCTAATATCAGGTTGAAGATCGCCTTGCCCGGAGCGGTCGAGGATTGCGAGCACCATGTTGTATGGCGCCTTTGTGCATGCGGTGGACTTCATGCACCGTCCGACGCCTAGCTGCTAGGAATAGGGCGCGATGTGCCGGAGCTATAGGCATCGGCGGCATGTGAGGGCAGAGATGTTTGCTGATGGAGAGTCGCTAGGTCTGGCTAGCCTCTTTATCGAGACTGTTGAGGGCGTTGGTCTTGGAAGCCGTCATCGTCACCGGGGTGCTCTCTGTCCGCAACAAGTATTATTATAGTTATAATAACGACGATATGTATCATATGTCCTATTCTACATTCTTGACAACGTGTATGAAAAATTTCATGACGTCACAAGTTAATTAGGAATATGTAAATAAGTAAGAATTTATTTTATGTCCGCATCCCCATTTTGAGATTCTATTCCGCAACAAGTATTATTATAGTTATAATAACGAAAGTGCTATTTTTCACTTTGCATCAAGTTAATTAGGAATATGTAAATAAGTAAGAATTTATTTTATGTCCGCATCCCCATTTTGAGATTCTATTAAAAGTGCTTTTTCACTTTGCATCGTGTCCCACATTTTCAATAATAAATTTTTAATCTTCAGACCATTCACGTGAGTGAAGGATCAAAGTGGAAAGCTTTCAGGAAAACGTGACTCCATAATAACACAGCAACTTATTACCTGAAAATTTTACCTCGCAACAGAGTACAGGATATTTAAAATTTTATTTAAGCATAAGCGTCGCTACACACTTTCGAATCCATATTACAAAATACATGCTTGGTGAAATTACTTATAATTGTTTCGAAAACTTAACAAAACGAATTATTTTTATATTACTGCACCATCTGATATAATGATGTAGTTTGTCATCATTTCACGCAGTGTAGCAATGGGTTTAGTGACAAATATCGTATGTATATGTACTAATGTAGCTTATCCATTTATCATTATTCAATTTATTCCAAACACTAGCACAAGTAATAACACGTTATCACAGACATCAGAACAAACTGTCTAGAAGTATCTAAAACAGAACTCATGAACAAAGGTATGATTTGTATGGCTCTAATAATTTACCTAAAGACTGGAGAGATTTAAAGCATGACACACAACAACATATATAAACAACAATTAAGGGCATTTTTATTAAATAAATGCTATTATGAATTACTAGACTTTTTAAATAATACATTTTGATCATATTTTACATATTAATGTGGTATTAATAAAATAATAATTGTAGTCAATAGTTAGTATAGTAATTATTATTTTTTTATGACATTCTTTTTGGGTTATTAATAAATAATAATAATAATAATCGGTAGACAACACACATTGTATATCCCCAAATTAAGCAAGTTACGCTTGTGTTATGGGTAATATACAACGGACTACTCTGGGGCCGATCTCAGACACCCAGACCATAGTAAATTTACTATACCAGGAATCGAACCTGGAGCCTCTGCGTTGCAGTGAGAGAGGCCGGCAAAGGCTTAGCCCGCTCAACCACAGAGGCTGTCTATTATTATAACATTGTTTGTAGGACATTTAATAATATTTATTATTGTAATTTTTCTATGCCTAACTGGCCAAACATCATGCACCTTTACTTTTATACCATTATGCATACTCTGACATGTAAATACTCATGTTTAAGAAATAAATAAACTTTGAGTTTGACTTTATCATTAAGAGCGTTATTTGACACCGCCCTGAAAATGTACTACTATTTTTAGTAGGTAATTGTAACAATATATACATTACGTCAGAAAACTGCGTAAGTGGCGCATGCGTTCCGGTCAGAATTTAATCCCGCGCCCTTAGAGTTTGAGACGCATGCACTGGTCATTACGCTATCACGACTATTTAGTTTAGCGTAATAAAGTACGACTAGGAATTGCGTATATCTTTTTTGTGTTCTATTAATTTTATCCTATCGAAAAGCGGTGATTTAGGAGGGCTCGCGAAGTTTTCTACCTAGTAATAATTAATTACTTATTGATTATTTCATTGTGCTTAAACCAAAAAAAACCGGCGTATTTTTAACTACATAACATTTTGTTTACATGTTTACATCGATATTAGTTCGTTAGTTTTAGAACAGACGGCGATAGCAGTAACAGTCCAGTTGATATTACAGACGTCTTATTGGTTTTCTAATTTCCGACAGATGGCGTTAGGAATACAATAAAATTCTAATTAATAAAATGGTTACATCTTCAATTTTTTATAATGTGTATAAAATAATATTTTTATGATAGATAACACACATCTGGAAATAAATTGAAATTACTATGTTAAAACCCAAATCTGAAAGTGTGATAATTTTTCAGTAAAGTGTGCCACAAAAATGGATATATTGTGGGACAGTGTAAGGCTCGCTTCGGTCACCCTAATTATGCCGACTTTTAGTAGCAAGTGTGTGTTATACACTTGATAATTCCTGCGACAAAAGACCGCCCGCTTTGTAGGAAGCGAGCGCTCTTACGCGTTAAAAATTCACAACTTTATTAATAGAAAGGTCGGTTATTTACTGTAAGCTCCAGTTAGGCGTCCCTCGAAATGGTAACTTAATTTGACCGCACTGTAAATATTAGGGTGCTGTTTGTTTAATATCATAGTCGGGTGCTATGGGGTGACCTTGAACTTTTCGCTTAATGCGAAGTGTTTGAAGCGACCATAATTTACTGGGTGGTAGTTGTTAATTTCAGTTGAAAAATATTGTTACGTGTTGCGGGATACAAATTCAAATGTCGTTTTGGAAGATCACTTTATTAGAAATACACACATAATTTACAGTTCTTACAAACACAGCCAAATATAACAAGTCCAAATCGTTTAGCAGAAGATCGTATTAACATAAAGCGCGTAAAGTCTGTCGATGAGATTCCCGTTTCGAATGTACACTGTACTTGGTAAAGCCTCGATCGTAGTTGAAACTCAACTAACTCTGTCTTAACAGACCGACCTTTTATTCGCAAAATAGACATATACCCCCAATAAATATACGCAGATCATTCATTGGAATTCTTAAGCTTGTAACGCTTTATTCCAAAACAAAATTGCTTTTACGAACTTGCAATAAAATTTGAAGAATAAACGGTTTGTCTTCTATGTCTGATTCAAAGGCCGGCCATAAACACAAAGAGATAACGATTGAAAATAGATAATTATATTTAAATACTTCGAAAATTCTCGCAAATAAATGACAGTGAAGCATCAAGACAACTGTTAAAAGATTTATGGATAACCAGAATTTACCCTCGCTTGCGACGCAGGTCAGCCTCTAGTGCGTAACTCTTGTTTAACGAACAGGCGTTAATACAGGTTACATTGTTATTGGTGGCAGTTGCTTCTCGTTTGGAAATTAAAACTCGGAGTAATGGACTGTATAATAATAATTATTATTTAACTTTTTACATGAATAGAATAAGTACAAATTACGCAAGAGAGTCGTCGTTAAAGCAAGAGAGATTGTTGAGTTGTTAGTCGAGTTGTTTTTGCTGCTGAGTAGGTCATCGAGTCTGCCTGTGAGTGGCAGAGCCGGTACGGGGCCTCGAACTGATGTTCTTTGCCCCAGTCGAATTCGCAGGGGGCAACTATCCCCCGGTGACGAGGTATGGGAGCCGCCAGACACATGAGGGGTATGTCGGCGGCTCGCAACGGCCAATCAGCGGCGTACGGTGGCCATTACGGGCTTCGCGTTGGCTCCGTCTGCGGCATGGCAAGGCTGGCCCTATATCCCACATCCCGTCCGACGCCTAGTTGCTAATTGTGCTAGCTATGGGCGTCAGCGGTATGCGGGTCGCGGAGAGTAGGCGTGCTCCGGCGGGCGGGTCAGGGGGGTGCTCTCTGTCCGCAACAATTGTATTAAATTTTTATGTTAGTGCTATCCCTACCTTCTGTCTATCTGTACACTACATAATTGACAAAGAGACAAAATGGACAAAATGGACAGAATGGACAATAGGGACAAAATGGACAAAAATGACAATAGGGACAAAATGGACAAAAATGACAAAATTACAAAACCTCTCCGGGATAACCTTTACATATATCTATCCTTAAATCTCTCCCTTTTTCCGGGAAGAAAGTGTCCTATATCCATCCTAGATATTAAATTTACTTGTATAGCGAATATGAGCCAAATCTGTCCAATAGTTTTTCCGTGAAAGCGTAACAGCAGAGTTACTTTCGCATTTATAATATTAATAGGAATTTATATACCAACGGTAATAAAATATGTGTCCTACAAGAGGCAAAAGGATTAATCATATCCTATATCATATATAAAGGAGTATACATTTTTTGACGCCATGTTCCTGGTTTGTGATTTGTTAGTCTAATACGCCTATAGAATTTAAAACAAGTGGCGTATTAGACTAACAAATCACGTTTTCTGTTCACAAATTTACTTGTCTTTAGTGTGTTTTCGACATCTTTTTATATACTACAGGGTTGAACTCCTTTAGTCTGGGTGTCTGGGATCGGCTCCAAAATTATCATTTTATATTATCCATGACCAAAAGCGTAACATGCTTAGCTTGGGGATATATAATGAGTATGTTAGTTTGCCGATTCGTTTTGCCATTTATCCGTTGCCATACGCTTTTCCACTTGTCCATTGAAATTTCACTTCTACTATGTGTCCCAGCACACATTTCAACTTTTCGCAGGTTTAATGCAAATTATGATTTGGTTAGGTTAGGTACATTTTAATGAATGTATTTTTATTTAAACATATTTTATTTTATCAAACAAAAAAACTGAATTCGATCCGGAACCAAAAAACGCATCCATAGTCTACTCTAAAATTATGCCGCCTCTCATCACGTCTAGTCTAAATTTATGCCGCTCCTCTACGCGGCCGTAACGCTTTTCGTGACGGAAAAATCCTAAGACCCCCGTCTATATAGAAGTTTCACTTCAAAAACCGGCCCGCAACCGGCGCAACAGTTACGCGTGCTTGTATTGGTAACGTAATATAAAAAAAGAAAGAAAGTATTTCATAACGCAAAACGTAATAAAGATAGATTAAATTCCAAATTAAAATCACATCTTCAAACTTGATTAGTTTCATCTACCCGTATCCAATTACCTCCAAGAGAGCTCGTAGTAACTGAAACTTAAAGAATTAACAATATTTTTCAACAATCAAAATTGTCTAGTATAAATTATTTTATAAGAGTCTCGAGAGGGAGCGTAATCCTTAGTTATCCTATTAAGTTAATTGAAATTCTGCCGGCATGGTCTGTCCGTGCGTCACGGAATTACTGGCCGAAATTTACGTCGCAAAAGAGATTTTATTTTATATAAGCTAATCCTAAGGTACCTTATGAATGTTTATTAAGACATTATTTAGTGCTTTTTAATTTTCATTAGTCGCAGCAAGCAAATATGACGTAGTAGAGCTATATTGGAAACATCGTCACGATTTCAACTGTTAGGGCCACCTCGATCGATGTGACACCACGCTATCACAGAATATCTGCATGAAGCGGTTAGTCTGCCTAAATCGTGTTTCGTGCGATGGGTGAGAGTTCTTTCCCTATCTCCATATCCCAGTTTCCCTGTCTGATCCTGTCGCAGAGGGCGCTAGTTAATACATGTATAACTAGATGGCGCTGATCAATAATTATACATGCTACTGTTTACCACACATTTCATATTAACAGTTTTACAGTACACTAATACATTTATTGTTGAAAAAGAAATGTAAAGATGGATTGGACATGAAGACAGTAGAGTTGAGTTATAACAGGTCAATTTAATTATCTGTTACTCCTGCTACTGTTATCCAAAAATAACAGCATTAATTATCTGTTATTAAATAACATACTGTTATTTAGTTTTTATTGGAACGAAGTTTCTTTATGCGGCTTGCGGTAAAGCCTACACTACACTCGCATAGAGGTCTCGTGAGAACTTCTTGCGTTCTCAGCTCCAAGATCTCGCAGACATTCTCGCGAGAATGTGGAAAAGCTTTAAAAGTTAACTGGCAGAAATTTTAACGTAACAAAAAGGTTTTGTCTATGTATATCTGCATGCGTCTGCGAGGTCGATAGTCGCAGGTTTGAGTAGCATTTGTCATTATATATATATATATATATATATATATATATATATATATATATATATATATATATCCACGTGTATTGGAATATTATCCTCAAAAACAAGTATTTATAATAAAATAAACTAAAAAAGTATTCAGGCTTAATACTTTATTTTCAGCGCTTTTTACAAATTCGCGCCAATCTAACGCTTTAATGAGTTGATATAGCATCTTTTCTCTAAGAAAAGTTGGCAACACAAAAGCCGCGTCCGATTCTTGGCGTGCACATTGTTTCCGGACGCGTCTCACGCGTCCCGTAATGTGTGCGCACCTTAAATGCTTTACATTTTGTTACCTTATAATTATTAGGTGCGTCTCGTTCTTGCCCGCATAAGTTCTTAAAGTGTAAATGAGGGACAGATATGAATAAATTAATAGGTGCATCTCTTTTTAGCTTAATAACGATTTGCTTAGATAGAACGAGAGAAAAATATTAATTAATAGAAAAGTTTACATTGTGTTAATTCTGTTCTGTTACCTTATAAATATTAGGTGCGTCTCGTTTCGGCCCATATAAATCCTTGAAGTGTAAATGAGACACTGATATGAATACATTAATAGGTGCATCTCTTTTTAGCTTAATAACGATTTGCTTAGATAGAACGAGAGAAAAATAGTAATTAATAGAACAGTTAATGAAAGACATAAATAAGAATTTGTTATTGTTATGTTATGTGCCTGTTATCCACACAACA